>CM035174.1:105306550-105475597 GCA_020205615.1 Panax quinquefolius | reverse complement strand
TTCTCTCTGTAGTTTCAATGAATTCAGTAAAGAAAATAATGAAGGAATGAGCCTATTTATGTGAAAATGGAATGCATATTAACTAATCCATGAACGGTCAGTTGATTTACTTTAATCATGACTATCCATATTTAAAGAAAATCTTTTAAATAAAATATAATATATTCTATTTATATAAAAAACATTTTACTATGCAAACACTATGCAATACTATGCAAAACACTACATAGAAAACACTATGCAACACTATGCATAATAAAATATAATATATTCTATTTATAGAATAACTTTAATAAAGTATTCTATTTTATATAAAGATGTTTTCTGCTTATTACGCTAATAATCTTAATAAAATAAAACGTCATTATCATAATAATTCATATTATTAATCTACAATAATGGAATCAAACTGGAAGACTTCACATAAGCATCAATAATCAATACCGTGCTACATTATGCAACCACACGTATTCTTTGTACTTTTTACTAATGAAAGTAGTTCAACAAGTAACTCACGGTAAAAAAACTTCCGTTATTTCAATAAAATATTTTTGTCGCTTTCTCAATCCGCCATAACAATTACATTGCTGGGTCCACGATGACAGATTGAAAGCTGCTGTACGAATATTCCCCGCTAAACCTAATATTCTAAACAATCGAATATAATATAACCACTTTGCATACTTTGCAAAATTTATAAATACTTTCACCCACAACTATAATATTATCTTAAATTACACCATAATATTAAAAAATTATTTCGACAAAATTTAAATCTTTATCGATAAAATCGGGTCTCACAATCTCCCTCCATATGGAAATTTCGCCTCTAAATTTGTGGCACGACTGTATGATAAAGAGATGAGGATACCTTGAATACCTTTATCGTTTTAAAAATATTAAATTCATCTCTTTGAAATCACAAAGCTATTCATTAACAATTCATCTTTGCACTACAAGCTAAAGATATACAATTTGAAACCAATAATCGCCTTTGACGCACTATTTAAGATTATCACGACCACGAATTATCCATGCACCTCAACGCTAAGGATATTCAGAGTTTTCAATTACGGTCATGATTATCTTAGGAATAATCCTTGGTCATAATCATACCAAGTCTATCAATGCACTACGGCCAAAGATGACTTTTACTACATCCATGAATTAATATTTCATCACGAGACTCACTCAATAATTAATTCATATCATCGAATCATCCCTCGCACTACAAAAGCAAAGGATATTCATTAGTATCAACGACCACAAATTATCCAATACCATGCACTACGCCAAAGATAATTGTGGTATTCATTAGTATCACGCACCACAAATTATCCAAATACTAAGGCCAAAGATAATTGTGTATTCATTAAGATCCACCACCACAAATTATCCATGCACTACAACCAAAGATAATCGTATTCATTAGTATCACTCACCACAAATTATCCATGCACTACGGCCAAAGATAATTGTGTATTCATTAAGATTACTACCACAAATTATCCATTTACTACTACCAAAGATAATGTGTATTCATTAAAGTATCACGACCACAAATTATCCAAGCACTACTACCAAAGATAATTGTGTATTCATTAATATCAATGCACCATTAAATTATCCATGCACTACTGACCAAAGATAATTGTGTATTCATTAGTATCAACGCACCACAAATTATCCATGCACCTTACGGCCAAAGATAATTGTGTATTCATTAAGTATCACGCACTAATAAATTATCCATGCATTACTACCAAAGATAATTGTGTATTCATTAGTATCACGACCACAAATTATCCATGCACTACTGACGCCAAAGATAATTGTGTATTCATTAGTATCACGACCACAAATTATCCATGCACTACTACCAAAGATAATTGTGTATTCATTAATATCACGCACCACAAATTATCCATGCACTACGGCCAAAGATAATTGTGTTTTCAATTACTATTATGATTATACCGAACAATCCCTCGTCATAATCATACCAAGTACATCTATGCAACCATGTGAGCTGCACGATGACTTTCAACATAATATAAACATGAGGATAATGATATAAAGAATCAATCAATGAGATAAAGGATAAATATTAAACATTTATAATATAATTTATCCAGATTCAAGAATATCCCATGTTATCAATCACTTAATATTCTCATAATCTAATAACATTAATATTATAACAATATTTTAATCACCTTTAAATTTATAAACAATTTTTCTTGATTGTTTACGCTTTACCATATAATGCATTTAATCATTCAAAATGCCATACTTTCATAAAATATCATCACCAATTATCAAATCCCTCATCAAAAAAAATATGCATATACTCTATATAGGATTCTCTAAGCAAAAAATCTATATTTTCAACTTTGTTACTTCACATAACATATTTAACTCATATGTTCGTAACTAAACTATTTTCATGAAAAATACCAAATTAGTCCCAAAAATATTTTTTTTCTGGGATTTAGCATAATATAGTCCCATAATGAAAATATATTTTTCTCGAATTTTTAAAATTCATTTACTATTTTTTCAAAAATCAATTTCTAATTAATTCTTTAAGAAATTAGCTACCTCAAGTTTAACTCAAAAAATTCCCAAATCTTGGCAGGACTCACATGTTAACGTGAGCTTCTAGTTTAAATTTTCATGGTTATCGGAGTTATAGAACTTTCCGGTTATAGCGTTTTTTAAATCCGGAAAAACCTAAATATTGAAAAGAGTCATAACTTGCTCATTTTAAGTCGTAATGAGCTCATTTTGGACAGGAGATACTTTATACCATATACCTTCATGTCCCCAAAGGCCAGAATTTTTCTCATAATTTATGGTGGCCGAAACAGTCCCTTAAAGTTTCTGGGCAGTAGCATTTTCGAAATTACAGCTTTGACCTCCTTTGCTAAAATCAGTCCACACAAAATCTACAACACCTTTCCAGTAATTCCACTTGGATTAGTTAGGTAACTCATAGATCTAACTCTAGGACTTGACCACATTCAAAAATTCAAAATATAATAGGAGATATGGTCAATTGAATTTCATGTTACGCTTTTTCACCAAAATCTAATTTTCAACTCTTTTGTGATTTCTAAGAAACTTTCATATTTTTACATACCAACCAACATAACTCATCATAAAACTTACTAATACCACGAATACCCATGATTTTCATTATTCCAATGCTTTTATTATGACTTTCATCATAAACCACGTAAATCCGTTTATTTAGTTGTAGAAATATTTGAGGTTTAAGAAATGGGTTTTTGTCTTCGGGTCAATACAAAAATTCGATTTCACGCTCTAGGGTAGGCTAGGAAATCTTCAAGAATCGTCAAGAAATTTATTAATGATAGAAATATCATTCAAAAATCACATCTTATTCAAGACTTGGATAGTCGTCACATTGATACCAAGCTGTGACTTCTATCCCTTAACCTTAGATAGCACCTCACAATGATACCTATAAACTTGCTATCTTCATTCACGATGTCGCTTCTGGAAAGTCCGCTGGTGCATTCCACACAAGGAAGTCAACAACGAAAGGTTCTAGAGCTCTTTACTTATGGCTTGATATAACAAAGGATTAACTTTAGGGTTTGGTTACTTTGAATTAGGTATAACGGAGTTGGTTATGAATATAAAAAGCTAACAACTTACTTAAAAAGCATGATGATTAGCTAACCAATTGATTCCTAAAATCACATCAAAGGCATGTATTTTCAAAAAGATAAGATCGACGGTGTAACGGAAAATGTTTATTTGAATCAACAAGATTTAAAAAATAGTAAGCGTAATGAAGGCTCCTACTAACGAAGTTTCAACCAATAAGTCAAAGTTTAACTTCTTCTGAGTCAAATTTAAGCGTTGACACAACTAGGTGAAATAAAAGAGTGGGTAGAACCTGTATTCAACACATTTATAGACTTCGCAAGAGCTTATGATTAACTTAAAAGTGATAATTTTTATCCGGGTTCGTCAAATCTTTTGAGAAAAAACGCTCTCTCTTAAACTACAGGCTTTGGTTTGTGGGATGACCTTTGGTGCCTCCATCCCAGTTGAATTTGTCTTGGTAAACGACAAAAATCGAGCTAAGTGACCTTCTCTTCACAATTATAACATGCTTTGATTAGGCATGGCGCGATTAGGACTAATGTGTCCCTCTCCTCCGCATTTTGAAGCATCTGATAAGTGGTCCTTCCTCCTTCCTTAACAAAAAGTCTTTGAAATGACATCTTTCCATCATTGTTGAATCTCCTTTTCTTGAAATGTCCATTCTTATTATCTTGGCCATGATTACCACCGAAAATGGTTACCATTTTGACATGATAATTTCCCCACGATGGTTATCATTGTTCGGCGACCGCTACATAGAATATGATTATTATCGTGTTGTTGCTCATTACTTTTTGTGACGCCCCAAAATTAGGTATACGCCACCCATCTTGAGTCGCCCACTTACATGGTACATAAATTCAAATACAACTTATTAATATAATAATGTAGTAATAATACGACATAAACTATGAGTTTGAATACAAATATTGTCTACTAGATATTATACAAACTCAAAAGGAGTCCTCATTACAACTATTATCACACTATTTCACGTATAGTGAGGACTATTAACGCTATCCTCCTGACCATTACTTGCTCCCCGACTCGTCTCAAATTATGTTCTCATTTCAAGAGAACAATGAAAGAAAGGGTGAGCTCAACTAGCCCAAAGAAGAAATATTATGACTAAGATAATGCGTAATAAATTATCATTAGCCTTCAACAAAGTGTTAAACCGATAAAATACAATAGATAAAACCAATTTATCTGCAGCTGAATAAGCAATCCATTAAAAGAGTCAAGTAGAGAATAAAGTCTACTATCTTTTAGGTTTTAAAAGGTTTTCATCAATTTTTATCACGAGACTCAAATTTTTAATAAATAAACCACCACATCTAATTATCCCCTGCATTACGGCCAAGGATTTTCATCAAATTATCAATGGTCATGACTATACCGAATCACCCTCGTCATAATCATACCAAAAACTATCCATCATCGACATTATTGTGCCATCGAGGACTTTTGTCACATCATTTATATCAAGTCATGATTATACCGTAATGATCCTCGGTCATAATCATACTAAGTTCATCTATGCACGTAAGCCAAAGATAACATAATATAACATGAGGATGATGACAATGATATAGTAATTCAATAAAACAAGTTCAAGAATTATTTAATCCATGAATTATTAACGCCCAAATTGTCAACACGATAACGCTTTCGTGAGAGTAAAATTCAATAATGATCAAGAATATTTCATGAAAAGATATCGATGAAACGCAAATATCAAGGATATTCTATTAATTTCATGGAGTATAGAAGTCAAAGTTTTAACCAATTGGGTATAATAAAGAATGGAATAACAAAAGAAATCACCATGCATGCGATTACATGCATAGACAAAGTTATTCCAATGTATAATAATAATCTAACCAAAGTCGTGAAATTCACAATCACTGTGGATGTTCCAATGAGAATAATAAAGATGGAACCATCTAGGTGTAAACACACGATAGGATATTCCAATGAATGATAAAGACGGAACCCAGTCCTGTAAAACACACGCATGTGATGTTCCAAAATAATAATAAAAATTTAACCAGTCCTGTAAAACACATAGCGTATGAGGATGTTCAATGAGAATAATAGAAGAATGTCACCAAGTATAGGGTAAAATGCATGATACATGAGTTATTCCAAGCGAGAATAATAAGCGAATGGAATAACATAAGGATTTCACCAAGTATAGGTATCTCACAGATACACAAAGTTATGTATAGTAGTATATGCCACTTTTACAAAAGTTATTTCAATGTAATAATAAGTGAATGGAATAATGTAAGTTCTCTTCAAGAAAAAATAATAACACCCTCACCGTAAAAAGAAATGAATATAGAAGTAGTGAAGTAGCGAATACTTCTTCTTCTTTCTATAACTTTTCTCTATACTTTCTCTCTATAATTTCTCTCTAGTTTCAATGAATTAAGTAAGAAGAAAATAATGAAGGAACGAGCTTTATTTATAGAAAAATGGAATGATAAGAATTAATCCATTGAACGGTCCGTATTGATTTACTTTAATCTGACGGTCCATATTTAAAGAAAAATCTTTAAATAAAATATAATATATTCTATTTAGATAAAAACATTTTACTATAAAAACACTACGCAATACTATGCAAAACACTACAAAAAACACTACGCAACACTACGTATAATAAAATATAATATATTCTATTTATAGAATAACTTTAATAAAGTATTCTATTTTATATAAAGATGTTTCGCTTTTATTACGTTAATAATACTGAATAAAACAAAACGTCATTATCGCTTATAATAATTCATATTATTAATCGACAATAATGGAATCAAGGTGAGGACTTCTCACATAAGGCATCAATAATCAATACTGTGTACAGCTACTATGCAACCACACGACATCGCATTTTTACTACCGAAAGTAGTTCAACAAGATCAACCAGAAAACTTCCGCCGTTATTTTAATAAAATATTTTTGTCGCTTTTCAATCCGATAATAATTTCATTGTGGGGTCCACCAATGATTGAAATATTGCATTTAATATTCCTCGCTAAACCGAATATTCCCCACCAATCTAAATATAATATAACCACTGCAGATACTTTGCAAAATTTATAAATACTACCCACAACTATAATATTATCTCAAATTCACACCATAATATTAAAAAATTATTTCGACCAAATTTAAATCTTTATTAATAAAATCTGGGTCTCACAATCTCCTCCTTATGGAATTTCGCCCTCGAAATTAGGGTAGACGAATACTGATATGATAAAGAGGTGATGATACCTTGAATACCTTTATCGTTAAAAATATTAAATTCATCTTCCTTGATCTACCAAAGATATTCATTAACAATTCATCTTTACTACTGAAAGCCAAAGATATACAAATCAGAAACCAATAATGCCGAGACGCACTTTTAATAAGATCACAACCAATGAATTATCCACGCAATTCATCGCTAAGGATATTCGTGTTTTTCAATTACTACGCCATGATTATACCGAATAATCCAGGGTGGTATAATCATACCAAGTCTATCAATGCACTACTGCCTAAAGATGACTTTTTACCACATCAATGAATTAATATTTCATCATTGAGACTCAAATTTCAATAATTAATCCATATCATCGAATCATCCCCGCACTACGTGCCAAGGATATTCATTAAGATCACGACCACAAATTATCCATGCACTACTACCAAAGATAATCGTGTATTCATTAAGATTACCACCACAAATTATCCATACATTACGCTAAAGATAATTGTGTATTCATTAAAATTCACTATTATGATTATACCGAATGATCCATAATCATAATCATACCAAGTCCATCTATGCACGTAAGCCACAGATGACTTTGAACACATCCATGAATTAATATTTCATTCTTGAGACTCAAATTTCAATAATTAATCCACATCATCAATCATCCCCTGCACTACTGTGCCAAGGATATTCATTAAGATCACAATCACAAATTATCCATGCACTACTACCAAAGATAATTGTATTTAATTACTCTGATTATGATTATCTTAGAATGATCCTGGTCATAATCAATATACCAAGTCCATCTATGCACGTAAAGCCACGTATGACTTTGAACACATCCATGAATTAATATTTCATTGCTGAGACTAACTTAATAATTAATCCACATCATTCGAATCATCCTCGCACTACAAAGCAAGGATATTCATTAAGATCACGACCAATAAATTATCCATGCACTACGGCCAAAGATAATTGTGTTTTCAATTACTAAGTTATGATTATACTTAAAATAATCCTCAGTCATAATCATACCAAGTCCATCTACGCTCTCTAAGCCACATGATGACTTTAAAAACAAAATATAAACATGAGGATAATGATATAAAGAATCAATCAAATAAGATAAAGGATAAATATTAAACATTTATAATATAATTTATCCAGATTCAAGAATATCCCCATGTTATCAATCACTTAATAATCTCATAATCTAATATCATTAATATTATACCAATATTTTAATCACTTCTTAAATTTATAAACAATTTATCTCAATTGTTTACGCTTTACCATATAATGCATTTAATCATTCAAAATGCCATACTCATAAGATATCATTCACCAATTATCAAATCTTCTCTCAAAAAATATGATATATACTCTATATAGGATTCTCAGCCTATAAAATCCTATTTTCAACTTTTTATTATTTCACATAACATATTTAACTCATATGTTCAGAATTAAACTATTTTCATGAAAAATACTAAATCAGTCCCAAAAAATATTTCTTTTCTGGGATTTAGCATAATATAGTCCCATGATGAAAATATATTTTTCTCGGAATTTTTAAAATTCATTTACTATTTTTAAAATCAATTTCCACTTAATTCCTTAAGAAATTAGCTACCTCAAGTTTAACTCCAAAAATTCCCAAATCTTGGCAGGACCTTACACATGTTAACGTGAGCTTCCAGTTTTAAATTTCTATGGTCATCTGAGTTATAGAACTCCTGTTATAGCGTTTTCATCGAAAAACCTAAATATTGAAATAGTCATAACTTGCTCATTTTAAGTCGAATGAGCTCATTTTGGACAGGAGGTACTTTTATACCATATACTTTCATGTCCCTAAAAGGCCAGAATTTTTCTCATAATTTAAGTGGCCGAAACAGCCTCTCTAAAATCATGGCAGAAGCTTTTTCAGTTTTTACAGCCTCCTTTGCTAAAATCAGTCCACACAAAAATCTACAACACCTTTTCCAGTAATTCTACTTGGATTAGTTAGGTAACTCATAGATCTAACTCTAGGACTTGACCACATTCAAAAATTCAAAATATAATAGGAGATATGGTCAATTTAATTTCATGTTACGCTTTTTCACTAAAATCGATTTTCAACTCTTTGTGATTTCTAAGAAACTTTCATGTTTTTACATACTAACCAACATAACTCATCATAAAACTTACTAATACTTCATATACCCATGATTTTCATTATTCCAATGCTTTTATTATGACTTTCATCATAAACCACGTAAAACTGTTTATTTAGTTGAAGAAATATTCGAGGTTTAAGAAATG
Organism: Panax quinquefolius; assembly: GCA_020205615.1. Classification (NCBI taxonomy): domain Eukaryota; kingdom Viridiplantae; phylum Streptophyta; class Magnoliopsida; order Apiales; family Araliaceae; genus Panax; species Panax quinquefolius. Next base: position 105,466,371 of record CM035174.1, on the reverse strand, counting down.
GGTTTTTATCTTGAGGTCAATACAAAATTCGATTTCACGCTCTAGGTAGGCTAGGAAATCTTCAAGAATACGCCAAGAAATTTATTAATGATAGAAATATCATTCAAAATCACATTTTATCCAAGACTTGGATAAGACGTCACATTGATACCAACCGCGACTTCTATCCCCTTAACCTAGATAAGACCTCACAATGATACCTATAAACTTGCCATCTTCATTCACGATGTCGCCATGTAAAGTCCGGCCGGTGCATTCCACACAAGGAAGTCAACAACGAAAGGTTGGAGCTCTTTTCTTATGGCTTGATATAACAGATGATTAACTTTAGGTTTCGTTACTTTGAATTCAGATAATGTGTCAAGTTAGTTATGAATATAAAAGCTAACAACCTCACTTAAAAGCATGATGATTAGCTAACCAATTGATTCCTAAAATCACATCAAAGGCAAGTATTTTCAAAAGATAAGATCGACGTGTAACGTGAAAATGTTTATTTGAATCAACAAGATTTAAAAATAAGAGCGTAACGAAGGCTCCTACCAACGAAGTTTCAACCAATAAGTCAAAGTTTAATCTTCTTGAGTCAAATTTAAACGTTGAACACAACTAGGTGAAATAAAAGATTGGGTAGAACTTGTATTGAATAAAGTATAGACTTCGCATTAATTTATAATTAACTTACCCGTAATAACTTCGTTCGGTTTTCTCGATAAACGCTCTCGCTTAAATTAATGAAAGTTCGACTTTACTATAGGTACATTCCACCCTTAAGTGCTTCTTCACATTCTCGATCCATTATTTGAATCATTATTCTCCGATCCATATCGAATTCGGGTTGACCGCTATGCACATGAGGTAATTCCGAATTCGATGTTGGGTTCTCTCAATTGTCGCCCAAAAAGCAAAGTCCATTTCATCTATTTGGCTTTATTGGATCGGACGCCTTTTTCTACACTATCAACGCGTTGTGCGCAGCTTTTACCCATGCATCGCCTATTCTCCTTCGTTCAGTTGTTTCTTCTTTTATTTGATCTTTGATTTTAAATTCTCGATTCCAACTTTAATATCTTACACTCGCCAAAGCGTGATTTTGTTCGAAGCATCACATATCGGGTAACCCAATTTTGAATTGTTGTATCCTTTGTTCCACGACCGTTTCGTTCTTCTTCAACTCGTTTTCTTCTAGCTCCGAACACGATTTTGTAATTCTAAGTTTTGATCATAAATTTCTTCTAACCAATTCTCCTCGTGTTCCTCTTCTTCCTCTTCCTCTTCTTCTTCCTCACTTTCAAATACCTGCTAACTAGCTGCCGGGTGCAATAATTAGTTCTTCATTCACTACGTGGATATCTCTAATTTGTTCCTCCCCGATAATCGACATTAATTAACTGGTTAGTGATTAAAGGTGTCACAATGGTCACATTCACTCCATTGTGAATATTTCAAATTTGCCATTTCCAAACACCGCCACAACACAAGAGGTTAATTAATATATCAAATATTATCCCTATACTCGACCGACCCAATTAAATACCAAATAAACTTAGGTAGTAGTCATACTAATGAAGGAATTTCCGCCTCTCCTCCTAGTTCTTATCTCACATCTTAGCCAGGGGATCATATCCCTAAGCTCGATACCAATGTGACTCGACACCAACTTGTGTGTCAAAGACTCACATTAGTACTATCAGCTGCCACCGAATCCCTACGGAGAGTCTCGCTTTCGGTGCATTCCCCATCAATGAAGTCAATGAGGAGGCTCGGGCTCTCTTATCCTGATACCAATGACGCGCCCCCAAAATTAGGTATACGCCACCCATCTTGAGTCGCCACTTACATGGTACATATAAATTCAAATACAACTTACTAATATAACTGTAGGTAAATAATACACATAAACTATGAGTTTGAATACAAATATTGTCTACTAGATATTATACAAACTCAAAAGGAGTCCTCATTACAACTATTATCACACTATTTGCGTAATAGTGAGGACTATTAATGCTATCCTCTCGGACCATTACTTCGCTTCCCTCGTCTCAAATTATGTTCTCATTTCTCAAGAGAACAAAGTTGAAAGAAAGGGTGAGCTCAATCTAGCCCAAGAAGAAATATTATGACTAAGATAATGCGTAATAAATTATCATTAGCCTTCAACAAATGTTAAACCGATAAAATACAATAGACAAACCAGCTTAAGCTGCATGAATAAGCAATCCATTAAAAGAGTCAAGTAGAGAATAAAGTCTACTATCTTTTAGGTTTTAAAAGGTTTTCATCAATTTTATCACGGAGACTCCTTAATAAATAAACCACCACATCTAATTATCCCCTGCACACGGCCAAGGATTTTCATCAAATTATCAATGGTCACGACTATACCGAATCACCCACGGTCATAATCATACCAAAACTATCCATCAATTGCATTACGTGCCACCGGGACTTTTGTCACATCATTTATATCAAGTCATTGATTATAACCGAATGATCCTGGTCATAATCATACTAAGTTCATCTATGCACGTAAGCCCAAAGATAACATAATATAACATGAGGATGATGACAATGACATAGTAATTCAATAAAACAAGTTCAAGAATTATTTAATCCATGAATTATTAACGTCCAAATTGTCAACATAATCTTTGTTTCAGAGAGTAAAATTCAATAATGATCGTAAGAATATTTCCATGAAAAGATATTGGATGAAACGCAAATATCGAGGATATTCTACTAATTTCATGGAGTATAGAAGTCAAAGTTTTAACTAACCGGGTATAATAAAGAATGGAATAACAAAAGAAATCACCATGCATGCGGTACTTCAGATGTATAAAGTTATTCCTACAGAATAATAATAACGGAACTGTGTCGAAGTGAAATTCACACAAGCTGTGATGTTCCAACAGTAATAATAAAGATGGAACTGCATCCGGTGTAAAACACACAGATAGGATATTCCAACAGAATGATAAAGAGCGGAACGGTCGGGTGTAAAACACCTGAGCATGGATGTTCAACGGCAGAATAATAATAAAGAGCGGAACCAGTCCGATTGTAAAAAACACAGACGCATGGATGTTCCAACAGAATAATAGAAGAATGTCACCAAGTATGGGTAAAAGCACAGACATAAAAGTTATTCCAATGTAATAATAAGCAATGGAATAACATAAGGATTTCACCAAGTATAGGGTATGCAGCGTGATCAAAAGTTATGATAGGGTATGCCACTTTTACAAAAGTTATTCCAATGTAATAATAGTGAATGGAATAATGAAGTTCTCTTCAAGAAGAAAGAATAACACCCTTACCGTAAAAAGAAGCTGAATATAGAAGTAGTGTAAGTAGCCAAGAATACTCTTCTTCTTTCTATAACTTTCTCTCTATAGCTTCTCTCTATAATTTTCTCTCTCAGAGTTTCAATGAATTCGTAAGAAAATAATGAAGGAATGAGCTTTATTTATAGAAAAATGGAATCATAAGAATTTAATCCATGAAACGGTCCAGATTGATTTACTTTAATCGATTTTATCCATATTTAAAGAAAAATCTTTTAAATAAAATATAATATATTCTATTTAGATAAAAACATTTTACTATGCAAACACTATGCAATACTATGCAAAACACTCTTATGCAAAATACTATGCAACACTATGCATAATAAAATATAATATATTCTATTTATAGAATAACTTTAATAAAGTATTCTATTTTATATAAAAGATGTTTCGCATTTTATTACGTTAATAATACGAATAAAACAAAACGTCATTATCGCTATAATAATTCATATTATTAATTGACAATAATGGAATCAAACTGAGTGACTTCTCACATAGGCATCAATAATCAATACCGTGTGCTACTATGCAACCACACGACATCAGACTTTTACTACGAAAGTAGTTCAAAAAGATCAACCAGAAAACTTCCGCCGTTATTTTAATAAAATATTTTTGTCGTTTTAATCAGACAATAATTAATTGTGGGGTCCACCAATGATTGAAGCCGTTATACGAATATTCCCCGCTAAACCTAATATTCCCCAGACCAATCGAATATAATATAACCACTGTGATACTTTGCAAAATTTATAAATACTACCCACAACTATAATATTATCTCAAATTCACACCACGTAATATTAAAAAATTATTTTGACCAAATTTAAATCTTTATTAATAAAATGGGGTCTCACATTTTGGTTGGTGACTCAATCTGGTCTCATATCTTCATTGCTTATCTCAATATTTTCGGATGTCATTTTCAAATACCGCCACCAAACATGGGTTAAATAAAATATATCACATATTATCCTATACTACGTGCCAGACCAAATAAATACCACATAAACTTAGGTAGGTCATACTAGCGAAGAGATTCGTCTCTCTCCTCCTAGTTCTTGTCTCACATCTTAGCCAGAGATCATATCCCTAAGCTCGATACCAATTGTGGCGCCCCAAAATTAGGTATCGTCACCCATCTTGGGTCGCCACTTACTTACGATACATAAATTCAAATACAACTTACTAATATAAGCGTAGGTATGCAATCTGACATAAACTATGAGTTTGAATACAAATATTGTCTACTAGATATTATACAAACTCAAAAGGAGTCCTCATTACAACTATTATCACACTATTTCACGCGAGAATAGTGAGGACTACTAATCTTATCCTGCGGACCATTACTTCGTTCCCCAGGCTCGTCCCGGCTATATTTCTCATTTCACGAAGAGAAAGTGAAAGAAAAAGGGTGAGCTCAACTAGCCCGATAAGAAATATTATGACTAAGATAATGCAGAATAAATTATCATTAGCCTTCAACAGCGATGTTAAACCGATAAAATACAATAGACAACCGGTTTAAGCTGCGGTGGAATAAGCAATCCATTAAAAGAGTCAAGTAGAGAATAAAGTCTACTATCTTTTAGGTTTTAAAGGTTTTCATCAATTTTTATCATTTGAGACTCGACAATAAATAAACTACCACATCTAATCATCCACGTACCACGGCCAAGGATTTTCATCAAGTTATCAATGGTCATGACTATACCGAATCACCCCCGGTCATAATCATACCAAAAACTATCCATCAACATTGCATTACAGTGCCACTTTGAGAACTTTTGTCACATCATTTATATCAAGTCGTGATTATCTTAAGAATGATCCACGTGGTCATAATCATACTAAGTTCATCTATCTGCGTAAGCAAAGATAACATAATATAACATGAGGATGATGACAATGACATAATAATTCAATAAAACCGGTTCAAGAATTATTTAATCCATGAATTATTAACGTCAAATTATCGACATAATCTTTGTTTCAGAGAGTAAAATTCAAGAATGATCGGGAAGAATATTTCCAAGTGAAAGATCTTTGGATGAAACGCAAATATCAAGGATATTCTACTAATTTCATGGAGTATAGAAGTTAAAGTTTTAACCATTTGGGTATAATAAAGAATGGAATAACAAAAGAAATCACCGTGCATGCGTGCCGCATGAGCGGGTTATTCAGCAGAATAATAATAACGGAACCGGTCGGTGAAATTCTGCAAGCGGGATGTTCCAACCGAGAATAATAAAGATGGAACCCGGATCCGGTGTAAAACACACGAGATAGGATATTCCAACGGAGAATGATATAAGCGGAACCGGTCCGGGTGTAAAACACACGAGCATGGATGTTCCAGCGAATAATAATAAAAGCGGAACCGAGTCCGGTGTAAAACACCTGCATGAGGATGTTCCAATGAGAATAATAGAAGAATGTCACCAAGTATAGGGTAAAAAGCGTATACTGAGTTATTCAGCAATAATAATAAGCAATGGAATAACATAAAGATTTCACCAAGTATAGGGTATCTGGCGTGTCTGAGGGTTATGTATAGGGTATGCCACTTTTCTGAGTTATTCAAGCAGAATAATAGTGAATGGAATAATGAAGTTCTCTTCAAGAAGAAAGAATAACACCCCCTCACCGTAAAAAAGAACCTGAATATATAAGTAGTGAAGTAAGCGAATACTCTTCTTCTTTCTACATAACTTTCTCTCTATAAACCCTCTCTATAATTTCTCTCTACAGAGTTTCAATGAATTAAAAGAAAATAATGAAGGAATGAGCTTATTTATAGGAAAATGGAATGCATAGTAACTAATCCATGAGCGGTCAGATTGATTTACTTTAATCGACGGTCCATATTTAAAGAAAAATCTTTTAAATAAAATATAATATATTCTATTTATATAAAAACATTTTACTATGCAAACACTATGCAATACTATGCAAAACACTATACAAAACACTACGCAACACTATGCATAATAAAATATAATATATTACTATTTATAGAATAACTTTAATAAAGTATTCTATTTTATATAAAAGATGTTTCATTTTATTACGTTAATAATACGAATAAAACAAAGCGTCATTATCATTATAATAATTCATATTATTAATCGGACAATAATGGAATCAAAGCGAGTGACTTCTCACATAAGATCGATAATCAATCTGGTGTGCTTCTTATGCGACCACTGCGTATTCATTGTACTTTTACTACTGAAAGTAGTTCAACAAGTAACTACGGTAAAACTTCCGCCGTTATTTTAATAAAATATTTTTGTCGTTTTCTCAATCAAACAATAATTACATTATAGGGTCCACCAATGATTGAGTAGTTATACGAATATTCCTGCTAAACCGAATATTCCCGACCAATCGAATATAATATAACCACTTGCATACTTTGCAAAATTTATAAATACTACCCACAACTATAATATTATCTTAAATTCACACCATAATATTAAAAATTATTTTGACAAAATTTAAATCTTTATTGATAAAATCTGGGGTCTCACAGGACAGTTAAGTTAATCTGATATGACTACCAAAAGATCCAAATGATTCGACAACGATCTGAGCGGCACAAGATCGACAAAAGAGTTATGCGGATCTTCATCGAAAGGACGTGGAATTTAATGTAGGGATCGTGTATTGTTGCGAGTTGCTCCATGGAAGGAGTTACAAGATTTGGGAAGAGAGGAAAGCTCAATCCGATTTATCGGTCCATTTCAAATTCTTGACCGAGTAGGAAATGTAGCCTATAGACTTGCGTTACCTCAGAGTATGTCTCGTGTTCATAATGTGTTTCACATATCTCGTGCTTCGTAAATATGTGAAAGACCCGAACCACGTTATAGAGTTAGAACAGGATGATGATGATAGAAGAAGACTTAACGTATGAAGAGGTAATTGTCAAGATTTTGGATAGGAAGGAGCATGTCCCTACGACGAAGGTCATACCACAAGTTAAAGTTTTGTGGAGAAACCATGCTATTGAGGAAATGACACGGGAGTTGGAAGCGGAAATGAAAGCGAGGTATTCTCATCTTTTCAAAACACAGTGCGTCACGTCAATTTCGAGGAATTGAAATTTCATAAGGAGGGAGGTTGTAAGACCCCGAAATTTTTAAATAAAAAGGAATTTCCTTTATTTATTATTTTGAAATAGTAAGGTTGATTTGATTAATGTGGATAGTTAGGGGTAAAATGCTAAATATTTTAAATAAGCAAGTGGTGATAAAATATTCATTATTATTAGGGAATATTCGTTTTGGTCGTGGAATATTAAATCTTTGTCGGGAATATTAAATGCTGACAGTAGCGACCGTGTGTGGGCCCCATAACGGAAAGTGATTGGATAAAGAAAGCGACAAATATAAGTTGTTTTTTAAATAACAGTAGTAGTTATTCACAGATTATCTTTGTTAAAATACCGGTTGGTTAAAACACACTAATCACAGCGTTGTTGAACAAGAGATTTGCAGTATTGCACCAATTATTGATTCTTACGTGAGAAGGCACTACTCAATAATGGTTACGATAATTCTTTATTAGGTATTTTATTTTATTGATTCAATAATTCTTTGCGTTGATATTTTATATTCTTTGTTGTTTCAATAATTGTCATTTACGGTATTTTTCATTATCGAAGCAATAATTCATATTATCTGAATAATATTATTAGATAACATTATTGGCAATGTCTAGAAACTTACATACAGGAGAGGTTTGGTCACCTAATTTTGCGGCAAGAAGAAGAAATTCTTATTGGAAAGCCCCTCTTCCTGAGGCGCACGGTTGTCAATATTGTGATTTCATGTAATATTATTTATGAATAATTAATTATTGATTTATATGATGAGGAAAATATTGATTTTATGTGGATATAGATGGAGAAAATTTTAAAATGACAATTGTTGAAAATTAATATTTTATCTTTTACGATAAAATAATTCATTTAAATATATTATTTTAATAATATATTAGCGGTGATATTTTTACAATGAATGTGGGATATATGAGTATATGAGGAGGAAGAGTATTTTTGTGGCATTAAATGTTTAACACATGTTTTGTGTGTTGGTGATACAATTATTGATAGAAATTTGATTATAGCTTGTAAAATCAATTGTTTGTGGATTTCGATCAATTTCTATTTGGAATTTGGAAAAACTTTCTTCTGCAAAGTTGTAGAGAATTAAATTTCCTATAAAAAACACACGCGAGATTCGAATTTTCTGATGAAAGGGCTATTTATTATGAATTATTGAAGTTAGAAGCTCAAAATAATTAATTTTGGAAGTTTAAAATATTTAAAATAGGAAAAACGTTTTTGGAATGTTAGGTGGCCTCATTTAACATGTGTAGGAGCTGAATTCAGTTGGCAAGTGTGCGTATGAGGTTTTGGAAAATAAATATTAATATTATATTAAATTTTACGCTTTGGTGTTCTAAGCAATTTCTTATAAATAGGGTCTTGGGTAGAATTGAAAAACACACGAGAATCATCAAGTTTTCTTTCTCTATATTATCGCGTATTCTTGTGAGTATTTTGAGTATACTTTGAGTATTGCTATCTATCTGCAAGTTCAAGTCATAGCTTTATGTCAGGTGTTTTAACTAGAAATCTTGATCTTTCGAGGTAAGGGATGTTATTTTCTTCTCAAATGATATTATTTCTTCAATATCATTATCTTTGAAATGTTGATCTGAAGTTTTATCAAATTTGGAACTTTTTCATGTCGGGGTTACTATTCATGATTATTCAGAGTTTCTATTATTCACGAAGATTACTATTCATGAGTTCTATTACTATTCATGAAGCGTGAAGATGTTTTTTGTGGAATTTTTATCTTTTGGTGTTGAGTTACTATTCACATATCAAGACTTTATTCACGATATCTGACTTTATTCATAGAAAAAATAAAATTTCTTCTTTTGTCCAAAATATCTATTGCGGATACTAACTACGATTGTATCCATGTTTTGATCATTCTTGAATTTTACACCACTATGATTATTTTTGAGGTATTTTTGGATGTGGATAAAACCAAGTATCTGAATCCTTAATCCTTAATCCTTGTCATTTTGTTTCACTTTGGATTCGTTTCTTTAAAAATATTTTTCATCATCCTCGGTCTTAAATGATGATATTATTGAATATCTTGGGCTGTAGTGCAAAGATGAATGATTTTGAAGAATATCTTTGGCACGTAGTGCAAAGATGAGCAGTGTTGAGATGAACATGGACGATTGATTAATATCTTTGGCACAGTAGTGCAAAGATGAACAAGTGTTTAAATGAACATGACGGTGATGAATATCTTTGGCTGTAGTGCAAAGATGAATATTTGATTCGGATGTATATTGATTGATGTTACGAGGATAAAATATTGATGATGGACCGTTAAATTCATAGATTATAGTAGATTTCATTCTCTACGTAACTCTTCTATGAATTATTATTTCATTGCGAATATTGATCCGAAACTTGTTTTTCATTGTATTCTATCGATTTTTCCTGTTGAAGACTAACGATAATTTGTTGTATATTATCTTAGTCATAATATTCTTTCTTGGGCTAGTTGAGCTCACCCTTTTCCTTGTTGTTCATTTTTCTTCTCGGGAGGCGAGAATGTAGCGAGTACTTAGTGGGGTATGGAATGAAGGTTCTAGAGAGTTGTTTAGTAGTCCTCACCATTTTTGTAAAATAATGAATCAATAATTATGATGGGGATTTATTTGCATGTGGATATTGTCTAGAAGACAATATTATATTTAAACTCACAGTATATATTGTCGTATTTCACACGATATTTGTATTATTGAAGTTGTAGTTTGCTTTTTGTACCATGTATTTGGCGACTCAGAATGGGTGTTGTGTATACCTATTTTGGGGCGTCACAATGATAAACAACAAGTTTAAGCTGCTTGTTGAATAAGCAATCCATTAAAAAAGAGTCAAGTAGAGAATAAAGTCTACTATCTTTTAGGTTTTAAAAGGTTTTCATCATTGTTATAGTTGAGACTCGACTTTAATAAATAATCTACATCATCGAATCACCCCCGCTACTGACGAGGATATTCATCAAATTATCAATGGTCATGACTATCTAAGAATCACCCACCGGTCATAATCATACCAAAAACTATCCATCATTTGCATTACGAGCCACCGAGGACTTTTATCACATCATTTATAACAAAGCCATGATTATACTTAGAATGATCCTGGTCATAATCATACTAAGTTCATCTATACACGTAAAGTAGAAGATAACATAATATAACATGAGGATGATGACAATGACATAATAATTCAATAAAACAAGTTCAAGATTTATTTTATCCAGGGAATTATTAACGTCCAAATTGTCAAAATGATCTTTATTTTGTAGAGTAAAATTCAAGAATGATCGGAAGAATATTTCCATGAAAAGATCTTTGGATGAAACGCAAATATCGAGGATATTCTACTAATTTCATGGAGTATAGAAGTCAAAGTTTTAACCAATTGGGTATAATAAAGAATGGAATAACAAAAGAAATCACCGTGCATGCGGTGCTTAGATGTAGGCGTATTATTCAACAGAATAATAATAACGGAACCAGTCGGGGTGAAATTCACACCGAGCTGAGGATGTTCAACAGTAATAATAAAGATGGAACCGGATCCAAATTGTAAAACACACGAGATAGGATATTCCACGGAATGATAAAGAGCGGAAACCAGTTCGGTGTAAAACACATGACAGGATGTTCCAGAATAATAATAATAAAAAAAGATTAAAACATGCATGGATGTTCCAGAATAATAAAAGAATGTCACGTAGGATGTTCCAAGACCCGAGAATTTTAAATAAAAGAATTTCACCATTTATTATTTGAAATAGTAAGGTAAGATTTGATTAAATTATAGAAGAATGTCAATAAGAAAGCGTGATAAAATATAAGTTATTTTTAAATATTCGGCGATGGTATTCAGTCTTTGTCGGGGAATAATAATCGTTAAAATAGCCCCATAACGGAAAGTGATTGGATAAAGAAAACACAAATATAAGTTGTTTTTGGCGTTGTTGAGCGAAGATCTTGTTAAAATACCGTTTGCGGTTATTGCACCAATTATTGATTCTTACGTAGAAGGCATTACTCAATAATTGATTTACGTGAATTCTTACTCAATAATGGTTTTATTTTATTGATTTAATAATTCTTTGCGTTGATATTTTATATTCATTGTTGTTTGATAATTGTCATTACACGGTATTTTTCATTATCGAAGCAATAATTCATATTATCTGAATAATATTATTAGATAACATTATTGGCAATGTCTAAAAAAGTTACATCTAAGGAGAGGTTTGGTCACCTAATTGCGGCGTATGAAGAAGAAATTCTTATTGGAAAGCCCCTCTTTCTGAAGCTGCGCTGGTTGTCAATATTGTGATTACGTAATATTATTTATGAATAATTAATTATTGATTTATATGATGAGGAAAATATTGATTTTATGTGGATATAGATGGAGAAAATTTTTAAAATGACAATTGTTGAAAATTAATATTTTATCTTTTACGATAAAATAATTCATTTAAATATATTATTTTAATAATATATTAAGCGGTGATATTTTTACAATGAATGTGGGATATATGAGTATATGAGGAGGAAGAGTATTTTGTGGCATTAAATGTTTAACACATGTTTTGTGTGTTGGTGGGCACAATTATTAATAGAAATTTGATTATATTTTGTAAAATCACCTGTTTGTGGATTTCGGTCAATTTCTATTTGGAATTTGGAAAAACTTTCTTCTGCAAAGTTGTAGAGAATTAAATTTCCTATAAAACTCGCATGAGATTCGAATTTTCTGATGAAAGGGCTATTTATTATGAATTATTGAAGTTCAGAGACTCAAAATAATTAATTTTGGAAGTTTAAAATATTTAAAATAGGAAAAACGTTTTTGGAATGTTAGGTGGCCTCATTTAACATGTGTAGGAGCTGAATTCAGTTGGCAAGTGTGCGTATGAGGTTTTGGAAAATAAATATTAATATTATATTAAATTTTTCTGCTTTTGGTGTTCTAGCGATTTCTATAAATAGGGTCTTAGGTTAGAATTGAAAAACACACTTAAAGCAAGTTTTCTCTCTATATTATCGGCGTATTCTTGTGAGTATTTTGAGTATACTTTGAGTATTGCTATATCGGTCAAAGTTCAAGTCATGCTTTATATCAGGTGTTTTGACTAAATCTTGATCTTTCAAGTCATAGCTTTATTGTGAAGGTAATTACTATTCACAAAGGTAATTACTATTGACGAAGAGACTCTTAGATGATGAAATATGGCCCCCATAAAATAATCAAACTTACCACAAATATCTCATAATGAGACTCTTTATATACATCGAGGATTGAATAAATATTACCACAAATCATTTTATTTTTAATCAACACATATTTAATCTTTCAACAATTATTAATTATTTATAACTTGTCGTCCCAATTATTGATTTAATACTATAACATATTATCTGAGATGATCTTTGTGACAATAATTGAATCAATAATATAAGAGATATGATCGCAAACAATTCTCGTAAGAATAATTGAAGCATAGTTGGTGACTTCTCACGTAAGCATCAATAATCAATATCGTGTAACTACTATACAACTACGCGTATTCATTGTACTTTTACTAAGGGTAGTTCAGCAGGTTTTTTAACAGTAACACCTCTCTAGTTATTTTTATAGAAAGATAATTTTGTCGTTTTACAACTACTGACAATACTTAGATTATGGGATCCATTAATGATTGGTAGTCGCACGAATATTACAGAGCAAAAGAATATTCCCAACCAAACGAATATTTTATAACAACTTGCATACTTTGCAAAATTTATAAATACTACCCACAATTATAATATTATCTTAAATTCACACCATAATATTAAAAAATTATTTCGGATAAAATTTAAATCTCTATTGATAAAATAAAGGGTCTCACAAAAAAAAAAAAAAAAGCAAGCAACCTCTTACGAGCTTGTATAAAAATCAAATAATGGCACAAGTTCTTTATTTGCTATTTTTTATAACAATATTTGTTATTTTATAAAATAAATATTTTTATAAAACAAATATTTTATAATAACAAATAAAGAATATAAAATATTTTATAAAACAAATATTTTATAAAAACAAATATTTTATAATAACAAATAAAGAATATAAAATATTTTTATATCCTATTTTATATTTTATAAAATATAAAAATATTTGTTATTATAAAATATTTGTTATTATAAAAATATTTGTTTTTATAAAATATGATACATATATTTGTTATTATAAAATATTTTATAATAAAATATTTGTTATTATAACAAATATTTGTTAGTGTGAGTTTAGATTTTTTTTTTTTTTTTTTTTTTTTTTGTGTAGGAAGAGGCTCTTACGGTTTGTATTATTATTATTATTATTATTTTTTTGTAGTTAGGAAGAGGCTCTTACAGTTGGAATTTTTTTTTTTTTTTTTTATACAATTTAAGTCAATTTATATCGTCAGTATTATTTAATATTAAAATTCGTTTTAGTTAAACAAACCGACAAATATTGATTTATGGTGGGGTCCTCATATTAAAATAAAAGCGGTACAAGTTGTTACATTTGGGTATATTTATGTTTCAATCTCGGCCTTCCAATAAGTTTATCAATGATTCAAAAGGGGTGTTCTTGCAGATCTAAATATGCAAGGATTCTTTATGGAAGAACTCCTATATATATATATATATATATATATATATAGATAGATAGATAGATAGACAGACTCTAGAGACCTGAAAGAAACAAAGATGCATAGCGATCATTTAAGCTATTGATTCACGTATGGAAGAGAGTTTTGACATATGATCTACCGTTGTAATATTCTTTTCTATCTCGACTATAAATAATTAATATAACTTTAATTTTAAGATTACTACTAGTAATTAAATTATTGTAAATATGTGTACATCTTAAAACAAGGGAATATATTTATACTACATATATAATTACAACACTGTTTAAATATTGTCAATGCAAGTATATGCAGAGAGGAACATGAGTACGTGTATATTAATAAATTAAAGATTGAACGCAGCTGATACCTTGACTTCACCCATCTATATATCATTAAGAAATTAAACCAAAGTCTTTTCTAATTGATTAATTAAAACCAAGTCTTTATTAAGTAATTTACAAGAGATACATAAAATAAGTTGTTATATGTATGCACAACAAGAAAAAGACAAAAGTCTATTAGTTTCAAATTGTGGCATAATAGTACTCACTAAACATAATAGAGTGATGGGTATCATAAAAATTTTGTCACTTTATATTTTGAAAATAAATTTGTATACCTATTTTTCGACCAACAAAACTAAAAAAATATTTCTAATACTAAAATGAATGGTATACTTTTCTCTTTTTTTTTTATCAGATTAGGGTTGGCACAAATTTCAAGTTATATATTTTTTTATTACATAGATTATAAAAAATATTACATTAATAAGTTTTATAATTTATTATTACATTATTTAATACAATATTTTTATAACCGATGACAAACTATATCAACATTAGTTAATCCAACTTTACCTTGACCGGATTTTTTTCCCCTTTCGTTTGTGCGTGTGTGATAGGGAGATTAGAAGGATTTAAGGGGGCAAGGGGCGCAAAAACTGTCTAATAGTCTCACACATGAGAGAGAGAGAGAGAGAGAGAGATCGAAGCATAACTGATCCAGTACTGCCCATACGTACGCATTCTTGCCAAAAACAAACCCATCCCAGATCCTTAATTAGATCTCTCTTTTCTTTTTCTTACTCAAAATCCAACCCTAATAACCCCCTAGCTAGCTACGAACAATATATACATAGAGAGATCCAGATTAACCCAAAACCCTCCTTATCCTTCTCCTCCTCCTTAATTTTTCCAAGTCTCAAAACCTTAAATATGTAGAAACCCCTGGATCTTACTTTGTACCACCTAGTAGTAGTGAAACAAGCTGCCACAAGAGTAGTCGGATCACATCAGAGGCTAAATATCCCTAGCTAAGCTAGCAAAATTAAAGCTAGAAGAGAGGAGAGATCAGAAAGAAAGAGAAATATACAGTCTTTTAGCTAATTCCATCCTATTATCTTCTATCTTTTTGTCAAATCACTCGCTACAACCTTTACTAATTGAAAAGAAATTGATTTATCTAGAAAGTTAAGTAAAGTCAAGAAATGGATCGAGTAAGCGCATCAGGTCACGGTCATAATTCTCTCCCGCCTCCATTTCACACACGAGACTTCAATCTCCAGCAGCACCACCAGCAATTCCACCAACAACAACAAAACTCCGAAGACGAGCAAAGCGGAACCAGCGGCCTCAAACGCGACCGCGACGACAAAAACATCAGCGACGACCTTAACGACGGCGGAAGCGACGGCAAAGACGGTGATAACTCCAGAAGGCCCAGAGGCCGACCCGCCGGATCCAAAAATAAACCCAAACCACCCATCATCATCACGCGCGATAGCGCCAACGCGCTGCGCACTCACGTGATGGAGATTGCCGACGGATGTGACATCATGGACAGTGTGGCCACCTTTGCACGGCGGCGCCAAAGAGGGGTTTGCATTATGAGTGGGAGTGGGACCGTCACTAATGTTACGCTCCGCCAACCGGCCTCACCGGGTGCGGTTGTTACATTACACGGTCGGTTCGAGATATTGTCTCTGTCCGGGTCTTTCCTGCCGCCACCGGCTCCGCCGGCTGCCACCGGGTTGACGATTTATTTGGCGGGCGGACAAGGGCAGGTGGTTGGAGGGAGTGTGGTTGGCGCGCTTTTGGCGTCTGGTCCGGTGGTTATTATGGCTGCTTCGTTTAGTAATGCGGCATACGAGAGGCTGCCGCTGGAGGAGGAAGAGGCTTCGCTGCCGTTACAAGGAGGAGGGGGAGGTTCGATTGGATCACCGGGGGCGGTTGGGCAAAACTCATCACAACAGCAGAATCAGCCGCAGTTATTAGCGGACCCGTCGCTATTTCATGGGATGCCTCCTCCGAATCTCTTAAACTCAATTCAATTACCAACGGAGGCGTTTTGGGCCACGGGTCGGCCTCCATACCAGTAATTTTACTGAATTAATTGGGAGAAGGCTGGCTAATCCGGAGGATGATCCTGATTTACTTGAAAAATTGTTAGCAGTGTTAGGGATGATGTAGAAGAAGAATTTGGATTGTTTGAGCATTTTCAGGTTTCATTCTTTCGTTTCGTTTCTAGCTTTGAATTATGGACGGTGTTTTACTTCTTTTTTCATTGACGGGCTGTCTCACTTTAATTTTCATCTACTAGTAGGTAATTTTTTGTTTCCGAGTTTAATTTATGATCATGCATATGGATGTACTTTATAATTAATAATTCATGAAGAACAAACTTAATTTGTAAATGTTCTTAAAATAGTATATAACAGTTGGAGAAAAAGTATCATTTTAGCAGCATGCAGTCGGATTTCGATTCGATATAGATAGATTTCCTCAACGTTAACTTAGTCTATAGAAAGGCTGGAGTTGTATTATATATACATATATATATATAGCAAGAGTTGTGATTGTGTAACAAATGGAAATACCATTAAAGACTAGGAATACAACTCATCCTATAGCCTTAACGGATGCACGATAAGGGATAATTTCATGGAATCCAACTTATCGATCGGTAGCAATATGAAGATGTAAGAATGAGATTCCAGTGCTTAAGGCAACTGATGAGACCGCATTAGAACAACCTACATTCATCACTTTAATTATGTAAAAATCTACCATATATTATTTCACTTCTCCAATGATCAAAATGAAGAAAGCTAGGACAAATTATGGCCAACAAACTAGCTAGCTAGACAAGTGTACTATGTTTATTTTTCAAGTACTATTGTCTTTCAAAATGTAAGATTATTAGTTTGTCTTTTATATTTTATAAGGAAAAATAATTTAGCTAGCTAGATAAGTAGTGTACTATGTTTATTGTTCAAGTACTATTGTCTTTCAAAATGTAAGATTATTAGTTTGTCTTTTATATTTATAAGGAAAAATAATTTTATATTTTGGAACAGAGTTATATATATATATATATATATATATATATATATATATATATATATATATATATATATTAAGTTGAGCATATTCATGAATGAAAATGAAGGGACTTCGTTAAAGTCCTTGAGGGTTAATTGAATCTTGGTTTAGTGGCAAGTAGGATCTACGAGAATTAGACATGTAAACGAACTGAATCGTTCGCGAATAGGTTCGATTCAGTTTGATTTCGATTGAATTGTATTATCGAGTCGAGTTCACACATAATATTACGTTTGATTGTTGGATCGAACATGTTCGCGAACAATGTGGTTCGATTGTTTCGACTTGTTCGCGAGCAGTTCGATTTGATTCGAATTCGGTTCGAGTGATTTGAGAGTAGCTCATAAGATACTTGAGTATTTACAATATTTGGCCTAATTAATTTTTGCGTTGATGATGTTCGTGAACTTAATGATGTTTGCGAACATGATAATGTTTGACTATATTTGTGAACATGATAATTGTGAAGCCCTCAAATTTGGGTACTTGAAACCCGTATTTAGTGCAACACGATACTATTCATTCAACCCACTAATACAAATATTTAAACTAAAATTAATAAGTCATTACATCAAGTTAAACTTGTCTAACCCAGGTTCGCAGGCCCTTAAGTAATTCAGTACATATATATATGATAAATAATGTATTATCACATTACAAAATTTTAACTATTACAAATAACGCCTTCAAATTAACAACCTATTTAGCTTTCCTTTGTCTTTGTCCTTGTTGAACCCTTCTGTACATTTCTGCTTAGCTGAAAACATTTAATTTCAATGCAAGAATGAACATTCAATGTACAGAAGGGTCCAGCAAGGACAAAGACAAAGAAAAGGTAAAGGGATAGTTTGAAGTCGTTTGTAATAATTATAATTTTGTAATGTGATAATACATTATATATCTATCATATAATGAAGTACATATATATCTACGAACTTGAGTTAGACAACTCTAATATAATATTTTTTGATATTTTATAAATGAGTATGTTGTTTAAGTAATATCGTGTAGCACCAAGTAAGGGTTTTAAGTACCCGAATTTGGGAGCGTCACAATGATGTTCGACTATGTTCGTGAACTCGAGCATATTCGTGAACAGCTAACGATCCGAACTCACACATATGTGTTGGTTTGATCGTGTTACTCGAACATGTTCGATCGAGTTCGACTTATATTGTGTTCGAGTTCTATTCGAATTTAATAAAATTTGAGTCGGATCGTTTGTAGCCCTAACAAAAATTGAAAGAAAAGGAAAGAGGAGGAAGTACGTAGTGGCGGGGCCAGGATTTTGTATCGGGAAAGGTCAAAAATTTAATAAATAAATTATATAATAAATAGTTTTAAATGAATGTAAAAAATAAATTATAAGCACTGTTTTTTGTAAGGCATGTTAAGATCTATCAAAATTGCGAATCTATACTCATAGTAATATTCTAAGTAATTATTTATTTTCTCAACATTAATTTATTCCAAAATTAATGATATAATTGATTTTATGAATTCATGATTTGTGAAATATAAAATTTAAAATTGATATGAACTTATATACATATTCAAAGAAACAAATATGATAATTAATTAGTAATAGTTTTAGTTAAGTTATGATGATTAGTAATTATAGTTTTAATTAATTGGTGATAATTAGTTAAAATTATCTTCCGTGAGTAGAAGTAATTAGTATAAAGTGAAATTCGTTGTAAATTCATTTTATATTCAATCTGATCTTAACACGCATGTGAGAAAGTTTCATAATCTCATCGTATTAATTAATGTATTAAATATGAAGTGAATTTATCATAAATTTCACTTCATGCTAAATGAATTTCCGGCCGGTATGTAGATTGGCCATCGGAAGTACGGGCTTTAATCTCATACTAGTAGTCCATGTCATGACTTGTAGGTAGTGTAGGCAGTACGTAGTAAGTATATACTCCACTCACATTGCTACTACTTCCACTTTGTTTAATTCTTCGTGGATTTCAGAGAGAGTTTGAGAAGTAGTACTGACTTACACGTGCATTGCTCTGAAAAAGCTTCTTTTCGAGGCAGCCAAAACTAATCTAATCGGTACTTCTACTACTACTACCGGACGCCCACCCAATTTTTTTAAATGTATATATACATATACGTACATGATACATACAGTATATTTATATTGACTGGATCAGAAGTTGTACATACAGAAAGCATCACTTTCCAAAAGTTTAAGTGGCTTAATATGGTAATTAATTGGTACGTAACGTACGTACCTACTAAATACACATATGTAAATATAATACCACCTAGTACTAATGTACTATGTATATATTATAGTATATATTATATATATATAGCCTCTTTTCTCTCCTCCAGCTAGCTAGATTCTAGGAACCAAATGAGGAGTATTTGATTGGATTGGATTGGGCAAGAGTTGGAATTAAGTACATAGGTGAACCCCAGGTAGCTCAGATTCTTTTTACTCAATTAAGTGAGGCTCAGGCCCATATACATACATGTACGCATCACGTCCATTGCTTGCCTTTTGCCAACACCCTGCCTCCACCTACACCTGCCAATAAGCTTATCCAATTCCACACGCATTTCTGGAAATTCACTCACCTTTTGGCTTTTGCTTTCAACTCCAAAATATATATATATATAGAGAGAGAGAGAGAGAGAGAAAAAAAACTTCCTTTTATTTCTTCACCATTAAGTTACATACATCAACACTAAATATGATTGTCTTGTGATAAAAACTTCTCCTTTTAATATACAAGTTCACATATTTAAATCTATCTTTAACAAAAATAAAAAAATTAGACGATTTTAAAATTAACCAAGACACTACATAAAAAAATCTCTATTTCTTTTTAAGTGCAAGAATGAAATGTATCCTTTTATTCGAATCATAATACAATAGATTCTTAAAAAGTAAAAGTCACATAATTGAAATCTCACTCACCAAAAGTGAAGTATAATACAAATATGGATATATTAATGTATGTCTCTATATATTAGCCGCAATCTGCATGAATCTGCAGGCTAAACTATCCTATATATATGGAGCTAGTGAAACCCACAACTTAAATTAAAACCAATTTGCAAAATCAGCTATATTGATCAATTTGTTTTTATGGAATTAATTGTCTTGATTATAGGGCATTAATTAATCAATATTCAATTGTCAATACTTTAATTACACAATTGGACATTGGTATGTATACCTGGGCTACAGTTAGTTAAAGCTGAAAGCCTGTATAAACTAAACTAGATACATATGTTGGCCGTTCTAGTCCAAGTACAGATGATCCATCTTCAGCCCAAAATAACCCAACTTGGGAGTTTATGTTTTGTGTTTTTTGCTTTGACATGATGCAAGGGCTTGAATCTTTTCAAATTTCACTAACTTGATGAATTGCAAATTTTGGAATCCAAACACAGGCTACGTTTAGATTGGAGTAATGAAAGTGTAAATGAAATGACTCATTCTTATGGAATATAAAAAATTGTGTTTGATTACAATTGGAATGGATTGAACCATTCTTATTTCTCCCAAATTTATGAATTTTATTCTTAGAAAATGAAGAATATGGAATAACTCATTCTATCAATAATGGAATGAATCATTCTACTCTCCATTTTATTCCTTAATCCAAACGTAATATTAATTCAATTTAATCCCATTTCTAATTAAACAAAATTAATGATCAGCTTTTCAAATACTGGTAGCTAATTAATAAGGTACCTCCTGCAATTCATGGCAGGACAACTATACGTCTCATCATCCACATCCACCACCAATCCATTCAATTATGATGACTTGCAAAGAATTTTTTCTTATACCTTCATATTTAAACGCAATGTTCATTTCTAAATTTAACCTATTATCAGTGCCGGGTCTAAGTAGAGGTACCATAAGTCAGCTGTTTCTGTTGGAATTTTTGTTATATAGGAATAAGGTAAGACAAATATATAAATTAATAAATTTAAGTTGATATGTTAATAGAAGTGTTAAATTTAGAGGGGCCAAAAAAAAATTCATAAATCAATTTTAAATACAAGTACAAAAATCTTAGTTTTAAAGCTTGGTGAAAATTTAGAAGTATTTTTTGTTTTGAATATTTATTAGCATGTGAACTGTGAAGGATTGTTTGATTCAAGTTTGATTTTTTTTTGTTATTGATTTGGTTGACTGTGGTTCATGTTTGCATGTTTGGTCTGATTGGATTTTTGTTTTTGAGTTATTTGATTTTCAATTGAAAATGAGATCATTTTGGTTGGGTAGTTTCTGTTTTTTTTATTATTGTGATAACTTACAATGATTTTGCCTTATTTTATAATGAAAAATGGAAAATGGAAAATGAGCATTTAACAACCCTTCATTTCTAGTTATTATAATTACTTTATTTTTATGCATTTAACTAATGAACCATGTATAATTTTGGTGTTCTTAGTATAAATTTTGGATGGTTTGTTTCTCTTATTTCAAGTAAAACTTTTTGAAACTTATAAAAGATATCAAAATTAGATAGTTTATACTTTAAAATTAATTAATGGTTTTGTTTGAATATAAAAAGTAAATTTGATTTATTACAATTTGTAAACATTATTATGATTACTTAATATTATGATTAGTTTAAATTTTCTTTATTTAAATTCCTGCCTATTATGGATGTGACAAGCAATTGTCTAATAAGCCAGTGTATGAAATCCAAAAACGAAATGACTGGACAAAGAGGATAGGCATCCAAATGCGACCTTAAGGAAGTTTCTCCCTATTTTTCCATGGCCTAATTGAAACGACGTGCATGAGAAGAAGACGAAGAAAGCAAGACATGGATATACATGGCCTTTTCTGCTCTCTATAATCTTCAATCCTATCTCATCATTACCAGTCTTGAATTTAAACATCTCTCAGAGCCAGCGCACCACATGGCCATGCATCGATGTATGTATATTACAACAAAACCCACCTATATATATATATATATATATATATATATATATATATATATATATAAATGTAGGATCTCACAACCAATTCTTCTCTCAGTTTCAACTCAATACATTAAAAATCACTTCTACGTACCTTTCATCTTCTTATGGTACAAGAAAAAAGAAACTACAGAATAAAAAAAATGTGCATCAGTGCCACAGAATGGACTTCATCGTGTTCCTTCCATCTTTCTAGTCGAAACCAAAGATCCAAAAGATATAGGGTTGTTCGAATTCACAGGCTTAACAGGTACAGTACTTGATCAATATAGTAAATCCTCATTATGATTACATATATTATTTTACTTTTGCGATCCTAAAGCATGAAACTCCTGTCATGCATGCATGCCTAACAGGAGGAAGAGAAGAGAAGAAAAGAGTGGGAAGCATATGGAACTAAAGAACCTGAAGCTGTATATGGAGAACATAAGCATCTTTCAAGAGAATGAGAAGTTGAGAAAGAAAGCTAGCCTACTACACAAAGAGAATCTTACCTTGATGTCTGAGTTTCACAAGAAGAAACTCTCTCACTCCACTCTTTCTCAACTTCATCATCAATAATATCAAATACAATATATATTGATTCCCTTCATTTCATCATCATGCTCTATGTTCTTAATTTGTCAACTAAGAATATTCAAGTTACTATCAATAATTCCCACAACTGCAAGTATACATTCATATATGTACACGTGAACATGTAAAATCCTGAGAACTTGTGTAGCTCATAATAATTATATTTGTCTGTACTAAAATCATATATTTTGAACCTCAAACATTTTAAGGCCTTGAATTGAAATCACAAAACTCTTTCAAAAGAATGGTCTTAATATGAATTTGCTTCATGTCAGAATTACTTTGAACATGAAAAGAAAATAATTAAATTTGAACCAGAATGGTAGAAACACGATCCCTTCTTGTTTCCAGAAAAAACACCTTTGCGCTGTTCCTTTCTGATATGTCACCGAGTTTTTGGTAAACAAATAACACACAAGCTGGCCAATCTCATTAACATCTTTTGTTTCGAGTCATTATTGATAGGAATTGTGTGTCATCATACTATTATTCCTTTTTCTTAGCCCACAACATGACGAGAGAGAAACCCATTAATGACATGATAACAACCTGCAAACAGCAGAAAAAGTGGTGTGGTTAGCTTTCAAATCGTTTCAACGTTATTTCATACCTGAGATTCATTGCTAACTTATTAATAATATAGACAAGCATTAACAACCGAAGGCTATATATAACATTTATCATTCGTGTATGCAACCAGTAATCTGAGAGAGTATGGCTTAACCAATATAAAGCATTTAGATATACCCGGACAGCTTAAACCTACATAAATCAAGGAGACAAGTTCTGCCCCAGATTCTTCATAGATCATCGCCACAGTAGTACCGCAAATTCAATATATATACATAAGCCAAATCATTGACTTACTGATATCGCCGGAGGCACACCCACAAGTGGATCTTGGAAAAATTTATTTGCAAGTGCAAGTGCAAGAAGACTGCTCTGCATACCTGCAAAAAATAAGAGGAAGCAGAAGGCGGGGTGAGGATCAATCAAACAGCTTAAACATAATCATTGTTCATAGTGATCTGAAACAGTTAAACAACCTGTCTCATATGATAATGTTCTTTGCAGCGCTTTTAAATCTGGTTCTTTGTGGAAGACAATGCCAGATAGGAAATAACCAGAAATAAATGCTGACAAATGAAATGCAGTAACAAGCAACAAAACGGATATTCCAAAGGGAGACATAACAGAGTCAATATTAAGAGCAAGTGGAGCTCCACAACATAGAGCAGTCACCAATACAGAAAGTGGAGGCAGAAGAGGCCGGATGGCACCACAAACCTTAGGAAAGAACCTGTAGATACAAAAGTTATATGAAAAATCTTAATTGACGTTATCATGTTTAAGAGATCTGTTCAAATCAAATCAACACCTATTCAAGAGCAACCCAGCCACAACAGGTGCAACAACAATCTGCAATATATTGACTACCATTCCTTTTACATCAATAGGCAATCTTTTCCCAATAAGCAACACTGATAAGATTGGAGTGACAAAAACCGCAGTAGCAGTAGATAAAGATGTCATTACAATGCTAAGAGGAGCCATTTGCGGATCTGTAAGAAAAGTAGCATAATTTGAGAGCTGGGCACCACTAACACAAGATGTCAACAAGATCCCGGCACCTGATTCATATACTTGAAGAACTTAGTACACAGTATAAAGTCGCTCTCGCCAATTTACATTATATATTAAAAGCAATAAAAGTTCTACCAATGCTTTCCTACATAGCCTGTCTCCCAAGGCAGGATAAAGGAGGAGGGTTGTCAGGCATTGCGAGTCAAGTGTAAAAAATAGATACTTCTCACTAAAAAGAATAAAAATAAGAATAGGTCATAACCTAAAGAAGTTGGGAGACCAAATATTGTCATGGAAATTGTTCCGAATAAATATCCAAGGAAAGGCTTCAAAACAAACTGGCCAACATAACCAGCAACAATAACAGCTGGCCTGTTGAATGCATCAAGAAAATCTTTTCCACTTGAATTAATTCCAACTGCAAACATCAAGAAACCCAATGCTGGAGCAAAGTACCTGAAAGCAATCCAAATACAACAATTAAGAGATATATATATTCTTTCTGCAGGCTGGGAATCAATTTAATGAGTTCACACCATTACCAAGACAGGTAACAAGGTTAAAATTTTAGATCATGACAAAATACAATCCTTAGTTTAATATTGAAACTGTTATCATTTTCAATCTTTAATCTGATAAAACATTACTATTATAATGAGATTATGTAAAAAAAAAAAAATTGTGAAAAAAAATGGTGCAAATCCACTCTTTCAACTATAACACCACCTCTAGGAGCATATCGTGTGTTATATTTGCATTAAGGCAAATCTGTGTGACTGCAAGTATATTGTGCATCAAATTCAGGACCTTTTGTTTAGGATTTTTGTGTTATCAAACTAATTTCGTTTTTTTTCCTGTAAGGTCTCAGTCTACAGGATGGATTTCAGACCTTCAAAATTAAAAAATAAAGTAACAGAACTATTAAATTCTAGTGAGGCAGAATAATTATTCTGCACTTCTTGGTATTATGTCACCATTTAACTAATGAAATATAGACTCATAGCATCTGTCTCGGAACAAAATTTAGCACATCATGTATCTGTCTTCACTCAGAATCTGCCTACAGACAAATAAGAAAGCTTGCCCCTCACAGTAAGTATGAAGCTAATTGAAGGAAGTTAACAAGTCCAATAATTTTAAATACGTCTTGACTCAAAGTTTCAAAAATTTCCTTAGTAAAACATACTGATTTCTAGTTGTACAAACTTCTAGCAAAAGAAAATACCATAAACTTAACAAAGAAAAGAATGAAAGAAGTATGAAGTCTCTAACTGAAGTGAGATAACTAGTTCAATCACTTTAATCTAAGATGAACTCAAAGTGACTAAATTCCTGTGTTTAACATTTGATATCTTGTAGATTAACGAACTCCTGGTGAAACAAAATACCAGAACTTTAAAAAAAAAAACTACAAATAAGAATGATGTAGAATCCTACAAGACTATCTAGGGACATATTTCCGAACTACACTTGTTAGGGGAAATGACGTTAGCAGCCTATATCACAGTGCATCTCTGCAATTTTGTCTCCCAATTCACCATTTTAGAGAACCTTCTATATGAATCAAGCAAGCAGGAGGCACCTGCTTATCCTACCATTGCATAAGTAGACTATTTTAAATATTTTTAAAGAACCTGTTGGTGAACCATGCGAATGAAGGTGGATAGATAAGAGCCAAAACAGTACTAGCAAGAACTACTTGAGGCAGAATAGAATTTGCTCCCATCAAAATGTTCAAAAAAGAAGACTCCTCTTGCTTAAGCATCTGAAATAAGACAAATGAGAACAATCGTCAATGTGGGTGACTTTAAACTTTGCAAATGCCTATAATTAATCAATGAACAGACCAACAGAGCTTAACACCTCCAATAATGTATGAACAGGTGACCGCACCTTTACTTTCAAATGGAACATGCAAGTCAATTATCTTGAAGGCTGTTGAATACGCATTTTTAAGTACTGAAAACTTAATTTGTTTTCAATGATTCCTACCTTAAGTATTTTAATAAACACAAGTAGCAACACGTTTAAAAATTCTACTGATAAAAGTTCGACTTTCCTATGAATGCAACGTCCTAATTGAAAGTTATATTTAGAATTGGTGACTTCATCCTAGAACTTTGAAGAAATGCAATTAGGGTAATTCAACAATGAATACTCAATTAAATAGAAAGGCTAATTTAATGTTTTTTCAAGTCTTCCAAGTCCTAACACTGTACAGCTGTATGTGAAAATATTTTAGTTTTTCATGTTAATGTTACCTATTTCATATTTTAAAATGAAAATATGTTAATGTATGTGGTGATAGTTTTCACTTGACTTCAATTACTATTTTGGAAAGATAATTTTTCATTTGGCAAAGCATATCAAACTCTAGATTCATTCCTAAGTACTGAATGAGGTATACCTCTATCAAGTACTAACATCACTTAAAAACGCAAATATAACTACGAAAATATCAACAAAACAATAATCAATGTAATCAGGCAATGCTGTTAAAGTTGCAGTTCTATAAATGTCTATGCTTTAAAATGTACTCCTTGTTGATTTTTCATTTTTTATTTTTAAGATACCTGAGTAGATTCAGATGCATAATCTGGAGACTGTTCAGGATCAAACCCATCAGAAAACTTCTCTGATACACATCTGCTGATAACTAATTTTGAACCACCACCTACAATTGTTCAAAAAAATAATAATAACGCAGTATAACCACATTTAAAAATAAATTAAAACTTTATGGCGGAATAACCAAAAAATAACAAAACCCACGTGAGGAATTGAATTGGAGATGATCCGAAAACCCTAGGAATCGCAATTCTGTAAATAAAAAAAATGAATCAATTTACCAGAAAAGTTCAAGTAGAAAGAAACCATTTTTACTGCATTTTATAGAGAAATAGAGGGAGAGGAAGAGACCCGCGGGGAAATAAGAGTGTTTTAGTCTATTTCTGTAAGAAGAAGATTGTTTGGCATGGATATGAGAAGAAGGCTGCGGCGGCTGTTTTTTGATTAGCGGCCGACCACTGAACTTCAATGACATCATTCTCAGTAAACAAACGAACAACGGTGGAGTGGATGTCGGATTTGGCCGGCTCTGGTCTTCGTTTCTACAATAGTGGAAGTTTTATTTGTTGGAGAACAAGAATTAGTGAGCTCCCATAGTTTTGACTTTTGATTGATTGCTAAGGACTACTAGTTTACTACTCCTACTACTTTGGAGTTTGGAGGTTTTATGATTAAAGAGACAAACAAGACCCCAAAATATAATAATGCGCCACTGATATATAATTAAAAATGATGCAATATATTGGTCAGAAAATTGAGGGAAATTAATAATATTTTTATTAGACTTTCCTGAATAATAGATGGATCTACGGAGACTAAATTTATATAATTTTGATATTTTATAAAATTATTATTTTTTATCTTGTAAAATAAAAACATTCTAATAATATCACGTGTATATTTATCTAATAAAATATAAATAATTTTGAATTTTTCGCTCATTCAATAAATCATCCTGAAGTGATTCGAAGTTTAAGATAAATTTATCATCCATATAGTCTTGGGAAGACAAGCATCCAACTAGTCATTATATATTATGCGAGACATATGATAAGAGATAAGTTTGTAATATTTTTTCATTGTCATTTTTCACATGAATGTGAGATTTATTTTCTCATCGTGCAAAATGAAATAACGTGAAATTATTATATATATATATATATATATATAATATTAGCTCCTATTTATTTTTGCTCTCACTCAAATTTTATCAAACTCAAATAATTTTTTTTTTTTACTCTTTCCGCTCCATATTAAACAAATATTTCATAATAATTAAATATTTTCTCAATTTCAAATTATAAGATCAATATTAACTTTTGAAAATCAATTTCAAACATTTTAAACTCAAAATTACATAATTTGTAAGACTCCAACTTTTTATGAATAAGATTTGATTTTCTTTATATATTATTATAAATAGTAAGGTGTTTATTTAATAAATATTATAGTTGCGGGTGATTTGTGCAAATTATACAAAGTAAACAATTGTCGAAAAATATTCGTTTAGTCGGAAAATATTCTTTTTGTCGGAGAATATTCGACATCGAACGAATATTTCCCGACACAACGAATATTTTATGACAACTTATTTTTTTTGTAAAACTTTCACATATCACCCTTAACTTTAACATGTTATCAATTTAACCATTTACTGAATAGAATAATAATTATAAGAAAAGTTGAATATTTTTATTTCGTAAAATTCGAGATCTTACAGTTTGGACTATTATGCCCTTACCAATAATAACATATTTTAAACTTGTTTATACATAAAAAAATGATGAATAATTAATTATAAACTTTTAAATATTATTGAAATAAGTTGGTGAGTTCACATTGTTTCATCATTTTTTTTTTAAATAAGTTGGTAAATTAGTGAAATCGGAAATTTTTAAAATTAGCAAGCTCGATTCTTATTTTTAATTTTTAATTTTTGTGTTGGACTAAAGTAAAGATATTAATGTTCATGTTTTTAAATATGTTAAGTTACATAATTTGTTGAAATAAGTTGGAAAAATTAGTAAAATCAAAAATTATAAAAGAGTAATATGTAAATTTTAACGTTTAAATATAGAAGAAATCTATCTAATAAAATACAAATGATTTTGAATTTTTCGATCACTCAATAAATTATCTGAATCGTTCAAAATTTGAGATAAATCTCACTATCCATACAAATTATCGATATGGCGCGAATGGGGCAATTAGTTATATATATGGGAGAGCACTTACAGTAACATTTATAAATCGGGGAATAATCTTAATTAGTTCAATTGCCATTTTTAAAGAAATTTCATTTAAATTTGAGTTTGTTTTTCACGAATGAAATTATTACACAATAATTAGCATGCTTATTTGATAGCTGGTTAAATGCTAATATTAAAAAAAATAAAGGTTAGTTTTATCCAAAAAAATTTAATCCCTCGTGGTAGGATTATAATACCTAGCTAAATATAATATTAAATAATTCCTTATTTTAAATTATTTTATTATCTCGAGACTAATAATTTCTAGTTTAATTTTAAAATAAACAAAAGACTTAAAATTCATAGTCTAATTCCAAATATTATCATAATAAACAAACATGACCTCAATGTTTAATGTCATCAATTTTTATTTCCTATGCAACTGATATGATTTCATTAAATTTACCTACTTGTGACTCCTTACTTCCCAACATAAAAATTCTGAATGACCGACCTTTCATGCCTATTAAAAAAAAGAATGAAATGAAAAAATTATTCATAATTAAATTTAAAATTTTAATAATAGTATGTTATTAATTATTTATTATATATATATATAACAAAATACAATTGATTTTAAATTTTTCGTTTACCTTAATAAATCATTTAGGTCTTTCAAAGTTTAGAATAAATCTCATCGCCTACATGTAGTATCTTGGGATATATATAAAAATATGGAGAGAGAATTAAAATAAAAAAAAATATGAAATATTTAATCTTAAGGATATAATAGGAAAAATTGTATAAAAATTTAATTATTAAAGAAAAATGGATATTTAATATGAGACTATCTAAAATAATAATAAATAATTCAATTATGAAACGGATGGAATATTAAAATGAAAAGTGAACAAAAGTAAATCATTTTATTTAACCTTCTGACTTATTTGTTATTAAGATGAAAAGTTAACAAAAGTAAATCAAGGATAAAATAGAAAAAATTAGTATATATTATAAAAATAATTTGAGAATACAAATTTGAACATTTATTTTGAGACAATACAATAGTAAATTAGTTAGAACATTTAATTTAACAAATCGAGTTAAAATTTGAATTCTAACTAAATTATAATGTTAGTTAAAAATTATCACATGAAAAATAAGAACAATACCATAATAACTATTTCATATTATTCTCTTTTTATTCAATATAAGAAAATGATTTATATATCCATATGTCAGTTAATTTTTTGTTAAATGGAAATTATAATTAATATAAAAATTTAAGTACTAAAAAAAATAATAACATATGAAAAACCTTATATATGCACATACATTATTATTGTCATCTAGTATACCATCACTCATTCAATAGTACAACGTTATACCGTCCGTGACGGTGACGCTGTATCGCGACTTGCGGGAAAAAAAAACAGAAAATAAGAAGGCGATGAGTCTGAGTCCGGACAAAAAACGCGGGTCTGACACGTCAGCTTTTCATCTACCAGCTGTCCTTCCAAACCCCCACGTGTCACTAAATCTTCATGAAGGCAAATACGACAGCGTTACATTATTATTGGACTTCCTCTACCATTATTGTTCAGTTCTTCTTTAAAACTCCATAAAGTTTCTTCTTTAATCGTCTCTCTGGTTCTCTTCTCTTTCACCAAGCATTCGTTAGGGTTTAATTTCGTCTTGGAGAGAGAGGGAGGGAGGAGGAGAGAAGAAGCCTAACGGTTATTTTGAATTTCGGGGTTTTTGGATTTTGAACGATATGATTATTGATCCGGTGGTGATGACGTATGATTTGGATGCCGACGACGAAGGTGTGAAAGTGCCGCAGCTGAAGCTGAGGATTGAGGACCCGAAGGGCGATTATGTAATTCTGAAAGAAACGGAGGCGGGGAATGGGATTGGTTTTGATGATATTGGGGCGGGGGCTTCATGTTCTACAACAATTACTTGTAGCAGATGGTGGTCACTTTGGTGGTGGGCTAAGCTCATTCTTTTGCTCACGATTTTAGGGGTTTTGGCCGCTGTTTTCTTTAAGTGGATTGGCCCTTTCTTCATGGATAAGGTACAATTTTGTATATTAATTGTGTTTATGCATGTAAGTTTAGGCTGCATTTGATTGGATAATTTCTACAGTTTGATAAATTGCCTCTGTTTTTATGTCGGTTTCATCAACACTGTGTTTTATCCATTTAATTTGGGATCATTGGTTGTTTGGTGGTTCTGCATTTCAAATTTGAATTGGTGAAATTAAGTTAAACGGATGAAAAGTTGTCTTCTTGAATGTTTGAGCTAATTATGATTGTCCATTGAAGATGTAGACTAACACGTTTAACCCCAATCTGATAGTTGAGGGTGAAAGAAAGAATCTCAAGGTTTTTGATTACACACTCCACAATTGGGGGTTTGGTTATCTATGGGGTGAAAGGAGAATCAGGGGTCCTTCCTCCGTCTATTAAAGAGAGCCCACATATAAAAAATTATTCCTTTCAAGAAGGATTTCAATCTCCATTTTAACCTTCTAATACCATTTAAATTTAAATAAAAGTAGGAATGTTTACTTAAAAAGCTCGGTCTGGGCACTTTTCATGATGGGTAAATTTGGAAAATTGTGATTTTTTATAAATTTCACTCTTTTTTGCAATATACAAAAATGGGAAGCCGGACTGTCATTGTGGGATGGAGTTGGAATATATTTCTTTCACTTTATGTCCACTATTCCATTCAACTTAGAAGATGAAGTGTTGGAATTAAATATATTGATCTTAATGCTTACATGTTCTAAACAAGGAACATGGCAAGTGGTCTTTACTACGCCCTACTGTGCCGTTTCCGTTAAGTTGAGATATTATTAATATTTAGTCATATCAACAGATCGTGTAAGAGGAGTAGGAAAGTGTTCAAATCTTTCTGATATGTGTGCGTTTTATTTTTCTGTACTTGATTTCTACTGGATGGTGTTCTTGTGCAGGAGATTATCCCTATATTAAACTGGGAGACAAAAACATTCAGCACACCAGTGTTAGCAGTTCTGGTCTTTGCATCTGTGGCTTTATTCCCTATTATACTTTTACCATCTACCCCTTCCATGTGGGTGGCCGGGATGACTTTTGGTTATGGATTTGGATTTCTAATTATCATTGGCGCGGTGGCTATTGGTGTATCTTTTCCATTTTTTCATCGGTGCCTTCTTCCATCATAAAATGCAAGTGCGTATCTTGCTATCCCCTATTTTGTTAGGCAAATGAAGGCTCTTTTACTTCTGTGCATATTCAGTTGCTCGCTTTTTGTTTGTTCTTTCTTTTTTCCCCCTTCTTTCTTATGTAGGAGTGGTTGGAAAGATATCCCAAGAGAGCACGCATCATAAGATTAATTTGGCGAAGGAAATTGGTTCCATCAATTTGAGCTGTTACGATGATCAGGATTTCTCCATTTCCATATGTTGTTTATAATTATTGTGCGGTGGCAACAAGCGTTAAGTATGGTACTTACTTGTTGGGGTCGTTGGCTGGGATGGTGCCAGAAATCTTTGTTGCAATTTATACGTAAGGCTTCTCCTTGTTTGTGTTTGTATGTGTATATATGTAGTCCTTTCTATGATAAATATCCCGTGTTAGTTGTTAGGCATACTTATTTCTCTATAACTCTATAAGTACTTGTCATCTTGGATGTTTAGAACCTTTATATTGTATACAGACTTCTATGACCTCAATTGAGATGCCACTTTTTTGGTAGGTGTTAACGCCAAGATCTTCTGCCACGTCCCAATCACGTAAGACGTCCCGATCCTCGCCTGATCAAATACGATCAACACACAAAGCTTGGCCATTTTTGGACCGTCGGGGATAACTCCGGCGTGAGAGTCGATCTGGAGCGATCACTGAGGTTAACAATGGAGGATGTAAAATGTCTAACGTTCAGAGAGTGATAAAAATGTATGCGTACCTTTTGTTAGAAGACTCCCTTGCTAGGTTATGCTCTCATGCTCGGTTTTTTGTGCCACCAACCCCGATCGACCACATTTCACTCTTCTATGGTCTCAACCGGATGCATGCAGGTTGTCACCTTTTTCCTCATAGTACTTGCCAATTTGGATAAAATCTCATCCACATTAATGATCTGCAAACTTTATGTCAACTACTCTCACTTTTTCATCATTACAAGTCAAAGACTTAGATATAAAAAGCTTTAATGGATCAATCCTTTGACCCAGCCCATCATTATGAGGATATAATAAAGGTAACATAAATATTAAGCCCAATGACTATAAAACTCAATAATAAAGGTTCAATAGACTAATTAAATGGATAGGCCCAATTCGTCCGGCCCAATAGAGGAAATATCATGACCCAACAGTAGGCATACATAATTTTGTATAAGTAGTTCTCTTTTAAACATAGCAGTTAAAATGCCTGTCTGCTCCCACCATTCACCCGGAAGTAAAATCTGTTAAATTTTTATTCAAACCGCAAAAAAAAAAAATTACTTCTATAGGATACTAAATTTAATACAAAAAATACCTATTTGATTCAATTCCAGAAAGAAAGTTCAAATATCATTTATTTGTAAAAGGTTGATCTTACATCTCCGCCAACTACAAAACTCTAGTTGCAATACAGTTTAAGCGAGTCCATCGACTCTATCCAGTATAATCAACCACAACAGCCACCTTTGGAGGTTGAAAGTCCCTTTCCATCATCTGGAACCGTCCCATAATGGCCGTCACGATATTTTACGTAGGTCACTGCACAGTTGTTCCTAAAAGCTTTCATGTTCATAAAGCTTTCAAGCGGTTCCATCCGGAAATTATATATATGAGGTAGGGACTACAGAGAGAATGTAGTGGAGGGTAGTAGTTTCAGCACATTTTTTTTGTGTCTTTATGTAGAGAGAAGATGGTGCTATTCCAGAGAGTTGAAAAGCAGTGGCAGTTTTGGATGATATATAGATAGAGGTGGTGGATAAGAGAGAAATGCTTTATAACTTCTCAAATAAACAAAGAAATCATTTATATATATATATAAATTTATATTTAAGGTACCCTTTAAATTTATTATTTATATAAACGTACTTGAATATAATTTTATATTTGTGCATTAGTTTCCAATTTTCCATTGATTAAATATATAAATTTGTACCAAGTATCTTTATATAACATGTTTAGGATACGCACACACGCACCCCCCTACTTTTTCCATCCTAAAGTGTTGATTGTAGTAGCCCTTATGCTGGACAAGCATTTCTCTACTAATTTTATTCATTTGTAAGCTCAATTAGTTTATTAGTTCTATGGCATTCTATGTAGTAGTACTTACGCTCACCAAACATCTACCTCAACTAACTGTATTCTTCCTTAACCTCAATTAGTTTATTAATTATATGTTCTAGAGAAGGAGGGGCACAAATAGAACCCCCCCGGGGGGGGGGGGGGGGGGGAATTGTGAGTTTCAGTGGAATAAATTGTTGTTAGGTTTATGAATTTGTCATGCTTGTGTGAACTCCATGTGGCAACATACAGGATATATCTTCAATCTGGTAGTTTTGGGTCTATGTGGGTAAGTCACATATGACATTTTGTTTGCAGTAGTTTAGCCAAAGTTCTCAAAGGAGTATCTGTTGATGACTACACTTGGTATGAATTCTTCTGTTTCACATATAGAACCAACAGTCGACACACACACTTGCCTGTCCTCGTGTTGGATATTTTTCAGCATTTCTTTTTATTTTGTGAAGAAAAAGTGATGTCACAGTGATGATTTTGGTAGGTGTGTTTAATGTCTTACTAATCAATTTTGTATTGTTTCAGAGGTATCTTGATAAAAACTTTGGCTGATGCGTCAAATGATCACCATACCCTTACAGCTCCCCAGATAATCTTCAATGTTCTTGGTTTTTGTTTAACGGTGACTACCACAGTAGTAGTTACAATCTATGCGAAAAGGCAGCTCAAGGAATTGCAGAAGGAAGAAGAGCTATTGCTGCAATAAGATTTTGTCTGTGCTTCTGCTTCTAGAGCAAGGCAGCAGGGTCAGCTCCAAGTCAGATTTGAACATGTGAACACAGCATACTGGTGGATGGGTTTTTATTGATTTTGAGAACGTTGGTATATAATTATAGAGAAAACGGGGCTTAGGGACGGTTGACCAAAAAAATGATCAGCTGGCCTGTACCTTGTGCATAAACTTGTGTACGGAATGTGAAGAAGTATAACAGTTTGTATAAGGTACAAGACTAGTAATCATTTTGTCAGTAATTTGTAAGCTCCTGCGGACCTGCATTATATGGTAATATTCAAAGGTAAAATGGAGAGGAGGTATAGACCGTCAAGACAAACAGCTAACGTGATTACATCCATATTTTGAACCAGAATGTTGATTTCTTGAACCTGTAGAAGGTAGTTAAATTCTTGTTTATCGTGTTCATTCTGTCTCTCTCTCTGTATCCTTCACTGCCCCTGCACCCTTCCTTCCTCATCTTGTCTCTCTCTTCTATTTTCAATGTAATTTGTATATAATTTGTAATTTGAGGTGATGAAGGGCAATCTTGAGGCAAAGTGAAGAGTTGGACGTGTAAATTTAGTGCTACATTGTCATGAATGTATTTGACTGGGTACTTCCTTTCTAAATTCTATTTGCAAATTCTGATTATCAATTGATACGCACATGTTGTAAGAGGGCATGTGATATCAATTGGGGACCTCTGGCTTTATTTGGCATAAAATGATATCATGTGATGAAGGCATCGGCATGGCTAGAACAGTAGAACCTCTCTCTGTTGCGCAAAGTGAGAGTCAGTATGGGCTTTTACTTGCGCTGCAATAAGCCCCAAGGACGTTTAGGACTCGGTAAAGGAGGTTTAGTGATATATATGGGAGAGGGAGGGAGGGAGGGAGAGAGAGAGAGAGAGAGAGATTCGTACTCCAGAGTCCAGACCACAAGAGTTTAAATGTGTAGGCAAAAGATTCTGCAAAGCAAATACCACTAATATATATAGTATAGCGAGAACGGTATCCAATCCACCAACTCCAAGTAATGCTACAACAAATAAAGTTAGGCTGAGCCGAGCTGGGACCCTCCCACAACGTACATTGTGATACATTACTACTCTATGCGAGTATTATTACTATAAGTTGATAATAACATTATGAAAAAAAATAAAATTCTTGTCAAGTTGATATAGGAGGTAGATAAGAATTAAGAATGAAATGTATCTTATTCAATTTTATCACATACAGCATTTGCCAATATGTATATTATTTTCATAAAAAAACACACAAGTTTATGAATACTCAATGGGCACAGCATATGTTAAGAGGGGGATTGAGCTTGGATTGGGATTTGGGAGTAGTGAGTGACCCGAACTATGGGGTCCATATTTAAAATAAATAAATAAAATGAGAACTGTAGTAGTAGTAGTAGTAGTAGTAGTAGTGGTGGTGGACTGGTGTGTTGCTTAAAAAGTCTTGTATGAAGTTGATTGAACTTACTACTGGGAACAAGGAAATTCTTAAGGCTGCAACACTGTGGGGCTAATTGCCAACTATCTACTAGTAGTAGGAGATACGTACCATTTTTATTTTCAATAAGTCTAGGGGGACATTTTTTAGTGACATTTCTAGTGACATTTTTTATTATTTTATTTTTTTGGTTTTTTTTTAGTACCTCCCAAAAAATGTATAGTATTTATTCAAACTGAAATTTTTGTAAAAAACAGTGTTTTAGGTGTAATTTGGATACATCAAGAAAGCGAGTTATGCAGTTATACATACGCTTTTTTGTATGTATCTAAATTACACCTAAAACACGATTTTCTAAAAATTCGATTAAAATAAATCTTATACGTTTTCGAAATGCACTAAAAAAAAAAAAATGTTCTACAATATCGCTAAAACAATATTGCCATAAAAGTACTCTTTTATTTGACCTTTTCCATACCTATTTACCGGCTACCTATATTAGAATAAGGGTTAAGTTAGGATGAGCACTTGCAGGGTTTAAGCGATTTTTAAAACTTGCACCACCGCACAAGAAAGTTTACATTTAAACACCCGACCTTTTGAGTTAAAGTGAAAGCGTCTATATTTTCCATCCAACTTAAGCGTACAGTATATACGCCACGCAGCTAAAAGCGTGTGAAAAGGGGCTTTAACAATTGAAAAAATGAAATAGCCCCTTCTTCTTCCTTTAACTTTTAAAAGACATTCTCTCCTTTTCTCTCTCTCTCGCATAAATCGCTAAGTAAAGTAGTAGTGGTGGTGAAAGTAGTATCTTAACAATGGCCCGTCGTGTTTGATGATAAAGCATATACTTTGTAACAATCTTATTCATTTATTAATAAAAAGTATTAATTTATTAAAGGCTTTTAATTATCTACGTGATGTTGTTTTATAATATGTGATAAACCCATAGTTTTAAGCAATGCTTTTAGAATAATGATGATGATCATTCTAATGAGATCTAAATTCTTTGAAAGCTTAAAACTAAAATAGTTCCCAATCGTTGGATTACTAAATTGGGGATTAGTGAATCCGGATAGATTGATACATCGTTTCTTTTCGTTGGATGAGGATGATTGATCTCGTGATCATTTTTGTGGAGAACACTAAAAGCAAGTATGTAGGTGCTTATTAGAGAATAAGTTCCTTTGAGCATTGGCTCATTAAGGAATACCTAATGGAGTTTTATTTGCTGTCGATAGGAATTCAGTAGTGATAGTAATCAAGTAATCCTTGGACTTGAGATCATCGTAGTATCTTGTGTATGATGAGTTATACTTTGACTTATTCCTTAAGACCCTTAGGGTATATCAAAGGTATCTTGGGTATAATAAGTTATACGTGGAGATAATGTATGATCGATAAAGAATCTACCACTTCAATAAAAAAGAGAAATGTCTATGTGATTGATAAATGACAACCAGATGTAGTCCTTGGCGAAGCGAGAATGAAATTAGAAAGGAGTTTCTAATTTGCATTATTTGAGTTAATGCGTTTAAGGATCGAAATACATATAATTAAATAAAATAAGACTTGATGGTAATTCCATATCTTATATTTAATTGGGACATTATATGGTGGAAGGATTGAATTATGCGGTAACTATTTACTCAAAGGTTCTTTAATGATTAATGTTGAAATCTATATTATACGGAAAGTCGTTGATCATTAGGGAGAACTTATCACTTATTAGAAAAAAATATTTATTTAAATAAATTAATTGTTTAATTTATTTATTTAAATAAGATTAGAATTGATTCTAATTGATTTATTCACATTAGGTTTAATATGGAGAACACAAAGGTCACATGTAAAAGGAAAAATAATTATTTAAGAAGTTAATGACATAATCGTAATAATATGTTAAGTATATTTAATTTAATATATGGTGATGGAATAAATTAAATAGCTTAATATTTATTATTTAATATTTTAGAAATATTAAATATAAATTAATAAGAGAGTCTTATTAATATTATTACAATTATTATTATTTTAATTTCTAAAAGAGTTTAGGAATTAATTTAATATAAGTACTCTCATTTATTCCTAATTGGATTAGGAAGAAAAATTAGTTAAGGGAGTTTAATTAATTATCCTAATAAGATTAGGGAGCTTAATTAATTAAAAGAATTTAATTAATTAAATAAAACCCAATTCCTTAATTGTTAAGATGGGTTGCCCACATCTATAAATAAGAGGAGTCTTATTATGGGTGGTATGGGTTGTTGACTTTTACAACGTAATAATTCAAGGAGAGTACCCTTTTACATAGAGATAGGAAAAACTAGGGTTTGAGCCATAAACACCATCTTCTTGAATTTTCTTCTTCCTTGGTGGATCACCTCTAGAGGCCAAACATTTGGGTGGCTAACGTTGATCGAAGGAAGGAACCAAACCGGTGGATTCAAGATTGAGCAGCGAAAGGATTTGGAGGTGAACTTGTACACGAGGAAGCTCGATCTTGAGGGTATGATTTATTCTTTATCTTTTCGTTTAATTAATAATTGTGCATAAAGGGTGATCCGGGTATATGGTTTGTAAAATTTTTAAACTCGATTTTTGCGCTTAGCATTATTTTGCAATTTGATTGCATGCCATGAATATTACAAACCTAACGGTGGCATCGAGCGAACCTTTATGCGAATTATTAATTGTTCTGATTTGATATGTATGTTGATATGTGTTTAAAACAATTTAATTGAGCATAATTTTATTGTATAAAATTTAATAAAGAAATCAAAAAAAAAAAAAAAAAAAACCGGACATCTTTCACGGAAATATATGGGCGATGTTTTACGGAATCGGGATGTTTCAAAATAACTTTTTTAACAAGGCATGCCAAGCACGTAAAAGTTCTTCTTAAAAAAGGATTTCAAGCCAAGCACGTGGCCCATTAAAAGTCAAGTGGCCAGGATCATTTTACTCCATAAATCGAGATGGCAGCAGGTTGTTTTCTTGAAAATAAGTGCACGGTTTATTTATTTTTTTTTGATTAAAAAGCATACGGTTATATATATATATATTATTACCGTAATATATATATATATATTTTTAATTATTATATAATTAAAATAAAAGTTTATTTTAATTTTAAAATAAAAGGTTTATTTTAATATTAAAATATAAAGTTTTATTTTAATTTTAAATAATTTTATAATTAAAATAAAAGGTTTATTTTAATCTTAAAATAAAGGTTTATTTTAATATTAAAATATAAGGTTTATTTTAATTTTAAAATTAAATTTCATCTTAACTAATTAGAGTTGGAATTTGATTCCATGATAACTAATTGGAGTTGAAATTTGATTTTATTTTTCCTTAAATAAAGGAGTTTATTTAGATATGAAATAAGATTTCATATTATTCAAAATAAAAGAGTTTATTTGTGAATAGGAAAAAGAAAATCCGTGTTTCCTTAAATAAAGGAGTTTATTTAAATATGAAATAAGATTTCATATTATTCAAAATAAAGGAGTTTATTTGTGAATAGGAAAGATAATTCGTGTTTCCTTTAATAAGATTTTTTTTACATGGAATTGGATTCCATAATTAATTAAAATAAAGAGTTTATTTTAATTAAAGATTTTTTTTTTTTTTACATGGAATTGGATTCCATAATTAATTAAAATAAAGAGTTTATTTTGATTAAAGATTTTGATTAAAATAAAATAGTTTATTTTATTCAAAATTAGATAAATTAAAATAAAATAGTTTTATTTTGATTTAAATTTGGATTAAAATAAAGGAGTTTATTTTAATTCAAAAATAGATTTTATCTTAACTAATTTTGCCCATTAAATGATATCAATATATATATTAAATATTTATTATTCATGAGATGAATGTTATTTATTGATGCGTATGGTGATGTGTATGATAATAAATGGGATTGATTATGGACTATTGACCGATGTGATTGGATTTTATTTTAGTTGGATGCGTGAATGTATGGGTTTTATTAAATGGGAATTCTGCGTACCTCGTCTTCTCTAATTTTTCTTAATGTAAATTTTATTCCCCCTCTATGTACTTCCCTTGGCTGGCGATCGAGGTTTTATTTATTTTAAATAGTTTTGTAATAGGAATAGTTAGAATTAATTTTGAAAATTTGGAATCAAAGGAGAAGAAAGGCGTGAAGACCGTTTGTTATGGAGCAGGGTTTAAATGTAATAGTTATATTTAAATATTATTTCTTGCACCCCAGGGTTTGACCTTTTGGTTCACTTGGTGGCTCTAGTGAACCAAACTAGAATAAAAGTCCATAATCAATCCGGGTAGAATATAGTATTCTATATGTGCATGCTTATACTATATATATATTATATATTATGCAAACATGCTTCGCATGTTCATTAATATAATAGCGTATTTTATATATATATATAAATGCATGTGCTTAAGCAGAGATGAGACAAATTAATAACAAACCCTCGATTTTTATATTAAGTCTTAAGCGTTCAAAGATATTTGGAATATCGAGCATTAAGCCTTACTAGCATGATAAAATTAATAGAGTATTAAATATTTAATATGAGTTTGTTGTGTCACCACAAGGCAAGTATTAAGTATTTAAGATGTTAATTTATCACATTTGATGCTTATAAAGAAAATTGAACAATATTGTTTTGTTGTGTCACCCTGAGGATGATATTTTTCTTTTTTTGAATATATGGAGTGCTAGGTTGGACTTAACTTGGATAATTTTGATTCGGATGTGCCACCACTTGATCAAAATAATCTAAGAGGCAAAATCTGAGGAGTTGCATAGTTGATGTAATTGTGAAAGTTGTCTACCTATTTATTTATATATAGTTTGTTGTGTCACCACAAGGCTATATACATTTGAAATGGGATCCTTATTCTCACTAGCAAATCTTTAATTAGATTTTGCGAACTATATAAGTGAGGTAATATAGTTTGAAGAAAATAGTGGGAGATACCAATTTAAAACAAGACCTAAATTATTTTGGTAATTAATAAAAGAATGTATGTTAAAATGTTGTTGATTACAAATTCATTTCTGAGAATTTTACAATGTCTAAATTACTATCAACTGCGAAGCATATTAGATGTTATTTAGCAGGACCATAATTAAGCGGATTGGTTAAGGAAATTGAGAATAGTTCTCAAATTTGAAAAGCTATCTTATGTCATGTCGCTTTATCCTGCGATGGTTGCGAACAATGCCTCTGAGGAAGACATTGCTACTTTTAGAAAGTGGCAAGATGATGCGCTGATTGGCTCGATGCATCATGCTTCGCATCCATAAATGCTTGAGCTTGAGCGTCGACATGAAACTATGGATGCTCTACTATATTCACGCACATCAAGTAGTTGATGGTGAGGAAAGTGGGGTGATAGATATCGAGATATCTAAGGAGCTCTTAGATCTAGAAATGGCCAGATGACACTTCTGATACAGATAAAAAGTTCTTAACATGATCAATTTGATTGATCGATTAGGACAATTGGTTTTGTCGTGAATGGAGAATTGAGCGAGATTTGATCTTGCACTCACTCCAGGACTCCTTTCACAATTGTTGTGAATTTTTCATATGAACAAGCTAGATATCGACCTGTTGATTTGCTTAACATATTGAAAAATATTGAGAGTCACTTTCAACCAAGAAAGACCATGTCTTCTTGGTAGGGGCCAAAGGATCTTACGAAAGAAGAGCGATTCAAAGAAGGTAAATAGAAAGGCGTAAACAAAGGATAATAAGAACAAAAGCGATAAGGATAGCAAGGAGTTTGCTTCCCTTTGCAATAAGCTTTGGACAACTTTGAAAGAAAGCTGCGAGAAGCGTCTTGCGAGAGGCTAACAAAAGAAAGCTTAGTGAAGTTTCGTTTACAATCTGATTTTGTTCATGATTGAAATAAATTTTTCTTTAAGTCGAGGTTCTACTTGGGTATTGGATCTGAACTTTGGTTATCATAAATATAGATTTATGAATGGACGAAGAAGAAGTAGAAAGCTAAACAAGTATAAGTAATCTATGTGTGGGAAATGAAGCAAAGGTTGCAACATTAGCCATAGAAACTTATAGTTTAGCACTTTGCTACTGGGCAAATCTATTAAGTTAATAAGTTGTTATTGTATTCCAGTTCTCGTTAGAAACATTATTTCCATTTTATTGTTGAATGATGAAATTTTGGTATTATAATTAAGAACAATTGTTGTTATTTATAATAATAATGTTTTGTATAGAACTAGAATATTACTTAATAAATTTAGTATACTTGACTTACATGAAAATAATTTTGCATATTGAACAAATTAGTATAAGAAAAGGAGATGATCATTCAAAGAGTTGAATGTATGTATTTGTTGAAATACAAATGTGAATTATTTGAAAGGTTGAAAAGAATTGAAGTGAAACAAATTGACAAAGTATTAAGATTCTTTGATTAGATCGAGGAATAAATACTTGTCTGATAAGTTTCTAGATCATCTAAATGGTTTTCTCATAATGGACACATCACGATACATGATAATTGATTGATGTATACGAATGAAAAATCGTACCTTGTTGGACATAGTGCGGTCCATAATGATTTTACTGAGCATTCCGGTATCCTTACAGGATCATGTCCTAGAAATGGTGCATATCTACGAAATGGTAACCTCAAAATTCCACCCCCAAGACTCCATAAAAGTTATGGACGGGGAGGATTCTAATCTTAAGTATGTTAAGATAAGGGATTGTCAACTTATATGAAAAGGTTTCAAATGATAAGCTTGGGACAAGATTTGACAAGTGTCGATTTGTGGGACATCTAAAGTAAGTTTAGGGTATATGTTCTATAATTCTACTTAGCAAAAGGTGTTTATTCTGAAACACACGCTTTCTAAGATAAAGGCGTTTATCATTGAAGGGGCTAGTGGGAGGATTATAGATCTTGAAAAGTTCATGATCCACAAAACACTTATAAGTCGAATAAGAGGAACTGTAGATAGACTATTGTACCTGGCCAGAATCGTAAATGCGGAATAATGCAGAAGATACCTAGGAGGTATGGATTCATCATGGATGATGATGATGAGGTACACATCATAGAAGATAATGATCCGAGTTACATTCGATGAGGTAAGACTTCTAGTGTGTGTCAAAAGGGGACGATTGGGAATGTTGTGACATTCCTAGTATTATATGTTGATATATACTACGGATAAGGAATGACATACCAATGCTACAATCAGTAAAGATAAAGTTGTCTAAACATTCCTCCATGAATGATTTGGAAGAGTATCTTAATTGGGGATATAAATCTATATAGATAGATTTAAGAGGATGCTTTCGACTTAACCCGAGGCGTATATTCATTTGATGCTAAAAGTCGTTTAGCATGGCAAACTCAAGAGATGTCTCATGTTGATGAGCCATGGGTGTATCTCTCTTAATAGTCCCCATAGACTCCAAAGAAGAGATTGCATGGTGACAATCGATCATGTATGCAATGAAATATCACGAGACACGATGTTGATCGGTCATATGCGGAGAAGATCAGCTTTATAAAGGCGGTGAAAAACATCTTAAAGTTCTTAGCAGGCACTAAGGATGTGAAGCATAGCATCATGGTAGGTGCGAATTAAAACTAGAGGGCTTTATAGACTCGAGTTTTTGAGACGAGACCAAGACGAAGAAAAATCCACTTTAAGGTAAAGTGTTACCTTGAGCAATTGGTGCGATGAATTGGAAAGGTTCCAAAGCAAGAAAGAGTTGTTGGTTTAGTGATAAAGACAAAGTATATAGCTATAAATGAAGGCTGCATGAGTTGATTGTTTGGATTAAAAGTTCATTCTGAACTAGGAATAGT
Organism: Panax quinquefolius; assembly: GCA_020205615.1. Taxonomy (NCBI): domain Eukaryota; kingdom Viridiplantae; phylum Streptophyta; class Magnoliopsida; order Apiales; family Araliaceae; genus Panax; species Panax quinquefolius. Next base: position 105,421,614 of record CM035174.1, on the reverse strand, counting down.
TCTAAGTCTCATCTTGGATCTAAACATGTGTTGTGGCACTTTCATTTGATTATTAGAATCATTGAAAGATGGGAAATCACTATAGAGATAGTGGACTCTCATGAACAACATTACATATCCATTAACTAAAGCTTATCCAAATGACGGGATAATCGTCACTTTAGAAGAAGAGTATGAGATACCATGACGATTGGCTTTAGTGCAGAGTGGGAGATTGAAAGTAGTATGCACACAAGCCCGATCATGTTTGATGATAAAGCATATACTTTGTAACAATCTTATTCATTTATTAATAAAAAGTATTAATTTATTAAAGGCTTTTAATTATCTACGTGATGTTGTTTTATAATATGTGATAAACCCATAGTTTTAAGCAATGCTTTTAGAATAATGATGATGATCATTCTAATGAGATCTAAATTCTTTGAAAGCTTAAAACTAAAATAGTTCCCAATCATTGGATTACTAAATTGGGGATTAGTGAATCAGGATAGATTGGTACATCGTTTCTTCTTTCGTTGGATGAGGATGATTGATCTCGTGATCATTTGTGTGGAACACTAAAGCAAGTATGTAGGTGCTTATTAGAGAATAAGTTCTTTGAGCGTGGCTCGCTAAGGAATACCTAATGGAGTTTTATTTGCTGTCGATAGGAATTCTGTAGTGATAGTAGTCTGAAGTAATCCTTGGACTTGAGATCATCGTAGTATCTTGTGTATGATGAGTTATACTTTGACTTATTCCTTAAGACCCTTAGGGTATATCAAAGGGTATGCTTGGGTATAATAAGTTATACATGGAGATAATGTATGATCGATAAAGAATCTACCACTTCTAATAAAAGAAGAGAAATGTCTATGTGATTGATAAATGACAACCCAGTAGTCCTTGGCTTGGCGAGAATGAAATTAGAAAGGAGTTTCTAATTTGCATTATTTGGAGTTGTGCATTTAAGGATCGAAATACATATAATTAAATAAAATAAGACTTGTGATAATTCCATGTCTTATATTTAATTGGGACATTATATGGTGGAAGGATTGAATTATGCAGTAACTATTTACTCGAAAGGTTCTTTAATGATTAATGTTGAAATCTATATTATCTGGAAAAGTCGTTGATCATTTGGGAGGCTTATCACTATTGTAGAATAAATATTATTTAAATAAATTAATTGTTTAATTTATTTATTTAAATAAGATTAGAATTGTTACAATTGATTTATTCAGCAATAGGTTTAATATGGAGAACCTAAAAAGGGTCACACCATAAAAGGAAAAATAATTATTTAAGAAGTTAATGGCATAATCGTAATAATATGTTAAGTATATTTAATTTAATCTATGGTGATGGAATAAATTAAATAGCTTAATATTATTATTTAATATTTTAGAAATATTAAATATAAATTAATAAGAGAGTCTTATTAATATTATTACAATTATTATTATTTTAATTTCTAAAAGAGTTTAGGAATTAATTTAATATAAGTACTCTCATTTATTCCTAATTGGATTAGGAAGAAAAATTAGTTAAAGGAGTTTAATTAATTATCCTAATAAGATTAGGGAGCTTAATTAATTAAAAGAATTTAATTAATTAAATAAAACCCAATTCTTAATTGTTAAGATGGGTTGCTTGCATCTATAAATAAGAGAGTCTTATTATGGGTGGTATGGGTTGTTGACTTTTTACAACGTAATAATTCCAATTTGTTGGAGAGTATGCCTTTTACATAGAGATAGGAAAAACTAGGGTTTGAGCCATAAACACCCATCTTCTTGAATTTTCTTCTTCCTTGGTGGATCACCTACAGAGGCCAAACATTTGGGTGGTAGCGTTGATCAAAGGAAGGAACCAAACCCGGTGGATTCAAGATTGAGCGAAAGGATTTGGAGGTGAACTTGTACACGAGGAAGCTCGATCTTGAGGTATGATTTATTCTTTATCTTTTCGTTTAATTAATAATTGTGCGTAAAGGGTGATCGGGTATATGGTTTGTAAAATTTTTAAACTCGATTTTACGCTTAGCGCATTATTTTGCAATTTGATTGCGCCCATGAATATTACAAACCTTATGGTGGTGGTGGTGCCAAATCGAGATGGAGCTACTGGAGATCTTTAATGGGTTGTTTAAATACGGTTGTGGGATCTTTATGGAGATTTCCTTTGATTGATTTCTGATTTATTACTCCATCCTCTCCATTAATTAGTTTTGGGTGTTAATTCTTTCATTTTGATTTGTTCGAATGGATGTATTAACTTCGGATCTAAAATATGGAAGCTGCTAGGATTTACGCCATATTTGGGGTTTCAATTCGACATATATGTGTTGTTTCCCCATCTTCTTTGTTCTTATTATCTTATTGTTGAATTTGATTTTTGGGGTTTTTATTTAAATCGAAGCATCGATTTTTGGTTTGGTTTCTAGCGTCCCAATCGGTGATATGGGTCTCTAGAAGTCTCATTATGGAAGCTTTAAAAAAAGTGGAATATCGACTCCATTTGAGCTCAAGCAAAAGGAAGGACTAGCTTTAGTAAGCGGAACATCAGTTGGCTCGGCGATGGTCGCTACGGTTTTGTTTCGATGCCGATATATTCTCTCTCTAGCTAAGGTACTCTCTGAGCTTGTTTGTGACTATTGTAAGACCAAAATTTTTTTTAAATAAAAGGAATTTCCTTTATTTATTATTTTGAAATAGTAAGGTTGATTTGATTAATGTGGATAGTTAAAGGGTGAAATCATAAATATTTCAAAATAAGCGAGTGGTTATAAAATATTCATTTTGTGGGGAATATTCGTTTGGTCGTGGAATATTAAATCTTTGTCGGGGAATATTAAATGCGACGGTAGTGACCGTGTGTGGGCCCATGTGAGCGATTGGATGAGGAAAAGCATGACAAAGTTTGGGTGGTTAAAATAACTTGGCGTAGTTATTCAGATTAAGGTATTGGAATACGGTGGTTAAAATCTGATGTCTGGCGTGGTTTGCTGATAGCTTTGCGGTATTGTGCAGTATTGTTGAATTATTGATTCCTTCGTGTAAGATGGCCTACTTTCGATAATTTTCACGATGATTCTTGTTCGATATTTTATTTTATTGATTGATAATTGCTGCGTTGATATTTTATATTATTTTTGTTTGATAATTGTCGCACATTATCTCCATTATCGGATCAATAATTCATATTATTTGAATAATATTATTAGATAGCATTATTGGCGATGTCTAGAAAGTTACATCTAAGGAGAGGTTTGGTCACCTAATTGCGGCGCCCGATGAGGAGAAATCCTTATTGGAAAGCCCCTCTTTCTGAGGAGCGGCTTTGGTTGTCATAATTGTGATTACGTAATATTATTTGTGAATAATTAATTATTGATTCATATGATAAAGAAATATTTATTTTATATGGATATAAATGATGGATTTATTTATGTGGTTATAAATGAAGAAATTAATGTTGAGGTGTTTTATCGGTATTTTATCGGATTGGAGGTATTAAAAATTAAATCGGGGTTTTGAGATATATTGTGGGGGTTATAATTTTTAATCCAAACCGTTGGATTGTGGTAATTTTTGGGTATGTTATACATACATAAGTTGAGTATATGTCCACAAATTTTGAGCCGTTAAAAATGCACGAATGATTTGTTGTGAATTTTAAGAGGTGTAGGATTAGGAAATTAGGTTTATAATTGATTTTGGTGGAAAATTCTAGAATTGAGTGGGCCCCACTTGTGGTTGGTGAAAAAATGTGCTGAATTTTATTTCAAATGTGGTGGGTGGGAATAGTAGCGAGGTAAAGCCATCGGTGCTTGCGGTTAAGTCTGCTTGACGTCTTAACATTTTCTATAAATAGAGGGCTAAGTTAAATTGAAAATCACACGAAACAAAGTTTTCTCTCTCTCTCTCTCTATATTATTGGCGTATTTTGTGAGTATTTAGATACTTTGAGAGTTCTTTATTCGGTACAAGTTTCATTCGACATCACTTGAGCCCTTTCTTAGAAATCTTGATTCTTTGAGGTAAGGGATGTTATTTTTTTCGTAATGATATTATTTCTTGATATCATTATCTTTGAAATATTGATCTGAAGTTTTATCAAATTTGGAACTTTTTCATGTTGGGGTTACTATTCATGAGTTCTTATTCACGAGTTCTTATTCATGAGTTCTTATTCACGATTCTTATTCACAGTACTATTCATGAAGCGTGAAGATGTTTTTGTGGAATTTCTATCTTTTGGTGTGAGATTCTTATTCACGTGCTCGGCCTTTATTCACGATATCTGACCTTATTCACGAATATTATTCGAAAAATAAAATTTCTTCTTTTTCGTCAAAATATCTATTTTGGATACTAGCTTTGATTGTATCCATGTTTTGATCATTCTTGAATTTTACACCACTTATGATTATTTTTTGAGGTATTTTTGGACGTGGATAAAACCAAGTACGAATCCTTGATCCTTAATCCTTGTCATTTTGTTTCTTTGGATTCGTTTCTTTAAAAAAATATTTTTCATCATCCTCGGTCTTAAATGATGATATTATTGAATATCTTTGGCTTTGTAGTGCAAAAATGAATGATTTTGAAGAATATCTTTGGCACGTAGTGCAAAGATGAGCGGTGTTTAAATGAACACGATGGTGATGAATATCTTTGGCATGGTCAAAGATGAGCGGTGTTTAAATGAACATAATGGTGATGAATATCTTTGGCCTTTAGTGCAAAGATGAGCAGTGTTGAGATGAACATAATGGATTGATGAATATCTTTGGCACTGTAGTGCAAAGATGAATATTTGATTTGAGATGAATATTGATTGATGTTCTGGGGATAAAATATTGATGATGAATTTATTAAATTCATAGATTATAGTAGATTTCATTCTCTACGTAACTCTTATGAATTATTATTTCAGCTGCGAATATTGATCTGAAACTTGTTGTCTATTGTATTCTATCGTGATTTTTCCTGTTGGAGACTAACGATAATTTGTTGTATATTATCTTAGTCATAACATTCTTCTTGGGCTAGTTGAGCTCACCCTTTTCCTTGTTGTTCCATTTTTTCTTCTAGGGAGGCGAGAATGTAGCGAGTCTTAGTCGGAAGTATGGAATGAAGGTTACAGAGAGAGTTGTTTAGTAGTCCTCACCATTATTGTAAAATAATGTATCAATAAATGTGATGAGGATTTATTTGAGTATAAATATTGTACAGAAGATAATATTTGTATTTAAACTCACAGATTTTATTGTTGTGATAATAAAGTTGTAGTTGTTTACGTACCATGTATTTGGCGACTCGAGAATGGGTTGGATGGAATGGACCTATTTTGGGGTGCGTCACAACTATTACCATAATGGGTTGCCATCAAATTTGAGTGGGGTCCAGAATCAAGCTTGGATTATGGGTTCGAAAGGTGCGAGAGATAGCCATGGCTTCATATTGCTCTAAGCTTCAATACCTAGCAAATTGGTACCACACACGCGTTCAAAGTGCTTAAATTGATTGATGTTAAATTATCGATATTCTTAAAATTGATTGGTCGAGGAGATTGATTCAATGCTTAAATCCGAATTTTTGCGATCTACCGGTCGAGGAGATGAGAAAAGTTCCTATATTGCTGTATCATCTCGATAATGTACCTAAGTCGTGGTACAAATCTTTTATGGTTGGAAAAACTTCTTGATATGAGTAATTTACATTGTGTATTTGGGTTAGAATGCTTTGGATGGTTTTTGTGTTGGTGAAATTATTGGAAGGGATTCACATTCATTGGTTCTTATCCTTTGAATAGCATCACTTGCTTTTAAAGTGTTTTGAGGGCATTCTCTTTTTAAGCTCTGTTTTAAATTATTGTACTCGTGCATATTTTTGAAGCGAGGAGCAGTGTTTGGTTTCTTAATAATCCATATTTGGTAATTTCATTTCCATTTGGTGGAGTGTCTTCTTTTTTTTTTTTACGCGCATTTTTCTTTGGAAGCAGGAGTATATCTATAATTTTCTTTGTCAAAAGTTGAATGAATTATAGGGACTTGCTAGGTGATCATCTTGGGAAATTTTGATTACTCTGCACTCATATAATGTACTGTATTTCTGGTCTTGATATTACTCTTCTTGTAACTCTTTACGGGATAATGAGGTAAGCATGAAGCAATAATATGAGCTCTTGTTTTTTGTTTGTTAGAAAAAAGAGAGATGAACTTAACTTACTTTATATTTGTTGTGCAATTGTGTTTCTTTCTATTTATGTTGTTGAGCGTGTGAGAGTAATTAAGTCTTTATCTGATTTAACTAATGAGTTATACGGAAAATATTTTTCACTTTAACTCAAAAGTCGGTGTTTAAATGTAGTTTCATTCTGGTACGGTGGTTAAATAGAAATCGCCAAAGCATATATATGGTATTGAACTTAACCCTTAAAATAATAGAATTAAGATTACATAAAACTTCATATTGCATGCTCTGTTGCTATATATGATATATATCATCCATCCCGTCCGCAGTAGTAGGAGTATCTTTTTAGCATGTTGTTTGGTTTGTCAGTGACTGTGTGTTTTCTAAGATTAAATTTGTTTTAAAAATAATTCTCCTAAAAGAAACAAAAAAAAAAGTACTAATAAGTTCCATTACATTTTGGTAATTAATTAAAGTATTTGTACGTTAGCTTTTTGTTTGTTGTCCTTGGTTAGTCAACTGAAGGAATTTAAGACAAAGATAATTTGAGAAACAGAAAGGACTACAACGGGAAAATGAAGTCTAAAGCACTTGGCACTTAACAAATTGCATCCATGTATGTTAACACATACTTCTAATAATTGACTACTACTAGTACTATTTACTACTACATTCGTTTCTATATGTTGGTCGTTTTAGATTTTTTTGTTATTCCTAATTATTTGTCGTTTGTGGTTATCTAGGAGAATTGATTCTTATTTTTCCAAATTATTGCTTATTCTCCTTTAATTTTTGATCCATATTTATGAGATTAGTGAGGTGAAGGGTATTATAGACAATTGATAATATAATTAATATTTTTCAATTATTTTTTTAATTCTTGTGTACATATCTAAAACGACATATATTAAGGAACGAAATGAGCAGTAATAATTAAAAAATGGTACTAAACCTTTTTAGTCATTTTCAAATCCAAGGTACGTACGTTAGATAAAAAATACTACTACTACTACTAATAAAACAACCACCATTTAATTAGACCGACTGACAAAATTTAAATGCAGCAAACTCATTGAATTCCACCAACCATTTTTAATGTTTCGAATCTTTATTTATTATTTGCTTCCCATTAATATCGTTAATGAGGTGAGTCTATGGTGGTGGACTGGTTATAGTGGTGCTGGCTGTCTTGGTTGGTGGACGGAATAAATGTTGTGACTTGTGTAAGACAGATACCCTACATTTTATATACGTCAGAGTGATGGCTTTTGAGAGACAAGTTAAGCCAGAATGGTTTTTTTTTTGTTTGTTAATTACTTCATCCGTCATCCTACTCATCATCAAAGACAGTTATATATATATATATATATATATATATATATATGTGTGTAAAAATATACACGGTCTACGATCGTAGAAGTGATTTATTTCTACGATCGTAGAAAGTAATCTCAGAATAGTAGAGTGAATTTACTTCTACGATCGTAGAAATAATTAGCGATCGTAGAGTGAATTCACAAATCGTAGAATTATTCTACTTCTGATCGTGAGCTTATAATTTTAAAAATTACGGTTGTGTACTTCCATATTCCTCTCTCTCTCTCTCTCTCTCTCTCTATATATATATATATATATATATGGGATCGATCCATAGTAAACGTTGTAAAAAAGAATCTAATCTTACAACACATCGTGACCCTTCACGTTAAAATCAAACGGTTTAATAGAGCTCCCGTCCGCAGTTTAGTTTTCAGTATCCCGCAGTTTAATACCGCGGACGAGACAAATGATCAAAATACCCTCCTTCTAAATGTCTCCCGTTCGCAGTATTAAACTACGGATGCTAGGTATGGCCAAATGTTTCCCGTGCAGATGTCAAATTCATTTTTTTTAGTTTTCAAGTCTCCCAAAAGATCGACTTCCTTCATCGATTCCTTTTTCATGTCATTCTCAAGTAATAGTAGTATTTCTTTATATACACTCACCCATTTTTTTTGAAAACAATTGAGAAATTAACGGGAGGAAATACTTTGGCTCTGCAAAAAGTTAAAACAAAACAAAACTATGATCTCATAATTCGATCCCTAACTCCCGAATAGATTTTCGATAGTCGAATCCTTTTACTGAAGGGATTTTTGATAGCCAAATCTTTCTCCTAAAGAGATTTTCGATATTTCGATAGTCGAATTCTTCTTCCGAGGAGATTTTTTGATAGCCGAAGTCATTTGGCTTCCACAGTTTAGTACTGCATAGTTAAGAAAACTAAAAAAATCTGAATTTGGTCAAACGTCGTTGGCCAATTGGCCTGCCACGTCCGCGTGTCAAAACTGCGAACAATATTTTTTTTAAAGTGAAACTTTTACAATAAAGGTATTTTGGACATTTGTGTCATCGATAATATTAAACTGCTGAATAGTGAAAACTAAATTGCGGACAATCTCACTATTTAACCGTTCGATTGTCGAATGGAGGGTCGCAATGTGTTGTAAGACTCTTTCTTACAATGTTTGTTATATATCGGTCCCTATATATATATATATATATATATATATATATATATATATATATATATGAAAAAAATAAAAGAATGCGGTTGTTTAAGTTTTAAATGTACAGGTTACGATTTCTTATCGTAGAGTTATTAGTCACTTACGATCGTAGAATAGTCACATTACTATTGTAGAAAAGTAGAGTGAATTCTCGTATCTTAAAGTGAATATTTGAAAGTATGCACAAATTTGCACCTCTCCATATATATATATATATATATATATATATATATATAATAAAATACAAATGATTTTGAATTTTTCACTCACTCGATAAATCATCTAAGTAGTCAAAGTTTAGAATAAATCTCACTAAGTCCATACGGTCTTGGGACACGGAACACATCTATATATATATATATATATATATATATATATATATATATATATATATATATAGTCCAGGATCTTAAGCTCGCTTTTCTTATCCGACTCACTGAAGCTCACCCACTTTAGCGACGGACACGATGACGGTTTCGATCATACAATGCGTAAATCTATGCTTTTAGCGACGAGACAACATATAGCGTCACAAAAGTATAGATGGCGGTTGTATGGTAGAGGCCGTCATGGGATCCGTTGCTAAAGGGGAGTGAGCTTCAGTGAGTTGAATAAGCAATGATCTTAAGATTGAGATTTAGATATATATATATATATATATATATATATATATATATATATATATATATTGTAATGACCCTTAAAATAGGTCCATTCCATCCGACCCAATCGAGTAAATGAATATAGTGCGGAAAATAACTACAACTTTATTACAACAATTGTCGTGCTAAATACAACAACACATATCTTTGTGAGTTTGGATACAAATATATACAACCTCAGTAGTACGTATACAATGACACCTTACATAAAGGTATAGTCAAAAGCTATTTTAGAAATTAGAATCTTTGGGAAGTGCTCAGAAGAAACCTTCGTGCATGGGAGGCCGTGCTTTTAGGTTATGGTAGATATCATATGGACACGTAATTATCCTTGGTTGACCCGATAGACCCGAAAAGAAAAGCGAGAAGATTCTATCATATTCTTCCCAATGATGAGTCTTCTCTTGACATATCATTATCTCCACTATCCTAATTGGGAATTAAACTCCAAACAAACACCAAGATTATATAGGTAGTGCTTGTAAATATACTCGGCAAGTGGATGAGCCTGACCACATCTTATGATGACACGAGGTTGTATGTCATTAGACATCTTGTATGATAGTGGCAAAACACCCTTCCAAGTTAAATTCACCTCACCCTCAACATCTATAGACCACCATTTTATTCCTTGTTATCCCCCCGCTAGAACCGGCTACACTTTTATTACACGAAGGAATTATGAACCAAAAGGGTGAGCACAACTATTTCGATAAAGAATATCATGACTAAAGATAAATAAATTATCAATAGCCTTCAACGGTAATAAATCGGAGATTTAGAACATATGGTAGATGATAAAACTTTTCAACCATAGTTAGTTGCGTGAACGAAGCGATCCATTAGAAGAGTCGAATAGGTATAAAGTCTATTATCTTCTTCGTGTTAAAAGTCCACCAACAATGTTTTACCACGTAACATCAATCAACAATTCTCATCCACAATCACGTGTATAACTTCATAATCTTAATTGTAGTTCTAAATTCCTTTTCTCATCCGGGACAAAGATAATTTTCATCACGAAAACATCAAAGATTATGGTTATACCAAATCACGATTTATGTTCATAATCCTACTAATAAATTCATCTTTGAACTACGACCAAAGATATTCATCAACAAGTCATCTTTGCACTTCAGCCAAAGATATTCATCAACAAGTCATCTTTGCACTACTGGGCCAAAGATATTTATCGATTAGTCGTGTTCATCTAAACACTGTTCATCTTTGCACTACTGGGCCAAAGATATTCATCGAGAAATCATTCATCTTTGCACTACTGAGCCAAAGATATTTGATTATATCATCATTTAGGGTGAGGATGATGAAAAATATTTTAAAGAAAAGCAAATCCATTGAAACAAAAGAACAAATATTAAGGATTCGTACTTTAAACAATTCCGTTCAAAATACTTCATAAATAACGAGAGTGGAGTAAAATTCAAGAATGAATACCAAAACATAGATCAATCAAAGATAGTATCGAATAGATATTTTGGACAAAAAGAAGAAGTTTTATTTTTCGTTGAATAGTGTCGTATAAGTGAATAGTGCAGATATCGTGAATAGTAACTCAAGACACCAAAAGATAGAAATTTCACAAAAAAAATATCATCACGTTTTTGTGAATAGTGTGAATAAGACCTCGTGAAAAATTTTTTTAAATAAAAGGAATTTCCTTTATTTATTATTTTGAAATAGTAAGGGTTGATTTGATTAATGTGGATAGTTAAGGGTTAAATATGCAAATATTTCAAAATAAGCAAGTGGTTATAAAATATTCATTTTTTTGGGGAATATTCGTTTGGTCATGGAATATTAAAAATTGTCGAGGGAATATTCGTTTTGGAAGTGGAATATTAAATCTTTGTCGAGGGAATATTAAATGCTGACGGCTTTGCGACCATGTATTGGCTCCATAACTGTGAGCGATTGGATGAGGAAAAAGCGACAAAGTTTGGGTGGTTATAAATAATTGGTGTAGTTATTCTGAATTAAGAAGCCCCATTGGAATACCCGGTGGTTAAAATACGATGTCTGGCGTGACAAGATGGTGGTACGGTATTGCACGCATTGTTGAATTATTGATCCTTACGTGAGAAGGCCTTTACTCAATAATTATTACGATTGAATTCTTGTTCGATAGTTTATTTTATTGATTCAATAATTCTTTGCGTTGGTATTTTATATTATTCTTTGTTTTGATAATTGTCAACTCATTGAAGATTTCCCATTATCGGATCAATAATTCATATTATTTGAATAATATTATTAGATAACATTATTGGCAATGTCTAGAAAGTTCATGTCTAAGGAGAGGTTTGGTCACCTAATTGCGGCGATAAGGAGAGATCCTTATTGAAAGCCCCTCTTTCACAGGAGCTCTACTGGTTATCATAATTGTGATTCCGTAATATTATTTGTGAATAATTAATTATTGATTCATATGATAAGGAAATATTTATTCTATATGAATATAAATGATGGATTTATTTATGTGGTTATTAATGAAGGAATTAATGTTGAGGTGTTTTATCGATATTTTATCGGATTGAAGGTATTAAAAATCAAATCGGGGTTTTGAGATATATCAAGGGGTTATAATTTTTTAATCCGACAGATTTGGATTGTGGTAATTTTGGGTATGTTATACATACATAAGTTGAGTATATGTCCACAAATTTTGAACCGATTAAAAATGCACGAATGATTTGTTGTGAATTTTAAGAGGTGTCGGATTCTAAATTAGGTTTATAATTGATTTTGGTGGAAAATTCTAGAATTGAGTGGGCCCCACTTGTGGTTGGTGAAAAATGTGCTGAATTTTATTTCAAATGTGGTGGGTGGCAATAGTAGCGGTAATTAAAAGCCGTGAAATTGGTCGAAGTCTGCTTGGTACGGCTAACATTTTCTATAAATAGAAATTTAAGTTAGAATTGAAAATCACACCGAAACAAAGTTTTCTCTTTCTCTCTATATTATTGAGCGTATTTTGTGAGTATTTAGATACTTTGAGAGTTCTTTCATTTTAGTACAAGTTTTATTCAAAGATCACTTAGACCTTTCCTCCAAAAATCTTGATTCTTTGAGGTAAGGGATATTATTTTTTTCGTAATGATATTATTTCTTCAATATCATTATCTTTGAAATATTGATCTGAAGTTTTATCAAATTTGGAACTTTTTCATGTGGGGTTACTATTCATGAGTTCTTATTCACGAGTTCTTATTCATGAGTTCTATTATTCACGAGTTCTTATTCACGAAAGTACTATTTATGAAGCGTGAAAATGTTTTTTTTTGTGGAATTTCTATCTTTTGGTGTCTGAGTTCTTATTCACGATATCTAAGACTTTATTCACGATATCTACTGACTATTCACGTATCTGACTTTATTCATCGAAAAATAAAATTTCTTCTTTTCGTCCAAAATATTTATATATTGGATACTAGCTTTGATTGTATCTATGTTTTGATCATTCTTGAATTTTACACCATTATGATTATTTTTGAGGTATTGTTGGACATGGATAAAAGCAATCACGAATCCTTAATCCTTAATCCTTGTCATTTTGTTTCTTTGGATTCGTTCTTTAAAAATATTTTCATCATCCTCGTCTTAAATGATGATATTATTGAATATCTTTGGCCCAGTAGTGCAGAGATGAATGATTTCAAGAATATCTTTGGCCCTGTAGTGAAAAGATGGATTTTCAAGGTGTTTAAATGAACACGAATTAGGCGATGAATATCTTTTTGGCCTTTAGTGCAAAGATGAGCAGGTGTTGAGATGAACATGACAGATTGATGAATATCTTTGGCTGTAGTGCAAAGATGAATATTTGATTTGAGATGAAAATTGATTGATGTTCTGAGGGATAAAATATTGATGATGGATTTGTTAAATTCATAGATTATAGTAGATTTCATTCTACGTAACTCTTACATGAATTATTATTTCCGCTGCGAATATTGATCCTCAAACTTCATTGCCTATTGTATTCTATCGATTTTTCCACTGTTGGAGACTAACGATAATTTGTTGTATATTATCTTAGTCATAGTATTCTTTCTTGGGCTAGTTGAGCTCACCCTTTTTCTTGTTATTCCATTTTTCTTCTTGGAGGCGAGAATGTAGCGAAGTCTTAGTCGGGGTATGGAATGAAGGTTCTAGAGAGAGTTGTTTAGTAGTCCTCACCGTTTTTGTAAAATAATGTATCAATAAATGTGATGGGGATTTATTTGAGTATAGATATTGTCTAAAAGATAATATTTGTATTTAAACTCACAGCTTTTCTTGTTGTAATAATAAAGTTGTAGTTGTTTTACGTACCATGTATTTGGCTTAATTCGAGAATGGGTGTGGTGTATACCTATTTTAGGGGCGCAAGACGTGAATAGTAACTTATGGTCAGAATAAGAATCGTGAATAAGAATCTATTAATAAGAACCTTGATATGAAAAAGTTCTAAATTTGATAAAATTTCCAACCAACATTACGGCATAATGATATTGAAGAAATAATATCATTTTAGAAGAAAATAACCTCCTTACTCAGTAAAGTTAATAATCTCCGACTGGAATACCTGGATATATATTGCTAAAAGAACTCAGATCAGATATAGCAACACTCAAGTACTAAAATACTCACAAAATACGCCGATATTATAGAGAAAAAAGAGAGAAATCAGAAGTTTCAAAAGTGATTTTCAATTCTAACCCTAAGCACCCTATTTATAGGAAAGTCTTAGTAACACCAAAGCAGAAAATTTAAAAAATATTATATATATATATATATATTAAATTCTACTACATACTTGACTTCTTGAATTTCAAGCATCTAACAACACATGGGCCAACAATAAAAACCTTTTTCTAACAAAAAATATTTAAATCTTCCAAAAATTGATAATCAATTAATCCGGAACTTCAATAATTCATAATAAATAGCCCTTTTATCAGAAAATTCGAATCTCGCGATTTTTTATAGGAAATTCAATTCTCTACAACTTTTCAGAAGAAAGTTTTTCCAAATTCCAAATGTAAATTGACCAAATCCATAAAAGCAAGCGATTTTAAAGCTATAATCAAATTTCAGTCAAGAATTGGGCCCACAGACATGTTTAACATGTTTTAAACAACTTTTACAATAAAAATACTATTCCTCCTCATATATTCATATATCCCACATTCATTGTAAAAATATCATCATTATTATATTATAATAATATAATAAAATATTATTTTATCATAAAAGATAAAATATCGATTTTCAAATAATCATCACTTTTAAAATTTTCTCCATCTATATCACATAAAATCAATATTTTCCTCATCATATAAATTAATAATTAATTATTCACAAATAATATTATGTAATCAAAATAATGACAACTGTCAGCACGTCTCCTAGGAAAGAGGGGCTTTCAATAAGAATTTCTCTTTCTCTGCAAGCAATTAGGTGACCAAATCTCTCCTCAGATGTAACTTTCTAGACATTGCTAATAATGCTATCTAATAATATTATTCAAATAATATGAATTATTGATTTGATAATAGAAAATATCAGGCAGTTGACAATTATTAAAACAACAATAATATAAAATATCAACGCAGAATTATTGAATCAAAATAAAATATTGAATAAAGAATTATCAGAATAATTATCGAGTAGTTGTGGCGACCCCAAAACAGTCCATTCCATCCAACCGATTCGAGTCGCCAAATACATGGTACTGTAGAAAACAACTACAACTTTATTAATACAATTGTGGTGCAAGATAAGACAACACTTAAACTGTGAGTTTAAATACAAATATATACCAATCATGACTCATGTCCCAACCGTGGATGACACCTCATAATGACACCTTACATAAAAGGTATAGTCGAAACCCATTTTAGAAATTAGAATCTTTGGGAAGTGCTCAAGAAACCTTCGTACATTGGGAGGCCGTGCGTACAGGTTATGATAGATATCATATGGCCATCGAATTATCCTTGGTTGACCTGATAGACCCCAAAGAAAAACGCAGAAGATTACTATCATATTATTCCCGATGGTGTGTCTTCTCGACATATCATTATCTCCACCGTCTCTAATTGAGAATTATACTTCAACCAAACTCCAAGATTATATAGGTAGTGCTTTCGTATATATACTCGGCAAGTGGATGAGCACTGACCACTGTCTTATGATGACACGGTTGGTATGTCATTAGACATCTTGTATGATAGTGACAAAACACCCTTCCAACGTTGGGTTTGCCTCACCTAGTTGATTCACCAAATATAACTACTAAATGATGACCACCGATTCTATTCCTTTTTATCCCCAGCTCGACCCAAATTTACACTTTTATTACACGAAAGGAATTGTGAAGCAAAAGGGTGAAGCACAACTAACTTCGATAAAGAATATCATGACTAAAGATAAATAAATTATCAATAGCCTTCAACAGTAATAAATCAGAGATTTAGAACATATGGTAGATGATAAAACTTTTCAACCATAGTTGCAGCGGAATGAACAATCCATTAGAAGAGTTAAATAGACCATAAAATCTATTATCTTCTCCATGTTAAAAGTCCATCAACAATGTTTTATCCCTGTAACATTAATCAACAATTCTTGTCCACAATCACGTGTATATCTTATAATCGTAATTGTAGTTCTAAATTCCTTTCCTCATCCAGGACAAAGTTAATTTTCATCACCTGAAACATCAAAGATCATGGTTATACCAAATCACAGTTCATGTTCATAATCCTACTAATAAATTCATCTTTGCACTACCACGGGCCAAAGATATTCATCAACAAAGTCATCTTTGCATTTCTGTGCCAAAGATATTCATCAACAAGTCATCTTTGCACTACATGCCAAAGATATTCAACAACAGTCATCTTTGCATTGAGCCAAAGATATTCATCGAAATCATTCATCTTTGCACTACTGAGGCCAAAGATATTCGGTTATATATCACCGATGATGATGATGAAAAATATTTTAAAGAAAGCGAATCCGGTGAAACAAAAGAACAAATATTAAGGATTCGTACTTTAAACAACCTAAGTTCAAAAATACTTCATAAATAACCAGTGGAGTAAAATTCAAGAATGAAGACCAAAACATAGATCCAATCAAAGATGTGAATCATAATGAGATAATCTTGGACACAGAGAAGAAAACTTAATTTTTCTGTGAATAATGTCGTATTTGTGAATAGTGTATATGCGAATAGTAACTCCGACACCAAAAGATAGAAATTTCACAAAAAATATCATCATGCTTCGTGAATAGTACTCGTGAATAGTAACTCGTGAATAGTAACTTATGAATAGTAACTCGTGAATAGTAACTTCGTGAATAGTAACTTTCATGAATAATAAAGTGAATAATAACTTTAATAAAAAGAATTTGACATGAAAAAGTTCTAAATTTGATAAAAATTTCAACCAATATTTTGGCATAATGATATTGAAGAAAATATCAACACCCTTACTATCTCTTACAAATCCCTTACCTCGAAAGAGCAGTACTGGAATGTCGGATATAACGTTGAACGAACTTGCACCGTATAACAACACTCAAGATATCAAAATACTCACAAGAATACACTCGATAATATAGAGAGAGAAATAGAGAGAAAACTTTAATTTCTGGTGTGATTTTTATTTCTAACCTAAGCACCCTATTTATAGGAAAATGCTTAGAACACCAAAGCAAAAAATTGAATATAATAATAATATTTATAAAAATAGTATACGCACTCCTTGAAATCTGACTTTCAAAGAATTCACACATGCTAACCTTTCTAGAAAAAGTAAGAAAAACGTTTTTCTTAAAATAATTATTTAAAACTTCCAAAAATCAATTATTTTGAAATTTGGAACTTCAATAATTCATAATAAATAGCCCTTTTATCAGAAAATTGAATCTCGCAATTTTTATAGAAATTCAATTCTCTACAACTTTGCGAGAAGAAAGTTTTTCCAAATTCCAAATGTAAATTGACCTAAATCCATAAAACAAGCGATTTTATATGCTATAATCAAATTTCATCAAGAAATGGGGTTCAAACACACACAAAACATGTGTTAATCATTTAATGCAACAAAAATACTCTTTCTCCTCATATACTCATATATCCCACATTCATTGTAAAAATATCACCATTATTATATTATAATAATATAATAAAATATTATTTTATCAAAAAAGATAAAATATCGATTTTCAACAATTGTCACTTTAAAAATTTTCTCCATCTATATCCACATAAAATGAATATTTTCTTCATCATATAAATCAATAATTAATTATTCATAAATAATATTACAGAATCACAATAATGTAATAACCAGGCGGTTCCAAAGAAAAAGGGGCTTTCAATAAGAATTTCTCCTTCTTGGTATGATTAGGTGACCAAACCACTCTCCTTAGACGAGAACTTTCTAGACATTGCCAATAATGTTTTCTAATAATATTATTCAGATAATATGAATTATTGCTTCGATAATAGAAAATATTGTGTAGTGACAATTATTAAAAGCAATAATAATATAAAATATCAATGACAATTATTGAATTAATAAAATATTGAGCGGTAATTACTCGTAACAATTATTGAGTAGTGCCTTCTTACGTAAGAATCAATAATTCAAAATACTGCGTAATACCGGTGCAGGCTACTTTTAGTAAATTGACGCAGCAGTATTCGTATTTTAACCACTGGGTATTCCAACGGTGTTAATTCAGTAATAACTACGCCGTTATTTATAAACAACTTATACTTATCGTTTTTTCATCCAATCGATTTTAGTTATGGGGCCCACAAAGGTCGCTTGGCGTCGTATGAATATTTCCGACGTGAAGAATATTCCACGACCAAACGAATATTCCCAAACAACAATGAATATTTTATAACCACTTGCGTATTTTGAAACAATTTACATATATCACCCTTAACTTTAAACTTTTATCAATTTAACGATTTACTGAATAGTAATTATAAGAAAATTGAATACTTTTATTTCATAAAATTCGGGGTCTTACAATCTCCCCTCCTTATGAAATTTCATTCCCAAAATTTACGTACCTGGTATTTTAAAGAGTTGAGAATACCTTGCTTTCATTTCAGATTCCATCTTTCATGTCATCGTGATTTCTCCATCGCTTTCATCTCCGTATTTGAGGATATCATTTTAGAATACTGACTTCAAAAATAAAGGTTAATTTAACAAATTAACATATCACATAATATCCCGATATTATGACTAACCAACAAATAAGCTTAGGTAGGACACCTTTAATGGAAGGATTTACTCATCTCTCTCCTCCTAGTTCTAATCCCGATCTCGCCGGAGATCATATCCCAAAGCTCGATACCAACCGTGACAACCCCCAAAAAAAGTTCATTCCATCCAACCCATTCTCGAGTCGCCAAATACATAGTACGTAAAACAACTACAACTTTATTAATACAATTGTCGGCAAGATAAGACAACACTTAAATGTGAGTTTAAATACAAATATATACCAACTGTGACTCATGTCCCAATAGTGGACAACACCTCATAATGACACCTTACATAAAGGTATAGTTGAAAACTGCATTTTAGAAATTAGAATCTTTGGGAAGTGCTTTCAAGAGAAACCTTCGATGCATGGGAGGCCATGCGTCTCAGGTTATGATAGATATCATATGGCCGCGGAATTATCCTTGGTCAATCTAATAGACCCCAAAGAGAAAAGCGAGAAGATTACTATCATATTCTTCTCGATGGTGTGTCTTCTCTTGACATATCATTATCTCCACCGTCTCTAATTGAGAATTATACGTCAACCAAACTCCAAGATTATATAGGTAGTGCTTTCAGTATATATACTCGGCAAGTGGATGAGCACAACCACGTCTTATGATGACACGAGGTGGTATGTCATTAGACATCTTGTATGATAGTGACAAAACACCCTTCCAACGTTGGGTTTGCTTTCACCCTAGTTGATTCACCAAATATAACTACTAAATGATGACCACCGTTTCTATTCCCCATGTTATCCTCGCCAGATCCAAACTACACTTTTATTACAGAAAGGAATTGTGAAGTAAAAGGGTGAGCACAACTAGCTCAGTAAAGAATATCATGACTAAAGATAAATAAATTATCAATAGCCTTCAACAGTAATAAATCAGAGATTTAGAACATATGGTAGATGATAAAACTTTTCAACCATAGTTGCAGCGGAACGAGCAATCCATTAGAAGAGTTAAATAGACCATAAAATCTATTATCTTCTCCATGTTAAAAGTCCATCAACAATGTTTTATCCCTGTAACATTAATCAACAATTCATGTCCACAATCACGTGTATATCTCATAATCGTAATTGTAGTTCTAAATTCCTTTCCTCATCCAGGACAAAGTTAATTTTCATCACTTGAAACATCAAAGATCATGGTTATACCAAATCACAGTTCATGTTCATAATCCTACTAATAAATTCATCTTTGCACTACGGGCCAAAGATATTCATCAACAAGTCATCTTTGCACTACAGGCCAAAGATATTCATCAACAAGTCATCTTTGCACTACATGCCAAAGATATTAAACAACATGTCATCTTTGCCTTACGACCCAAAGATATTCATCAGAAATCATTCATCTTTGCACTACAGCCCAAAGATATTCGGTTATATCATCGAGGATGATGATAAAATATTTTAAAGAAAACGAATCGGAAACAAAAGAACAAATATTAAGGATTCAGTAATTTAAACAACTTCAAGTTCAAAATACTTCATAAATAACCCAGTGGAGTAAAATTCAAGAATGAAGACCAAAACATAGATCCAATCAAAGATAGAGAATCATATGATGCATAATCTTGGACCAAAAAGAAAACTTAATTTTTTTAATGAATAATGTCGTATTTGTGAATAGTCTTAGTATCGTGAATAGTAACTCGACACCAAAAGATAGAAATTTCACAAAAAACATCATCATGCTTCGTGAATAAGTACTCGTGAATAGTAACTCGTGAATAGTAACTCTATTGAATAAGAACTCATGAATAATAAAGAATAGTAATCTAATATGAAAAAGTTCCAAATTTGATAAAAAATTCAACCAATATTTTGGCATAATGATATTGAAGAAAAATATCATTTTAAGAAGAATATAACACACTTACTATCTCTTACCTCAAGAAAGAAGCGATCAAATATCTGGATATAACGTTGAACGAACTTCAGACTATATAACAACACTCAAGATATCGAAATACTCACAAGAATACACTCGATAATATAGAGAGAAAGAGAAAACTTCAATTTCTAGTGTGATTTTCAATTTAACCTAAGCACTTTTATTTATAGGAAAATCTTTGTAAAACAAAGCAGAAAATTTAATATAATAATAATATTTATAAAATAGTATAATGACTCCTTGAAATCTGACTTTCAGCAATTCACACATGCTAACCTTCTAGAAAAAGTAAGAAAAAACGTTTTTCTTAAAATAATTATTTAAAACTTCCAAAAATCAATTATTTCGGAATTTCGGAACTTCAATAATTCATATTAAATAGCCATTTTATCAGAAAATTCGAATCTCGCAAGTTTTTATAGGAAATTCAATTCTCTACAACTTTGCGGAGAAGAAAGTTTTTCCAAATTCCAAATGTAAATTGACCAAATCCATAAATGATCGACGATTTTTGTGCTTATAATCAAATTCGGTCAAGAAATGGGGTCAATTACACACAAAACATGTGTTAATCATTTAAATGCAACAAAATACTCTTTTCTCCTCATATACTCATATATCCCACATTCATTGTAAAAATATCACCATTATTATATTATAATAATATAATAAAATATTATTTTATCAAAAAGATAAAATATCGATTTTCAACAATTGTCACTTAAAAAATTTTTCCATCTATATCCACATAAAATGAATATTTTTTCATCATATAAATCAATAATTAATTATTCATAAATAATATTACAGAATCACAATAATGGCAACCAGTAGTTCCCAAAGAAAAGAGGCTTTCAATAAAATTTCTCTCTTCCCTACAAGCAATTAGGTGAATTCAAACCTCTCCTCCTCGATGAACTTTCTAGAGCACATCGCTAATAATATTTTCTAATAATATTATTAGGATAATATAAATTATTGCTTCGATAATGGAAAATATTGTGTAGTGACAATTATCGAAAGCAATAATAATATAAAATATCAACGCAAAGAATTATTGAATCAATAAAATATTGAGCAAGAATTACTATAATGTCAGTTATCGAAAGTAGAGTCTTCTACGTAGTTAATCAATAATTCAAAATATCGCAGAATACCGTCTGGTGTCTTCAAGTATGCAACGACATACGTAGACTTTAAGATTCCAACGGTGTTAATTCAGAATAACTACAGATTATTTATAAACAACTTATATCTGCTTTTTTCATCCAATCGCTTTTTTAAGTTATGCCCACAAAGAGAGAAAGGGGGAGGGGGGAGGGGGGGGGGGGGGGAGGGGAGATGGTAGGGAGGGGTGGGGAGTGGTGAGAGTGGTGAGAGTGAAGGGAAGATGCACTATGAGTCTATGACTAGAGCACGTGGTGACAACCGTCCAGACATGGAGAGGACTTTTTTATGAGCAGTTAATTAAAATTGCCTCTACCTGCTACCCTTTCCAGTCAAGCCCCACGCCAATTTCATTTCATTTCATTTTTGTCCCTCAGTCCCTCTCATGTCCCATGTCCCCTATCCCCTCTCTCTCTCTCTCCCCCTACCCTCTTGGGCACTTCACCTTTCTCGAACTATTAAACATAGATTTTAGGGTTCTTGATTCACAGCCCATAAAATACCCAGAACTAAATACATCCACTCAAAGAAAATCTACTTCATTCAAGTCAAACTCATTTTCAATTTCCCCCAAGATTTTGTTTTTTCCATAAATGTACCAGCAATTTTTAGCAAGACTCAACTTTGCAAATGTTACTTTCCTGTAGCAATGGGCACATTGTTCTCTCTTAAATGAACCCCATTTACATAGAGAGTCTATTTTCCAGAAGGAAAGATTGAGGCTTTACACAATCCGACCCGGAATGTATAATGCCGGGCAAGAACATGAAAATATTAGGAAGTTACTCACTTTACATTCTTATTTTACTGGCATTTCAGTTTGCGGCAGTGTATCCGGTCACTGAAAAGGAGATCTTGCTGCAATTCAAGGGTAACATTTCAAGTGATCCTTACAATAGCTTGAGTTCATGGGATTCAATTAAAAGCCCTTGCCACGATTTCAGTGGTGTGTTTTGTAATATTGATGGAAATGTATATAAGATTGTCCTGTGGAATAAAAGTTTGGGTGGAATTTTGTCGCCGGCCTTATCAGGATTGAAATCCTTGCGGACTCTTAACTTTTTTGGAAATAGATTCACTGGCAACATTCCAACTGAGTATGGTGAAATTGGTACATTGTGGAAGATCAATTTGAGCTCAAATGCATTATCTGGGTCAATCCCAGAGTTTTTAGGGAATTTATCAAATATTCGATTTCTTGATTTGTCAAGGAATGGATACAGTGGAGAGATTCCTTCAGTTTTGTTCATGAATTGTTTCAAAACAAAGTTCATTTCTCTTTCAAGAAACAAACTTTCAGGTTCAATTCCTTTATCCATTGGTAATTGCTTGAATCTTCTTGGTGTGGATTTCTCATTCAACAATCTGAGTGGTAGCTTGCCTTCACAAATTTGTAATATTCCAGGGTTAATCTTCTTGTCTGTGAGTAACAATGGGTTAGCAGGAAGTGTTCAAGAGCAGGTTTTTCAGTGTAAAAGCTTGGAGCTTTTGGATCTTGCTAGCAATATGCTTACTGGGTCAGCCCCTTTTGGTGTTCTTCAATTCAGTAATCTTACTATTTTCAATGTTTCGTCTAATGAGTTTTCGGGGCAAATACCAGATATAGAATCTTGCAGTCAGAGATTGGAGATTTTTGGTGCTTCAGGGAATGTATTTTTTGGGGAAATCCCAATGAGCATCACAAAATGCACTGGCCTAAAGGTTTTGGATTTGGGATTTAACTTGTTAAATGGAAGTATTCCGATTGATATTTCTGACTTGCAGAGTCTACAAATTATTCGATTGGGGAATAACTCAATTAGTGGGACTATTCCTGCAGAGTTTGGAAGTATAGAATATATTCAAGTTCTGGACTTGCACAATCTTAACCTTGGTGGTGAAATCCCAGATGAAATAAGCAATTGCAGGTTTCTTCTGGAGCTGTAAGTCTAATTCCCATTTTATGCCATCCCATCATTCTCTTATTGTTTTACAACTTACATACTCCCTCCACAAAATTTAGAGATACATTTTCCTTTTTTTTGTCCATTACAAAGTTAGAGATACATTTTTAATTGTATATTATAAAGTGACATGAAGTTGCAAATATGCAATTACTTATATTTGCGGTGCATTGAATTCTATCATGCCACTACTACTACATTTAGCAATGTTAGGGTTGTATTTGGGAAAATAAAATTTTCCTTAAAAGTCTTTGTTTTAGAAATGCATCTCTAGTTTTAGCAGAGCAGTAAATAATTTGCTTTTTGAATTCCATATCAAATTATCCAAATTCTAAATGTTACTGCAGGGATGTTTCTGGCAACGCTTTGCAGGGAGAAATTCCAAGTAACCTTTACAACATGTCGAACCTTGTAATCCTTGATCTGCACGGAAACAAACTAAATGGAAGCATACCATCAACTATCGGAAATTTGTCAAAAATCCAGAATTTGGATCTATCAGAAAATTCGTTATCTGGCTCAATCCCTGCATCGTTGTCGAATTTGTTAAACTTAACTCATTTTAACCTCTCTTACAACAACCTCTCTGGTGTTATCCCTCTCACTCCTAATATCCAGCAATTTGGGGCATCAGCATTTTCTCACAATCCAGGGCTCTGCGGTGCTCCTCTGACATCTTGCTCTGCCAATGGCACGACTCCAGCAACAGGAAAATCAAATGTGTTGAGTGTGTCCGCCATTGTTGCTATTGTTGCAGCTGCAGTGATCCTCACTGGTGTTGGCCTCATAACGATAATAAACATGAAGGCTCGTAGGAGAAGTGATGAAGCGACAGCGGTTGTAGAGAGCACTCCACTGGGTTCATCAGATTCAAATGTCATAATTGGAAAGTTGGTTCTCTTCAGTAAAAGTTTGCCCTCAAGGTATGAGGATTGGGAAGCCGGCACTAAAGCTTTGCTGGACAAGGAGTGCCTGATTGGCGGGGGTTCAATTGGAACAGTCTACAGAACAAGTTTTGAAGGTGGGATATCAATTGCAGTGAAGAAGCTTGAGACTTTGGGAAGAATTCGGAACCAGGACGAATTCGAACAAGAAATTGGACGGTTAGGAAATCTTCGACACCCTAATCTTGTTGCTTTTCAAGGTTATTATTGGTCCTCTAGTATGCATTTAGTTCTGTCCGAGTTTATTCCAAATGGTAATTTGTATGATAATCTTCATGGACTTAATTATCCTGGCACTAGTACTGCTAGTACTGGTGTTGGTAATAGTGAACTGAATTGGTCTAGGAGGTATCAGATTGCTCTAGGGACAGCAAGAGCTCTCGCATACCTTCACCACGATTGTAAACCTCCAGTTCTTCATCTTAACATCAAGTCTACTAATATACTGTTAGATGAAAACTATGAGGCAAAACTGTCTGATTACGGGCTAGGAAAGTTACTTCCTCTGCTTGATAATTATGGATTTACCAAATTTCACAATGCAGTTGGGTATGTTGCACCAGAGTTGGCTCAGAGTTTGAGACTGAGTGACAAATGTGATGTGTATAGCTTTGGAGTAGTGTTATTGGAGCTGGTTACAGGGAGGAAACCAGTGGAAAGTCCAGTGGCAAACGAGGTGGTAGTTTTGTGTGATTATGTTAGGGGGTTAATAGAGAGCGGCTCTGCTTCAGATTGCTTCGATAGAAGTTTGCGTGGTTTTGCAGAAAATGAGTTGATTCAGGTTATGAAGCTGGGATTAATCTGCACTTCTGAAATGCCTTCTAGGAGACCAAGCATGGCTGAGGCTGTTCAGATTCTCGAGTCCATTAGGTCTGGATTGGGTTCATAATAAGCAAATATTAGCAATTATTTATACAGGAAGGAATGGAAAGAAACGGTAGTATGGCTGGCAGGGGAATTTGGATTTCTGGTAGTGAGGATAGGAGACATAGGGCACTTTTAGAGCATAAAAACAGAAGAAAGATTTTTTTTATCTATTCAATTTTGAGATTAAAATTATTTATTATCCATTGTAATTTTTGCAATAAAATACATTAGTTTCTTGTCACATTGGAAACAGAGCATAGGGTCTATTTCTTTATTCATGTACTCCTATATTTTGACTTTAGGTTTCTATCCCTTTTGCCACTAGACCTTGAGTTGGAAAGGGTAAAAAGACTCTGAAACCATTGGAACACCTTGGCCTCTATCGGCTAATAATGGGTATCAAAGGAGTAAATTAAGTGA
The DNA here is from genome assembly GCA_020205615.1 of Panax quinquefolius. Lineage (NCBI taxonomy): Eukaryota > Viridiplantae > Streptophyta > Magnoliopsida > Apiales > Araliaceae > Panax > Panax quinquefolius. The sequence continues at coordinate 105,395,665 of CM035174.1, read as the reverse complement.
ACATAAGCGGCACTATATTGGTAAAAAAAATTAAATCATATATGTAAGAAAAAATCACTCGGTAATACTATCTGCGTAACATTTGTATTCAGCAAAAGTAACATGAAAATGATTCACTGATAATCGGCTGTAGTTCTCGCCCGATTTTCACTGATGAAAGAAAGGCCTATCTACATCTTCAGAACTTGAGGCGAATAGTTTGTCAAATCGTAGATCAGGGGGAAGGATTTACACGCTCCATATTGCGAAAGAGATGAAAAAGAAACTACTGTTGAAAGCGAAAGCAACCAGTACTAGTATATCTGTATATACCTTCAACTCAAGGTTTAGGATTCTGCTTCACTTTTGCTTACCAAAGAACTTGATTTTCACAATCTTTAGTAACTGGGGCCGTTAGGCTTCCACTGGCCCAATCATCCAAGGCAATCCCTTAAATTTACCGCCTTGTGTTAGTTTAATGCTAAAACCACGGGCTGCTTCAAAGTTCAATCTTAATGCCTACATCATCAAAATCTTTGCACAAGAGTTATCCTGCTAAATTAGGTGCACTTCAATAGGTACCGTCACAGGCCATATGATTTTAACCGTTAGATTTGCAGGATTCAGAGACTCTCCGAATACGTTCCATAACTATAGGAATGTCCCTTTGACTCAATGTAGTAAAACAAAACTGGAACCATCCTGGTTCAATACAGTGACAGGAGGACCCAGGAGTTGGGTTAATCTTTGATATGTTTAACAACTTATCCCAAAGTTCAAGCTCCCCTTTCTCATTATATGAGCGAATAAACCCACTCATGTCAGCCCAACAGTAGAAGCCTCCGCTGCTTTTCATGCACTCAATACCTAATTGCTTCAAGCCAGCCACAAATTCAATATACATGCTTTGAAGCCTTTCTCTGTTTGTCCTGATGAAATCTTGAATGAAATTTGGATCTGAGAGCATTGAGATGAGCAATCGCTGGGTTGGAGACGAAATGGATGAGAATCTTGCGAGTTTTTTAGCTGCAGCCAGAACAGTCTCATTGTAGGTATAGAGAACCCCCACCCTAAAACCAGGAAGAGGGAGGTCTTTCGAAAGACCATAAACTATGTGCACTCTGTTGCGATCAAAACCTTCCAAATCAATGATTTCTGCCATGCTGACAAACTCTTCATTTCCATGAGTGGATCCTGCTAATATTTCAATAGAGATGACATGAATGTTCTTTTCTGTAACAAAGTCCATTAGGTTGTAAAGAGTTTCCCTATTGAGCAAAGTGCCTACTGGATTTGATGGGTTTGAAATTATAACTCCACGAACTTTAAGACCACGTTTCTTTGCTTGATTAAACGCTCGGTCAAGGGAGGCTGTACTTAAATTGAAGTTGTCTGCACTCCGGCAAGGAACGGGTATAATCTCCACCCCAGTACGCCATTTGACATCCCTGTCAATACTGCAAATTGTATTTCAAGTTTAGTATCTAGTGTGCTAAATGACCAAATATAGAACTTCTTCAGCTTGGTAAAGAAATTTACTCCGGGTCATAAGGTGAGGGAACAAGGAAAGCATTTCCTGCATCTGCCAAGCAGAAGCTAAGCATCTCAATTGCAGAAGCGGCACCAGCTGTCAGTACTATTTGGGACGGGTTGAAGAGCACTGATTTATCCATGACCTCAGACATAAATCCTGCCAGGGCCTGCAGTACTGATGAAATTAGCATACAAACCAAAGATTGAAAGCAACTGGTATGGCACAAAAACTAATTATTTGTTCTTGTATTAAAAGGAACCATCTACATTCCCCAGAATTGAAAATGATAGAGCCCAAATTACAAACTGTTACTTCAAGTTATGAGATTGAGCAAAATAAAAGCACAGGTTCAAAAGCAAATATGAGCACCACCGAGAAATCTTGTTATATATATATTTTTCTAAAAAAAAAAAAGAAAAAGAAAAACCCTAAGAGTTGATTGCAGTAACACTGTTATTGGATTCAACTATTGGAATAACTGAAAATTTCAACAAGCATACATAAGAGTTGGGTAGGAACTCAATTTTAGCAAACACATCAGCTTGGCACATCGATAGAGCCGGTACCATGGCAATATAAAACTGTCTTGAAATCTTTTCAACATTCAGTTTTGTTTTTTTGTGGATTTTATTGTTATGGCAAAAAGTCCTTTAACAACTTTTATCCAACAAGGAAACATAATGTATGAGTTTAATCAATTAAAACAAAGAGCATAATGGAAACACTTACCACTTTCAACTCCATCAACCCATCAAATGGCTGATAAGTAGCAATCCCACTTACATCCCGGATAAAAATTGAATCTTCATTTTCTAATAGCCAATCTTGAACCAAATCCAGTGATAACTAATTAAATTCACCACAAAACCAAAATTTAATTTATTATTACAACTATAAACATATCAGCAAGACAAAGTAAACATATTTATATAAATAAGAAAATTAAGCAACCTTGTTTTCGGCCAATCCAAGCTGGAAAAAACCATCTGGGTTATTTAATTCATCAAAAGGGTCCTCATCAACCCTATTCAATCCAACATAGTATGGACTATCAGCTTGTTTAGCAATAGAATTAGCTCTAGAAGATACGCGGGCCGGCCTACTGGAGGCTCTCGGAGAGAGAAGGGAGCGAGACAGAACTCTATTCAGCCTAGGAGAAAGCTCGACGGTTGACGGCAGCTCCGGCGGCGGCGGAGGAGGTTTAGAGCGAGAGCGTTGGCGCTGCTTGAGGTAGAGTTGGAAGAAGTAGAAGAGAGCACAGGGTATGACTGAGCCTAAAACAAGGCCACCGCGGCCTTGGACTACGCCTTGCAAGGGAACTATCACCCTCATCGCCGTCGTGGCTCCGCCGCCAGTGGTGGGTTTGTCTCTGTCGTCGTCGTAGCTTCGAGTTTGTTTCATGTTTGTGGGGACATTGTCGAGTGGACGGACGGAGAGTACAAAGGAGCGTAGGAGAAATGAGAAGGAGAGAGGGGTTGGGCAATGCGCAGAGTTCTCTCTCTTCCTCTATTTTTTTATTTTTATTTTTGAGAAGTATTTTAATTTATTTGTATAAAAAGATTGTTGATTATTTTCCGCCGTTAATACTTGCTTGTTTGACAGATGAATCTAGTTGTTGGGATAATATTATTGTTTTTTCTTTGATTGGGGAAGGAGTTGTTTTACTCAAATAGCCCTCAAAATTATTATGCTAATTGGTCATGTTTATGGTTTACTTTAGTTTATTACTCAATGTTTTTATGTTCTACTGCTTTAGAAAATGTAATTCCTTAAATAATAATAGGAGTACTACAAAATAGTATTATTGTAATTTGTAAGTATCAAATTTTAAATTTTTTAGAAAAATGATATTTCTATATAAAAATTTGATATTTTTACATGATCCTTTTAATATGAATACTGAGTGGAGTCCCACTTTCATGTGAGAAAGATTCATTGATTTTAACATGTAAAAATATCAATTTCTTTTTTATTAATATGCGAACATGCTTGCTTTTTTATTTTGCAAGGCATTCCATCAAACAAAAATGATTTTTTTTTCTTGTACTTAACCAATAACAAGGCATTTCACTATTATTTTTTACATGATTCATATAGTGTATATTTAGTTTTTCAGCCTTTGGTGCATTTAAAATATTTAAAAATTTATATGCATTTAAAAATTGTATTCTTTCAATAATAATTTATTTGAAATATAACTTATTTAATTTATAAATATAGAAGTTATATGTGACGCCCCAAAATTGTGGTATACGCCACCCATCTTGGATCGCCACTTATACTGGTACATAAATTCAAATACAACTTATTAACCTAACTGCTGTGGTAGTATAATATTTATATAAATCATGAGTTTAATACAAATATCATGTCTACTAGATATTATACAAACTCAAAAGGAGTCCTCATTACAACTATTATCACACTATTTCACGTAATAGTGAGGACTACTAATGCTATCCTCTCGACCATTACTTCGTTCTCCGACTCGTCTCAAATTTATGTTCTCATTTTCAAGAGAATAAAGTGAAAGAAAGGGTGAACTCAACTAGCCTAAAGAAGAAATAATATTATGACTAAGATAATGCAGAATAAATTATCATTAGCCTTCAACAATGTTAAACCGATAAAATACAATAGACAAACCGGTTTAATCTGCAATTGAATAAAGAATCCATTAAAAGAGTCAAGTAGAGAATAAAGTCTACTATCTTTTAGGTTTTAAAAAGGTTTTCATCAATTTTTATATTTGAGACTCAAATTTTAATAAATAAACCACCACATCTAATCATCCCCGCACTACTGGCCAAGGATTTTCATCAAATTATCAATGGTCACGACTATACCGAATCACCCCCGGTCATAATCATACCAAAACTATCCATCACATTGCATTAAAGCCATCGAGTACTTTTGTCACATCATTTATATCAAGTCACGATTATACCGAATGATCCCAGGTCATAATCATACTAAGTTTCATCTACGCACGTAAGCCAAAAGATAACATAATATAACATGAGGATGATGACAATGACATAATAATTCAATAAAACAAGTTCAAGAATTATTTAATCCATGAATTATTAACGCCCAAATTGTCAACACGACATCTTTGTTCACGTAGTGTAAAATTCAAGAATGATCGGAAGAATATTTCCATGAAAAGATCTTTGGATGAAATGCAAATATCAAGGATATTCTACTAATTTCATGGAGTATAAGTCAAAGTTTTAACCAACTGGGTATAATAAAGAATGGAATAACAAAAGAAATCACCACGCATGCGCAGATTTCAGATGTATAAAAGTTATTCCAACAGAATAATAATAACGGAACCGTGTCGTGAAATTCACAATCGATGGGATGTTCCAATGAATAATAAAGATGGAACCAGATCCGGTGTAAAACACACATGATAGGATATTCCAACAGAATGATAAAGACGGAACCAGTCCGGTGTAAAACACATGCATATGATGTTCCAAATGAATAATAAAGATTTAAACCAGGTCCCAAAAACACATGCATGTGGATGTTCCAATGCAGAATAATAGAAGAATGTCACCAAGTATAGGTAAATCAGCGTATACAAAGTTATTCCAATGTGAATAAATAAGAATGGAATAATATAAGAATTTCACCAAGTATAGGTATCGGCATGATATAAAGTCATGTATAGGTATGCCACTTTTTTAGGAGTTATTCCAATGTAATAATAATGAATGGAATATGAGAGGTTCTCTTCATGAATACAAACGAATAATATCCTTACCGTAGTAAAAGAACCGAATATAGAAGTAGTGAAGTAGCAGAATACTCTTCTTCTTTCTATAATTTTCTTTATAAACCTCTCTCTATAATTTCTCTCTCTGTAGTTTCAATGAATTAGTAAGAAAATAATGAAGGAATGAAAGCTTCTTATTTATAGGAAAATGGAATGCATAAGAATTAATCCATGAACGGTCAGATTGATTTACTTTAATCGACGGTCCATATTTAAAGAAAAATCTTTTAAATAAATTATAATATTTTCTATTTATATAAAAACATTTTTTTACTACTGCAAAACACTACGCAACACTACGCATAATAAAATATAATATATTCTATTTATAGAATAACTTTAATAAAGTATTCTATTTTATATAAAAGATATTTCGCTTTTATTACGTTAATAATACTAATAAAAACAAAACGTCATTATCGCTATAATAATTCATATTATTAATCGACAATAATGGAATCAACTTGGTGAACTTCTCACATAAACATCAATAATCATTCATGATATCGATAAATCAACAAGAACCACGGTAAAACTCCGTTATATTTCAATAAAATATTTTTGTCGTTTTCTCAATATGACGCAACCACACAATAATTGGTAGTTAATTTAATATTCCCATAATAATTAAATCGAATATTATTTCATACAAAATTTATAAATCTCTTTATCAAATTCACACCATAATATTAAAATTATTTCGACTAAAATTTAAATCTTTACATCGGGTCTCACAATCTCCCTCCTTATGGAATTTAGCCCTCGAAATTAAATGCGATGCACTGATATGATAAAGAGGTGAGGATACCTCAATACCTTTTATCGTTGAAAATATTAAATTCATCTTTGCAATCCTACCAAAGATATTCATTAACAATTCATCTTTGCACCTATGTGCCAAAGATATATAATCTGTAAAACCAATAATCTTTGAGACTTAGCTTAATAGTATCACGACCACCTAATTATCCATGCATCATCGGCCAAGGATATTCGTGTTTTCAATTGATGATGATTATAGATAATAATCCGTGGTCATAATCATACCAAGTCTATCAATGCACTACTACCAAAGATGACTTTTACCACATCCATGAATTAATATTTCATTCATTGAGACTCATTTCAATAATTAATCCATATCATCGAATCATCCCCGCACTACGTGCCAAGGATATTCATTGACGACCATAAATTATCCATGCACTACTATAAAGATAATTGTGTATTCATTAGTATTACGACCACAAATTATCCATGTACTACTACCAAAGATAATTGTGTATTCATTAAGATTCCGACCACAAATTATCCATGCACTACTACCAAAGATAATTGTGTATTCATTAAGTATCACGACCATAAATTATCCATGCACTACTACCAAAGATAATCAGGTATTCATTAAGATTACGAATAATTAATAAATTATTCATGCACTACTACCAAAGATAATTGTGTATTCATTAAGATCACCGACCACAAATTATCCATGCACTACTACCAAAGATAATTGTGTATTCATTAGTATCACGACCACAAATTATCCATGCACTACTACCAAAGATAATTGTGTATTCATTAAGATATCACGACCACAAATTATCCATGCACTACTACCAAAGATAATTGTGTATTCATTAGTATCACGACCATAAATTATCCATGCACTACTACCAAAGATAATGTGTATTCAATTACTGGTTATGATTATACCCAACAATCCTCGGTCATAATCATACCAAGTCCATCTACGCACCACAAAATACGATGACTTTCAACATAATATAAGCATGAGGATAATGATATAAAGAATCAATCAAATGAGATAAAGGATAAATATTAAACATTTATAATATAATTTATCCAGATTCAAGAATATCCCCATGTTTTCAATCACTTAATAATCTCATAATCTAATATCATTAATATTATAATAATATTTTAATCACTTCTTAAATTTATAAACAATTTATCTTAATTGTTTACGCTTTACCATATAATGCATTTAATCATTCAAAATGCCATACTCATAAGATATCATCACCAATTATCAAATCTCTCAAAAATATGCATATACTCTCTATATAGGATTCTTTAGCCATAAAATCCTATTTTCAACTTTCATTACTTCACATAACATATTTAACTCATATGTTCAGAATTAAACTATTTTCATGAAAAATACCAAATCAGTCCCAAAATATTTCTTTTCTGGGATTTAGCATAATATAGTCCCATAATGAAAATATATTTTCTAAGAATTTTAAAATTCATTTACTATTTTTCAAAATCAATTTCCACTTAATTCCTTAAGAAATTAGCTACCTCAAGTTTAACTCCAAAAATTCCTAAATCTTGGCAGGACCTTACACATGTTAACGTGAGCTTCAGGTTTAAATTTCATGGTCATCTGGAGTTATAGAACTTGATTATAGCGTTTTTCGTCGGAAAAACCTAAATATTGAAATAGTCATAACTTGTTCATTTTAAGTCAGAATGAGCTCATTTTTGGACAGGAGGTACTTTATACCATATACTTTCATGTCCCAAAAGGCCAGAATTTTTCTCATAATTTAAGTGGCCGAAACAGCCCCTTAAAGTTTCTGGGCAGTAGCATTTTGAAATTTACAGCTTTGGCCTCCTTTGCTAAAAATCAGTCCACACAAAAATCTACAACACCTTTTCCAGTAATTCCACTTGGATTAGTTAGGTAACTCATAGATATAACTCTAGGACTTGACCACATTCAAAAATTCAAAATATAATAAGAGATATGGTCAATTGAATTTCATGTTACGTTTTTCATCAAAATCTGATTTTCAACTTTTTGTGATTTCTAAGAAACTTTCATGTTTTCACATAATAACCAACATAACTCATCATAACACTTACTAATACTTCATATACCCATAATTTTCATTAGTTCAATGCTTTTATTATGACTTTCATCATAATCCTCGTAAACAGATCCTTTTAGTTGAAGAAATATTTGAGGTTTAAGAAATGGATTTTTCAGACTTGGGTTGATATAAAATTCGATTTCACGCCTAGGGTAGGCTAGAAATCTTCAAGAATACGTCAAGAAATTTATTAGTGATATAAATATCATTCAAAATCATTACTCTCGCCCAAGACTTGGATAAGACGTCACATTAATACCAACCGTGACTTTCATCCCAACTTTGGATAAGACGTCACAATGATACCTTACATAAATGTATAGTCAAAAACTGTTTTAGAAATTAGAATCTTTGGGAAGTGCTCAAGGAAACCTTCATACATGGGAGGCCATGCTTCAGGTTATGATAGATATCATATGGCCACGTAATTATTCTTGGTTTACCCAATAGACCCCAAAGAAAAATGAGAAGATTACTATCATATTCTTCCCAATGGTGAGTCTTCTATTGATTTATCATTATCTCCATTGTCTCAAATTGAGAATTATACTTCAAACAAACACCAAGATCATATAGGTAGTGCTCAGAATATACTCAAAGAAGTGGATGAGCACAACCTCGCATCTTATGTTGACACGAGGTTGTATGTCATTAGACATCTTGTATGATAGTGGCAAAACACTCTTCCAACATTGGGTTCGCTTTCACCCTAGTTGATTCACCAAATATAACTACTAAATGATGACCACCGTTTCTATTTCATTTATTCCCCGCCGACCGACCTAGCTACACTCTTTATTACCGAAAGGAATTGTGAAGCAAAAGGGTTAATTAATATATCAAATATTATCCCTATACTCCGACCGACCAATTAAATAACAAATAAACTTAGGTAGGTCATACTAATAAGGAATTCCCTGCCTCTCCCTCCTAGTTCTTATCTAGATCTTAGTCGTGGATCATATCCTAAGCTTTGATACCAACCGTGACGCCCCAAAATTAGGTATATCGCCACCCATCTTGGGTCGCCACTTACATGGTACATAAATTCAAATACAACTTATTAACCTAAGCTGCCGCAGTATCTGCAATACGATATAAATCGTGAGTTTGAATACAAATATTGTCTACTAGATATTATACAAACTCAAAAGGAGTCCTCATTACAACTATTATCACACTATTTCACGTAATAGTGAGGACTACTAATGCTATCCTTCGGACCATTACTTCGTTTCTCCGACTGTCCCATTTATGTTCTCATTTCAAGAGAATGTTGAAAGAAAAGGGTGAGCTCAACTAGCCAAAGAAGAAATATTATGACTAAGATAATGCGAATAAATTATCATTAGCCTTCAACAAATGTTAAACCGATAAAATACAATAGACAAACCAGTTTAATCTGCAATGAATAAAGAATCCATTAAAAGAGTCAAGAGAGAATAAAGTCTACTATCTTTTAGGTTTTAAAAGGTTTTCATCAATTTTTATCACGAGACCACTTTTAATAAATAAACCACCACATCTAATCATCCTCGTACTACCTGGCCAAGGATTTTCATCAAATTATCAATGGTCACGACTATACCGAATCACCCCGGTCATAATCATACCAAAAACTATCCATCATCGTGCATTATAAAGCCATCGAGAGTACTTTTGTCACATCATTTATATCAAGTCATGATTATACCGAATGATCCCTCATTATAATCATACTAAGTTCATCTACGCACGTAAGCCAAAGATAACATAATATAACACGAGGATGATGACAATGACATAATAATTCAATAAAACAAGTTCAAGAATTATTTAATCCATGAATTATTAACGTCCAAATTGTCAACACGACATCGTTTCCAGAGTGTAAAATTCAAGAATGATCATAAGAATATTTCCATGAAAAGATATCGCGATGAAATGCAAATATCGAGGATATTCTACTAATTTTCATGGAGTATAAGTCAAAGTTTTAACCATTGGGTATAATAAAGAATGGAATAACAAAAGAAATCACCACGCATGCAGATTTGCATATAAAAGTTATTCCAATAGAATAATAATAACGGAACCAGTCGTGAAATTCACACCGGATGCGAGGATGTTCCAAATGTAATAATAAAGATGGAACCAGATCCCAGTAAAACACATGAGATAGGATATTCCAACAGAATGATAAAAGACGGAACCAGTCCGTGTAAAACACATGCATGCGAGGATGTTCCAATGTAATAATAATAAAGAGGCGGAACCAGTCGGTGTAAAACACACGCATGTGATGTTCCAAATGTAATAATAGAAGAATGTCACCAAAGATAGTAAATCACAGATACTGAGTTATTCCAATGTAATAAATAAGAATGGAATAATATAAGAATTTCACCAAGATATAAGGTGTCTGGCCATGATATGGTCATGTATAGGGTATGCCACTTTTTACAAAAGTTATTCCAATGTAATAATAATGAATGGAATAACAGATGCTCTCTTCGTGAATACAAACGAATAATATCCTCACCGTAAAAGAACCGAATATGTAAGTAGTGAAGAAGTAATATCACTCTTCTTCTTCTATAATTTTTCTTTATAGCTTCTCTCTATAATAATTTCTCTCTGTAGCTTCAAATGAATTAGTAAGAAAATAATGAAGGAACGAAATTTCTATTTATAGGAAAATGGAACGATAAGAATTAATCCAATGAACTATTCAGATTGATTTATTTTTTAATCTGATCATCCATATTTAAAAAGAAAAATCTTTTAAATAAATTATAATATATTCTATTTATATAAAAACATTTTACTACGCAAACACTACGCAATACTACGCAAAACACTACGCAACACTACGCATAATAAAATATAATATATTCTATTTATGTAATAACTTTAAAAAAAGATTCTATTTTATATAAAAGATGTTTCGCTTTTATTACGTTAATAATACTGAATAAAACAAAACGTCATTATCGCTATAATAATTCATATTATTAATCGACAATAATGGAATCAAACCGGTTGACTTCTCACATAAAGATCAATAATCAATACCGCGTGTCTTCTTACGCAACTAACACACGACATCGTATTTTTTACTACCGAAAGTAGTTCAACAAGAACTACAGTAAAACTCGCCGTTATTTCAATAAAATATTTTTGTCGTTTTTCTTAATCTGATAATAATTGCCATGAATCCACCAATAATTGAGTAGTTATACTAATATTCCCTCGCTAAACCTAATATTCCCTAACCAATCGAATATAATATAACCACTTGCATACTTTGCAAAATTTATAAATACTACCCACAACTATAATATTATCTCAAATTCACATTCATAATATTAAAATTATTTAAACAAAATTTAAATCTTTATTGATAAAATCCTAGCCTCACATTATACCTAAAATATAACACACTAAAATTAATAGAATACATTTGGAAGGGTTAAATATTAGTACTATAAACACTATGGCTACAAAGGTTGTAATCATTAATAATCGAAGAAATTGAATTTTTTGTTTTAAGTTTTAACATTTTCCGTTTGCAACTGCTTATATGATCAATTGTGGAAACTTTTGCTGTGATTGGATCACGTGACAACAAGCACTTTAAGATGAGGAGTTGATTTGATTCTCCTACGGACCTACACTTTAAAATAAATGTATTTTTAAATTTTAAAATAATTTGCACTCTTTGCGTTCTTTACATTAAATAATTTACACATTAAATTTTAATATAAATTATATTAAAATTTAAATTTTAAATAAAATTTAAGATGCAAATTAATTTGAGGATTAAGATTTAGAGCTCAATTTAGAATTTAGACCTCAAAAGTTTTTATCATAGCTAGACAACTAGAACAATATACATATGCTATCAATGGTTATACAAATCATAGAGTTGGCTTGATTATTTTATAGTATTTGCACAAACACAAACACTGTTTAGTACTAGTACACGGTTGGCATGATATTACTATTACTATTACTATTACTATTACTATTACTATTACACGCACGCACCACTTGGTCCACACCAATAGTGGTTGGCACAAAACGAAATTATGATGTTAATTGTTACGACCGTAGCTTCTTAGAGTCAAAATTATTATAAAAAATGTGATACGGGTGATCCCTTGCCCCTGCCGCCTTTATCGCTTCCCACTACGATCGATTTATTTATGAGTTGCAGACGATATACATAAGCGATATATGTCGTTTCCTCGATGAATAATCCGTGATAAAGAATTCACGTAAAATTCCAAATGAACACTACTTTATAGTAATTATTTGTTTGTAAGAAGAATTGAGAAGATAGAAAAAAAATTTCACTTGTGTAAATCTTCCATGTAACTTCTCTATATATCATATACATATCTCTTATGTATACATATATCTATATATACACAAACATACATATATATATATATATATATAAGTTACATTATAACTATTCAATTATATATTTAACTATATTTATTAGTACTAATTATGTAAGTTACATATTAGTAATAATTAATAGTTAAATAGAATTTGAATAGTCTCACTATTTTCCTTTTGTTCAAAAAATAAAATAAACTTCTATTAAATAAAACTAAAAAAAAATAATTTTATCAAACAATCTTCTATCACTAATACGTACGTACTTACTTTTTGATTAACTTACTTTGTTGATCTCGATCCCATATTACATACATACATGATACATATCATCATGTGGTAATTAATACTATAAATAATTCGCTGCTTAATGCTCTAAAAAAGTGGGTAATATACTGATTAATGTGACACTAGAAATGCTGCATATTTACTATGCACAGATAAATATTAATAATAATAATTTTTTAGAGATATAAGTGAAGTTGGTGTTTAGAAAATTTTAAGATAGATGGATGTTGATGTTTAAGGCTTGGAATCCAAGTTGGTTGCGTGACCCTAGTTAGTGTTGCTTGCTGTTGTAGTAGACTAGTTACTTAGAAGAAGAACAAGTTTGCGGCTTTCAAAATTCACCCCGGCCCCTACCCCTACTATTGTTGGGCATTTTCTTAAAGGAAATCCCTCCAAAATCCAATAGCTGAATTGGGATGGATGATTTTCACTATGGACTATGATGAGTTAATAGTAGTATATCTAATTTTGGTCTCCAGCCCAGCCCAGCCCAGCCCATTAGCAGTGTGAGGTTCTGGACCGACTATTGATGCTTTCAACTTTATAACCCACTGGGGTCTGGGAGGGATGAGCAGGGAGCTTATCGCATCCCAATTCCCAATTCCCATGCATGCAAGCAGTCCATTGAAAGGGACGAGTACGTACGTACCGGCTAGGAATACATCTTGTATATATGAAATGAATGAAATACATTACAGGGAGGGGGAAATTATATTTATAAGGTCCGGTCCGGGTCCGGTCCATTTGTGATACAATTATATTTTATGTATATAAAAAACAAATGTATTGAGCTTGAGAAGGTAGTATATATTACTCCAGTATTTGTTAGTAATTCTTTGAAATAGATTCTTTTTTAAATCAAAAATATCAATACATTACACGGAAGTCGTCAAGGTATGACAAAGAAATGTAGTACTACAAATTAATACTAATAAAAAGAAAAATGAACAACAATCTCATCCCCCAATGCATTTCTCCAATTTCAACAATCTTTAGGGCATTTCCGTCACAAAATAAAATAACGTTACCCCTATTTGGAGCCCCGCTCATTCAAATTTCCAATTCCGTCCTTCCTCTCTCTCCACCTATACAAACACTCACTTGAATGCATACCGTACGCCCTTCTGTGTCTGATCAATCACTGGCATTTCAATTGATACTTAGGGTTTTCGCTTTGAACCTTTGATTTTAGAGAGAGGAATGGAGGAGGAGGATATCGTAATGTTCACATTCACAGCTGTAGAAATCGATCTTGATTATGAGTTCGACGCGGCTCGATACTTTGATTTCAGCCGACAGGAGTCGTTAGCTGAGGCTCGTGAAGCTGACCTCTGGTTCAAATCCAAGGGAAGTTATCCACCTTCGCGTAAGTGTTCTATATCCTAAGGTCTAGCTGCTCTTAAGTTGTTAGTTTGATTTTAGATTTTATTACTGCTTAACATATCCGTTTTCAGTTGATTTAAGCAAATGTAGCTCTGTTTCAAGCTCCCAAGTTGATTCCTTTTTCCTTAATCTAGTTATATTTCCTTTATAAGCTGCACAACTTTAGAAATTAATTAGTTCCTCACGAAAAATTAATTTCATGTGACACTGTGACAAAAATTAATTAGTTGGTTTACTTTCTTGCTCATTAGCAAGATAAAACATGTGACACTGTTATTCCTACCCCTTCATTCATTATATATGTCTTGCAGAATGTGAAGGAATAAATGGAAGGATTTCTGTTGACTTAAAGAGTTGCATTTTGCCAAAGTTTAATCAATCCCATCAAATACCTGCAGGTGATCTAAGTTATTGATTGAGGATGTAAAGTACTTGTTATGGAATGATATCTCAAGTTTTCTTTCTATAATTTAAGCTTTGCTTCCTTTGGTGATTATATAAACTTCAGCGCTCTTTTTTGTCTTCATTGTTTTTTTCCATTCCTTTTTGTTTTCCTCAAATCCAGTTTATGCATCTCACAGAGTCACAGTTTTCTGTCCTGGACAGTTTGCAGTTTTCTTACCGACAATATATATCCCTATATTCTTACAATTGAATTCTTTGTAGGTTTGACATTTTATAATCATATTATTGATTCAAAACCTAAAAGAAATAACACTGCTAAACCATCTGTTCCGAGTATTTCAACTCTTATGAAGCCGACAACAAGCCAATTGGCCAGACAAAATCAAGCTCGTCAAGTGGATAATTCCAGGTGACTACTTGTTTTCTTTTTCCTTTTTTTTTTGGGTGTGAATTCTTTTCTTTACATATTCTTGGATTTTTTTTCCTTGCACTCGTTTGCATTACTGCCAACTTTGGTAAGTTTGGGCAGCTGCCAATAATAATACAATATATGATTTTTAACTGGCATGTCTTCTACTTTATTCTTATTTCTACAGTTACAAATAATATACGCATCCCATGTCTTAATTGTGTGGCATATTCTGCAAACATATATACTAAACACTGGCAATCTTTCCATGTCCCATCCTTATGTTCTGATGACCTTTTTTCCTGCAAGTGGTAGGTTTTTGAAGTTGGAGAACAATGAGAGAAGTTTAACTAATTCTTCTGCGTTGGAGAGTCAACCTGCTAAGAGACAAAAGCTTGAGGGAGGTCACTTGCGTAAGGTCAAGATTTACTATAATCTTCACACTCCTTTGAATTCGCAGCCTTGTTCCCATCAATGCTAAATTGGAGGCTTTCTGTTACAAGTTTTGTGAACATCTGTAAATATTTGTCGATGTCACTCATTTGAATGCTTTGCTATCTTAGTATAACGTCTTGCTGAGTGAGAGCTTGTTTTGGAATTCTCTGTCTGCTTATCTGTTCTATAGTCTCAGTTCAACATCTAATTCTTCTACATACCAGGTTACTGATACAAATCAACAAACTCATTTAGTTCACAAGGAACCTAAAAAGGTACATTACTGCTGAGTGAATGAGCTTGCCTTTTGACGTATCAATGTGTTTTTCTTTGATGTATTTAATTTCTAATGCTGGCAATCCTTCCTCATGTTATTACATTATGTTTGTCTTTTGTTATAATTTTGAACTTTGAACTTTGAACTTTGAACTATACAAGGGTGTCCAAGCAAAGTTGATATTTCGTTCACCAAGCATATGGATTTGTGAATAGGTCAAACAAGAAATATGGTTAGAAACACGCCTATGAAAAAACACAAATTATACTCTGACGAGCAAATGAATTACTTGGATAGACATTTTTCCCGTATTAGCGAATGTAAGCTACTTATCAATACACACACACAAACACACGTGAATACACACACACGTATATAATAAAAAGTAATGTGAGGCAAGAAGACTATTGGGATTTGTACCGAGTTTAGAGAGGGGCGCATAATTGAGCCAAGAAGACTATCTGCAATTGTACCGAGTTCTGAAAATATTTTTGGATGGTCTTGCAGGATGGTACCATCAACGGAAGTTTGATACATGCTAAGTTACGGCTTACTATTCCTAAAGAGCCTGACCTTGAAACAGCTCACAGGGCACAGAGGATGAGGTTTGTTCACGCATTTCTGTTTTTAGTCAACATTGCCATGAATAACATGGTTTGCCCTGACAAGCTACCTTGTTTGTCCTGATTTCAGGCCAAAAGTTAGTAGTGAACGTGAACAAGTGACATCCACTGCTTCTACATTTAGAGCTCTTCCGCTGAACAGAATGGTCTGTTAAAGTGGGAGATAGAAAAACATTTTTTTTAAATACTTATTCAAATTGTTTATTCGACTGATATATTTTGTTTGCAACTTACAGATTTTTGAGGCTCCCTCGCTGTTACTTTTAAAAAGCACTCCACGGTTACCAAAGTTTCAAGCAAGTGCTTAATTTTAATGTCTTGCTTCCCCTGTACCAAATTCCTTTTTGGTGGACAACTATCATGGTCAACAGTCCTTCTAAAAATGGTTTTAATTGGCTGACGTTTTCCACCATTTCATTTCTCTTCAGGAGTTTCACCTAAAAACATCGGAAAGGGCTATGCAACACAATTCTGCAGTTCCATCATCCTCAGTTCATTGCAATGATTCAAAGGTTATACCTGTTGAAATTAATACATTTGTGGCTATTCTAGCAAAGCACTAATAGTTTGTGTTCTCATTTTGTATCACACGAGTGATTCCTAACAAGAGAAAAAATGCACGGAAGAACAGGGAAGAAATGCAAGTAAATAGATCTTAGTGTGTCACAACAGATACATGAAATAATTAGCAATTTAGCATTCTCATCTGTTTATGTGATTTTGTATTTATCAGCTTTGGATTGAAATTATATTGTTGCAGGTGTTGCACCAACATAGAGTTGGATCACTTGCACAATGCAGCTACAAAAATCCCAGAAGGTAAGATTTTAGAAGATCATTGTTATAAAATGAATGGTATCATCTAAACGTTCCTTATTTCCAGCTTCCTATTTATTGTCAAGAAAGGGATTCTATCTATAATTTCTAAATTTGAGCTTCTTATATTCAATGTTTTTCTAATATCTATCTTCAGAAATTTACTCTAAATTGTCGTTGCATCTGTTTTCTCTATATAAATGCATGATAAAGGGATTGTTTGTAGTGAAGCCAATATTCTGATGTTCAGCTTTTATATAATGTCCTAATTTTCATTGCAGTTATCTAATTTTTTAAAATTTTTATTGCTATCATTAGATTAATTCACATAATTCTTTTAGTTTAGTGATGGATTTATAGAGCCGTTGGAGGATCTATTGAAGATGATTACATAAATTTCCAATTTCTTTGGAAAGATCATTTAATTACTGCATTGCTTCACATTGTATTTTGCTTCACATTGTATTTCTTTGGAAACCATGATTGTCTATCAGGCCAAATGTTGCAGATGCTCCAAAGAAGGATGGATGTGAAATGATTCACAAATTTAAAGCTCTACCCCTGAACAAGAAGGTATTATATATATATAGAGAGCTAGGAGTTCAGTAATTTGAAAATGCCTATAAGCAATTCTAAAGGTTATATGTTGGTCCTAAATGCAGATTTTTTCCAGTAAAGGAGACCTAGGAGTTTTCCGAAATAAGAAGAGGGAAACAACAGTACCGGTGGTAGTTCCCAGATTGGATTATCTGATTTTATTGATTTATATTTCAAATTTACATCAAGTTGTGATCTTATAAACCATAACGTTCTAGCTTCATCTCAGGAATTTAATTTTCATACAGAGCGGAGGGTTCAACATGATCCACCAATAGAACTTTTTAACAAGGTAAACTCTAGAAATATTTACTTTTTGCAAATCACTACAACTTCTTAAACTGCTATTTTTGAAGTCATTATTTATCTTAACTTCCAAAACCTATGTTTCCAATTCTTTCTTGACTCATATTATGCCAATATGCCCTTTGTTGAATGTAGCTCACTTTGACATTTGAACTCCAACCAAGCACCGGATCTCAGTTAAAATTACCTCGCCCTACCTGTATGTTTGAAAAGGTTCTAGTTGTTCCTGCTAATTGTGGAATGAAACATTTCTTATCCACTTAGATTTCAATCTTATAATTTTCTTGCATTATTTATTACTTGGTTTAAGGACTCAGAAGAGAATAAATTGGGAGCCTTCCAGCAAGATAGTGAGGTAAGAATGGAACCTTGTACGAGACTCATGTTGTGTCTGATAATCTCTTTCTATTTCTTAAAGTTGGCAACTAGATGTTGTGAAATCATTCTACTATTTGTCATAGTGCAATCACCAACCACAAATTCTGTGTAGGTAGAAAAATTGGTGCAAGAAAAACCACCAAGGTTCAAGCTGAAGCAAATTCCATCACTTGCTGGCGTCACTAGAATTGGTGCCTTGTCCACCATGAGCAGGTACATGAAAAGTGAATGATGCTTAGCAGTTAGCAGTCTAAAAATTTAACATTTTGGTGCATTCTTGACTATGAACTATGCAACAGGAGCTCAGGCATCCGTTAAGAGTGAAGGTGGAAGAATTTTAAAATGGTGTAAGCTTATTGGCACCAGTTTTCAAAATTGCCCTCTAGCAGTACACTTAACAGAAATTTACGGAGTACGAGTACAAAACAAAAGAGATTTGCTCTTTTGCCTGTATATGTAAACCATAGAAGTCCACATATAACATTAGTATTACTTATTAACTCCAGAATACTGATACTTCTCAGGGAAGAAGAAAAAAAAAGAAAAGGAAAATCCGTCTTGAATTGTCAAATCTGTTTCTACAATACCTCACTCTCGGTAAAAGATACATAGCATTAATTTCTTATACTGCCTGTGAACATGTTTGGAGGTAATGTTAAAAAAGAGAGGAAGATTTCTTGTTTTCAAATATTTTATGTTAGGAGCCGCCTGCACGAGAAGTCTACTACTAGCAATAGCATATTGGAGATAACACAGAGATCGACCACTTTAGACTTATTACCTTGTTATTTTTCTTGGTCATTCAACTCTGCAGGTAGATATATTGACTGGTTCATAAAAAGAAGCTAAATAATTTTCATTTTATTGTGATTAATTGACCAAGTCATAACAACAGCCTAATTATTTAATTAATTAAAATATATATATATATATATATATATATATATATATGTGATTCAAGGTTGTCTTTAACTTGCAACATGGCTAACAATTGTGGCCAAAATAAAATTCTTGCCGTATTCACAAATGCCACAGAAGGTGCGAGATGCCGACATTAGCCGGCTAATCACTCTGTTAAAATCTCTATAAATGTCACGCCTGAAAAGTATCCTGATCAAACAGTTAATTAAGGTGAAAGGAAAACAAATATAAGTAAGCCCTTGCAGCCGATCGATCTGATCATTTTTGTCAATGGCTTCAATTAATCTATTGGTTGCACTAGCTCTTATTGCTGCAGTTGTTGCTCCAGCTTTGGCAACAGATTTTGTGGTTGGAGATAAAAAGGGTTGGACCATCAATTTTGATTACAAATCTTGGGCTGCAGATAAACAGTTTCATGTCGGCGATAAACTCAGTATGTATCTTCTTTGTTGGTAATATTAAGAAATTACATTGCATTTTTGTGCTCGATCAGTTAACCACACCACCTCATAAACTCAGTATGTTCATCATTAACTCGATCTCACTATTTTATTAAATTTCTTCATCAATAAGTATATCGGATTTGTGCACCTCCTGATTATATCCTTTTTTTAAACTGTCAAAACCATGAAATTTGATCTTTTAGATTAATTTTAACAATGCTATAAATTGTCACATCTTGCACGTGCACTTAGCATTAATTCTTGTAGCCTCTCTAATCAAATTATATACTATGATTGTGCAGTTTTTAATTACCCACAGGGAGTCCATAATGTTCACAAAGTGGATTTAGCTTCTTTCCAAAACTGTACAAAGCCGCAGGATAGTGTTGGTCTTACCACCGGTAGTGATGTGATTACCCTGACAACTGAAGGGAAGAAATGGTATTTATGCAGTGTTGGCAGTCATTGTACAGCTGGAAACCAGAAGCTTGCGATTACGGTTTTAGCCCAAGTAGCATCTCCAGCGGCTTCGCCTTCTCCCAGCACCCCAACTTCGGCAGCTACTGGATTCGCTTCGTCTGCATGGATTTCTGCAGCATTTGGCACACTACTCATGATGATCATGGTTTAATTAATTAAGAGATCGAGGAGCAGAGTCTAATTATTGTCTTTTCCTCTCTCTCAAGTACTGATCGAAGTTATTGATATTTAATCCCCTATCATGTAGTACAATTATACTATTGTTTTTCTTCTTTTTTTTGGGTACTAGAACCTTTCCTTTGTATTGCTAAATTTGAAATATTCACTTGTATTCAGCATATTTTATAGAAAATAAAATTAATATTTTGCAGTAATATTCACATGCAGTATATATATACCAGCTGCCCTTCAACGAAATCTTCCATGTATAATGTGTTTTTGCTATATATTAATTAGTATTATCCATCTGCTGATGAATTATTAATTGTAATGGATGATCGATCGTAATATATAATGCCTTAATTTTAAGGAGCTTATTTGTTGAATCATATATACTTTAAAGAACGAAAGGTCAAAATAAAAGAAAAGATCAAACATTCACTAAATATAAATGAACAAACGACCGACCCATGACATGCATGATCAGAATCTTATCAAAAGAATGATCTAAAAATTTGCATGCATGTGTAGCCCATGAGCATGATAATTAAATCTGGTAAGTAGAAATTAATTTATTCTGGCACGCTTTTTCTTTTCTCTTTTTTTGCAATAAAATAAAATAGAAAATTGAAATGAATTCTTGATGACGATTACTATATATATATATATATATATATATGTTGCAAGAAATGCTTTTTATTTTTTTTATTAATTTCTTTCTTTTAAAAGATCGAGTGCCATTTATTTATGTTAGGCCGTAAATAACTGAACGGGGCATTTAAATTTTGAATTACCTTCGTCCTTAAAAAAAAATTAATTAATTCCTACATTAATATTCAACTGGTACTCCATTGATGTGGAACGGAGAAGTACGTACTGTTGCATGACACACACACACACACACACACACACACACACATATATATATATATATATATATATATACAGGTGGTGTGCATACGGACTATCTTTAGTAACGGATAAAATCGTCGCTAAACCCATTGTCATAGGGTCTAAACCGGGCTATAGCGACAGATTACGGACTATCGCAACAGTTCGAGACTATGATGATGAATTTAATTATGATGATTTCGTCATTAAAGATGGTCCACATCACATATATAAAACTATATATATATATATATATATATATATATATATACGGTCTCCATCCATAAAGAACCCATTACGTGAAAGAACCCATTTTTGTACCGCCACAAGCTCTACCCCTACTTAAAAAAAAAAAAAAAAATTATCCAATTCAGTAGATTTAGTGGCCGGTGGTAGCAAAATGGGTTGCTCTCAACAACCTATTGTTGTGGATGGTGACTATATATATATATATATATAGAAGTCGGATCTTAAGCTCATTTCTTTATTCAACTCACCCGAGAGCTCACCCCCTTTAGTGACGACGTGATGATTTCGCCGGTTATACAACCGCCGCTCATACTTTTAGTAACGTTATATGTTGTCCGTCGCTAAAAGTATAGACAACGGCCAGATATAACCGAACCGTCGTCGTGTCCGTCGCTAAAGGGCTAAAGGGGGATGAGCTCGGGTGAGTTGGATAAAGGGTGAGCTTAAGATCCGGACCGTATATATATATATATATATATATATATATATATATATATATATAGTTTTTATACACATGTGGACCATCTTTAACGACATTGAACAAAATCATAGCTAAATTCATTGTCCGGATCTTAAACTCACCCCTTATCTAACATACTTTGCTCACCCCTTTTTATTTGATAGGGCCACAATTCATCAAGTGCATATAGGTTCGATTGTCGCTATATGTTGTCCGTCAATAAAAGCTAAGACGATGGTTCTATATATAGCGACAGACCGAATCGTCGTCCAGTCCGTTGCTTCGAGGGGTGAACAATATATGTTAAATAAGTGGCGAGCTTAAAATTCGAACCGTGTATCTATTATATATATATAAAAGTTACCGATTTGGTTGAATACGTACGTACGTACGTTCTTGTTTCTAATGAGAATCCCTTGCACCAATTTCTTAGTAACAACAAGACACAATAACAGTTAATATGGGTTAATTACATATTATAGTACATTTTTAAAAATAATTATAAAAATAAAACATCCACAAAATAATTACAAAAGTAATACACTTTTCCATATTTATTTACAATATTAATGCAATTAAGATTCCTTAATTTAGGGGAACATTAGTGCAATTAGGATTCCTTAATTTAGGGGATTAGTATTGGTGGTTTACTGTATTGAATGCAATCTGTAACAAAATGAGTTTTGTGCGCAGCAGTAGAAAGAAAGTTCAAACTTGCATCTTGGTAATAATACACGTCGAAGATAGGATATCTCTCAAGATCCGTAATCTGCTTTTCTCTTGTTTCTCGATTAATACATCGTCGTTCCGATCATATTCTTCACTTTCGTAAGCTTTGTATATGATCTCTAATGGCGCTCTCATATTCCATTCAACGAAAGAGTCGACATAGAACGGGTTTGGATCATACCCAGATCCCGAAATCCTATCGCATGATGATTATCATAATTATAATCATTAGTTAGTTGTTCTTGTTCCTGTGTTGTTGTGGTAATCATCATATTCTCTCTTTCACCCACACCAAATTGGCAGTTCAAACTTGCATCTTGTCAAAGAGATGGCAGCACATCTGGGCAACTCTTCCCCATCTGAACTTGTACAAATACAATTTCGGGAGTTCTGCTAAATTTTCCCTATTTCGTACTTTGATTTTTGTTGGATATCCATAACCCTTTGTTATGGTTAGTGAGTCTGTAATTGTGACACCCCCAAAATTAGGTATATCGCCACCCATCTGGGTCGCCACTTACATGATACATAAATTCAAATACAAACTTAATTATACATCCGTCACGCAGTAACATACAACAATACATAAACCGAGAGTTCTAATATAGAATATTGTCATTTAGACAATATCCATACTCAAGGAGTTCCTCATTACATTTATTGTCACACTATTTAATGTAATAGTGAGGACTACTAATGCTATCTTGGGACCATCACTCTTTTCCCGACTCGTCCCAAATTTATATTCTCATTTCAAGAGAATAACGGTGAAAGAAAAAGGGTGAGCTCAACTAGCCCAAAGAAGAAATATTATAACTAAGATAATGCGTAATAAATTATCAATAGTCTTCAACAATGTTAAACCGATAAAATACAATAGACAACCAGTTTAACTGCAGCGGAATATGCAATCCATTAAAAGAGTCAAGTAGAAAATAAAGTCTACTATCTTTAGGTTTTAAAAGGTTTTCATAAATTTTTTATCACTAAGACTCAGTTTAATGAATAAACCACAATATCTAATCATCCTGCGTACTACTGTTAAGGATTTTCATCAAATTATCAATGGTCATGACTATACCGAATCACCCCCGGTCATAATCATACCAAAACTATCAATCAATGCAGACATGTGCCATCGAGGACTTTTATCACATCATTTATAACAAGCCATGATTATACCGAATGATCCTCGGTCATAATCATACTAAATTCATCTATGCACGTAAGCCAAAGATAACATAATATAACATGAGGATGATGACAATGACATAATAATTCAATAAAACAAGTTCACAAATTAATTTATTCAGAAACTAATAACGCCCAAATTGTCAACAATGACATCGCTTTGTAGAGTAAAATTCAAGAATGATCGTAAGAATATTTTCATGAAAAGATACTTTGGATGAAACGCAAATATCAAGAATATTCTACTAATTTCATGGAGTATATAAGTCAAAGTTTTAACCAACTGGGTATAATAAAGAATGGAATAACAAAGGAAATCACCATGCATGCAGATTCAGATGTACAAAAGTTATTCCAACAGAATAATAATAACGGAACTGTGTCGTGAAATTCACAACCATGTGATGTTCCAACAGAATAATAAAGATGGAACGATCCGGTGTAAAACACATGATAGGATATTCCAAAAGTAATGATAAAGAGCGGAAACCAGTCAGGGTGTAAAAAACACATGATACGTGATGTTCCAAATGTATAATAAAGATTTAAACTGTGGAATTGTAAAAAACACACGCATGCGGATGTTGTAATAATAATAAAGATGAATAATAGAAGAATGTCACCAAGTATAGGTAAACCACGATACAAAGTTATTCCAATGTAATAAATAAGAATGGAATAACATAAGGATTTCACCAAGTATAGGTACGTCACAGATACAAAGTTATTCCAAATGTAATAATAAAGAATGGAATAATGTAAGTTCTCTTCATGAATAAGAAAGAATAACACCCTTTACGGTACAACAAATAATATCCCTTACCTGTAAGAACTGAATATGGAAAAGTGAAAGAGAATAATAATTTTCTTTTTTCTCTATAGTTTTCTCTCAGAGTTTCAAATGAATTGTAAGAAATAATGAAGGAATGAGCTTTCTATTTATAGAAAAACCGAGGGTGGCTCTTGGTCTTAACGAAGGGTCAAAATGACTCTTGGTAATATTGAAGAGAGACAACTACTATTCATGAAGGGTAATTAACCTTCGAACAATCAAGAGGCAGCTTAACTCTTGGTAATATCAAGGGACAACTACTATTCATGCGAAGGGTAATTACTATCGACGAAGATAATTACTATCGACGATTTAAGGTAATTACTATTCACAAAAGGTAATTACTATTCACAAAGGTAATTACTATCGACGAAGGTAAAATACTATCGACGAAGGTAAATACTTATTGACGAAGGTAATTATTATTCACAAAGGTAATTACTATTCACAAAGGTAATTACTATCGACGAAGGTAAATACTATCGATCAAGGTAATTACTATTCACAAAGGTAATTACTATTCACAAAGGTAATTACTATCGACGGAAGGTAAATACTATCGATTGAAGAAAGGACTCTTCTTAGATGATGACATATGGGCCCCCATAAAATAATCAAAGTTACCACAAACGTCTCATATAATGACTCTTTATATACATCAAGGATTGAATAAATATTACCACAAATCATTTTATTTTTAATCAACACATATTTAATCTTTCAACAATTATTAATCATTTATAACTTGTCGTCTCAATTAATAATTTAATACATATTATATGATGATATCTTGTGACAATAATTGAATCAATAATATAAGAGATATGATGCAAAGAATCATTATCGTAATAATAATCGAGTAATGTAAGTGACTTCTCACGTAAAGATCAATAATCAATACCGTGTGTGCTACTACGCAACTAACGCCAGACATCGTATTTTTACCACCGGGTAGTTCAACAGCTTTTAAACGGTAATATCTCCGCCGTTATTTTTATAGAAAGATAATTTTGTCGCTTTTCTAACTACGACAATACTTCCGTTAAGGGGTCCACCATCGATTGAAAGTAGTCGTATGTTAATATTCCCCACAAAAAGAATATTCCCCGACTAAACTAATATTTTATAACAACTTGCTTACTTTTGCAAAATTTATAAATATTACCCACAACTATAACATTATATCAAATTTATTCCATAATATTCAAAAATAATATTTATAGAAAATTCATCTTTATTTATAAAAGTTTGAGTCTTACAACCTCCCTCCTTATGAAATTTCCTCAAAGGTAGGGAACGATACGATATGATAAAGAGGTGAGGATACCTTGAATGCCTTTATCGTTAAAAAATATTAAATTCATCTTGTAATGATACCGCCTAAAGATATTCATTAACAATTCATCTTTGCTACATGTGCCAAAGATATACAAATTTGTAAAACCAATAATGCCGAGACGCACTTAATAGTATCACGACCATTAATTATCCATGCACTCATCGCCAAGGATATTCGTGTTTTCAATTACTTGGCCATGATTATACCGAATAATCTTGAGTCGTCATAATCATACCAAGTCTATCAATGCACTACTACCAAAGATGACTTTTACCACATCCATGAATTAATATTTCATTCACGAGACTCATTTCAATAATTAATCCATATCATCGAATCATCCCTACACTACTGTGCCAAGATATTCATTAAGATCACGACCACGAATTATCCATGCACTACTACCAAAGATAATCGTGGTATTCATTAAGTATCACGACCATAAATTATCCATGCACTACTACCAAAGATAATCGTGTATTCATTAGTATCACGACCACAAATTATCCATGCACTACTACCAAAGATAAATCATTAAGTATCACGACCACAAATTATCCATACTACCAAAGATAATAGTATTCATTAGTATCGACCACAAATTATCCATGCACTACTACCAAAGATAATCGTGTTTTCAATTACGGTTATGATTATACCGAATAATCCTCGGTCATAATCATACCAAGTCCATCTATTCACGTAAAGCCATGTATGACTTTCAACATAATATAAGCATGAAGATAATGATATAAAGAATCAATCAAATGAGATAAAGGATAAATATTAAACATTTATAATATAATTTATCCAGATTCAAGAATATCCCCATATTATCAATCACTTAATAATCTCATAATCTAATATCATTAATATTATAACAATATTTTAATCACTTCTTAAATTTATAAATAATTTATCTCAATTGTTTACGCTTTACCATATAATGCATTTAATCATTCAAAATGCCATACTCATAAGATATCATCACCAATTATCAAATCTCCTCAAAAAAAATATGCATATACTCTATATAGGATTCTCTAGCCATAAAATCCTATTTTCAACTTTTATACTTCACATAACATATTAAACTCATATGTTCAGTAACTAAACTATTTTTATGAAAAATACCAAATCAGTCCCCAAAATATTTCTTTTTCGGAATTTAGCATAATATAGTCCCATGATGAAAATATATTTTTCTCGGAATTTTTAAAATTCATTTACTATTTTCAAAAATCAATTTCTAATTAATTCCTTAAGAAATTAGTTACCTCAAGTTTAACTCCAAAATTCCCAAATCTTGGCAGGACCTTACACATGTTAATGTGAGCCTCCGATTTAAATTTCATGGTCATCTGAGTTGTAGAACTCCGATTATAGCATTTTTCGTCAGGAAAATCCTAAATATTGAAATGGTCATAACTTGCTTCATTTTAAGTCGGAATAAGCTCATTTTTGGACACGATGTTCTTTATACCATATACTTTTATGTCCCAAAAGGCCTGAATTTTCTCACTAATTAAGTGGCCGAAACAGCCCTTACAAAAACGTGGCAGCAGCTTTTTGGACATTTTCAAGTTTTGACTCCTTTGCTAAAATCACCCACACGAAAATCTACAACACCTTTTTTCGGTGATTCCACTTGGATTAGTTAGGTAACTCATAGATCTAACTCTAGGACTTGACCACACTCAAAAATTCAAAATATAATAGGAGATTTGGTCAATTGAATTTCATGTTACGATTTTCACCAAAATCTGATTTTTAACTCCTTGTGATTTTTAAGAAACTTTCATGTTTTCACATACTAACCAACATAACTCATCATAACACTTACTAATATCACGTATACCCATGATTTTCATTAGTCCAATGCTTTTATTATGACTTTCATCATAATCCACGTAAACAGATCCTTTTAGTTGAAGAAATATTTGAGGGTTTAAGAAATGGGTTTTTATCTTTGGGGTCAATACAAAATTCGATTTCACGCTCTAGGGGTAGGCTAGAAAGTCTTCAAGAATACGTCAAGAAATTTATTAATGATAGAAATATCATTCAAAATCGCGTGACTCTCATCCAAAACTTGGATAATACGTCACATTGATACCAACCGTGACTTCTATCCTTTAACCTAGATAAGACCTCATAATGATGCCTATCAACTCGCCATCTTCTTTCATGATGTCGTCTAGAGAAAGTCCTACCTCGGTGCATTTCACACAAGGAAGTCAACAACGAAAGGTTCGGGGATCTTTACTTATGGCTTGATATGACAATGATTGACTGTAATGGTTTGGTTACTTGAATTCGCACAACAAGTTAGTTATGAATATAAAAGCTAACAACCTTACGAAAAGTATGATGATTAGTTAACCAATTGATTCCTAAAATCACATCAAAGACAAGTATTTTCAAAAAGATAAGATCGACAGGTAACGTGAAAGTGTTTATTTGAATCAAACAAGATTTAAAAAATAATAGCAGTAACGAAGGCTCCTACTAACGAAGTTTCAACCAATAAGTCAAAGTCTAACTTCTAGAGTCAAATTTAAACGTTGAGCGCAAGCAAGAGAAATAAAATAATGGGTAGAACCCAGATCTTATAAGGTATAGACTTCACAATTTATAATTAACTAACCCGTGCTAACTTTGTTCGGTTTACTCGCTTTTTGAGAAGTCGTGAAAATGCACTTCCTAAAACCAACGACTTTGTTTTGTCCATATCCACCTTTGGTGCCACCGTCCCAAACTAGACTTGACTTTGGTGCACAACAAAATTGAGCTAAATGACCTTCTTCTTGCAATTTCTACTTTATTATCTTTCACATGATTACCACCAAGTGGTTACCATTCTTAGCATGATAATTTCCCCACGATGGTTATCATTGTTTCGATAAATTGCCACCAGATATGATTATTATCGTATTGTTGGTCGTTACCTTTTGTTTCGAAGTGAATCAACACTCTCATGTGCTTCATTGGTTATCTCAAAGATTTTTCGGATGTCATTCTCAAATCATCGTCACAAAACAAGGGTTAATTAACATATCACATATTATCCCTATACTCTAATCGACCAATTAAATACCAAATAAATTTAGGTAGGTCATACTAAATAGCGAAGGAATTCTCGTCTCTCCCTCCTAGTTCTTATCTCACATCTCACCAAGGATCATATCCCTAAGCTCGATACCAACTGTGACACCCCAAAATTGTATATCGCCACCCATCTTGGGTCGCCACTTATATGATACATAAATTCAAATACAAACTTAATTATACATCCGTCGTGTAACATATACTGCACAATACATAAACCGAGAGTTCTAATAGGAATATTGTCATTTAGACAATATCCATACTCAAGGAGTCCTCATTACATTTATTGTCACACTATTTAATGTAATAGTGAGGACAACTAATGCTATCTTGGGACCATCACTCTTTTCCCGACTCGTCCCAAATTTATATTCTCATTTCCGAAGAGAAAAATGAAAGAAAGGGTGAGCTCAACTAGCCAAAGAAGAAATATTATAACTAAGATAATGCAGAATAAATTATCAATAGTCTTCAACAATGTTAAACCGATAAAATACAATAGAAAACCGTTTAATCTGCTAATGAATACTTAATCCATAAAAAAGAGTCAAGTAGAAAATAAAGTCTACTATCTTTTAGGTTTTAAAAGGTTTTCATAATTTTTATCACTAAGACTCGGTTTAATGAATAAACCACAATATCTAATCATCCCTCGTACTACGGCCAAGGATTTTCATCAAATTATCAATGGTCACGATTATACCGAATCACCCCCGGTCATAATCATACCAAAAACTATCCATTATCGCATTACGTGCCATCGAGGACTTTTATCACATCATTTATAACAAGCCGTGATTATACCGAATGATCCCGGTCATAATCATACTAAATTCATCTACGCACGTAAGTCAAAGATAACATAATATAACATGAGGATGATGACAATGACATAATAATTCAATAAAACAAGTTCATTTAATTAATTTATTCAGAACTAATAACATCCAAATTGTCAACATGATCATCGCTTGCAGAGAGTAAAATTCAAGAATGATCGTAAGAATATTTTCATGAAAAGATCTTTGGATGAAACGCAAATATCAAGAATATTCTACTAATTTCATGGAGTATAAGTCAAAGTTTTAACCAACCTGGGTATAATAAAGAATGGAATAACAAAGGAAATCACCATGCATGCGATTGCTTCACATATATAAAAGTTATTCCAACAGAATAATAATAACGGAACCGGTCGGTGAAATTCACATCGGCATGATGTTCCAACAGAATAATAAAGATGGAACTGAGATCCGGTGTAAAAACACGAGATAGGATATTCAAATGAATGATAAAGACGGAACAGGTCAGGTGTAAAACACACATGACAGGATGTTCCAATGTAATAATAAAAGCAGAATAATGTAAGAATGTCACCAAGTATAGGGTAAACCACGATACAAAGTTATTCCAGCAGAATAAATAAGAATGGAATAACATAAGGATTTCACCAAGTATAGGGTTGTCTGCGTATACGAGTTATTCCAATGTAATAATAAAGAATGGAATAATGAAGTTCTCTTCATGAATAAGAAAGAATAACACCCTTTACGGTACAACAAATAATATCCCTTACCTTAAGAATGAATATTGGAAAAGTGAAGAGTAGAATACTTTTCTTCTTCTCTCTATAGTTTTCTCTCTACAGAGTTTGTTGAATTCGTAAGAAATAATGAAGGAATGAGCTTTCTATTTATAGAAAAAGCGAGGGTGACTCTTGGTCTTAACGAAGGGTCAAAACGACTTGGTAATATCAAGAGACAACTACTATTCATGAAAGGATAATTAACCCTTGAACATCAGAAGAGGCGAGTTAACTCTTGGTAATATTGAAGGACAACTCTCTTATTTGCGAAGGGGTACTATCGACGAAGATAATTACTATCGACGAAGGTAATTACTATTCACAAAGATAATTACTATTCACAAAGGTAATTACTATCGACGAAGGTAAATATTATCGATTGAAGGTAAATACTATCGACGAAGGTAATTATTATTCACAAAGGTAATTACTATTCACAAAGGTAATTACTATTGACGAAGGTAAATACTATCGATTGAAGGGACTCTTAGATGATGACATATGGCCTCCCCATAAAATAATCAAAGTTACCACAAACGTCTCATAATGAATTCTTTATATACATCAAGGATTGAATAAATATTACCACAAATCATTTTATTTTTAATCAATACATATTTAATCTTTCAACAATTATTAATCATTTATAACTTGTCGTCTCAATTAATAATTTAATACATATTATATGAGATGATCTTGTGACAATAATTGAATCAATAATATAAGAGATATGATGCAAAGAATTATCGTAATAATAATTGAGTATATAAGTAAGTGACTTCTCACGTAAAGATCAATAATCAATACCGCAGTGCTACTCTTGCAACCACGCGTAGACATCGTACTTTTACCCACGGTAGTTCAACGGTTTTAATTCGGTAATACCTCCGCAGAGTTATTTTTATAGAAAGATAATTTTGTCGTTTTCTAACTACGACAATACTTCCGTTGTGGGATCCACCATCGATTGAGTCGTCGTACGAATATTCCCGAAACAAAAAGAATATTCCAAACCAAACTAATATTTTATAACAACTTGCTTACTTTGCAAAATTTATAAATATTACCCACAACTATAACATTATATCAAATTTATTCCATAATATTCAAAAATAATATTTATAGAAAATTCATCTTTATTTATAAAAGCTGGGGTCTTACAGTAATGTTTTTTGGAGCTTATATAAATGGGATTACATATTTGAATATATTACCAGTGATTTGACATTGTTTGTTGGTTAAATTTTTTTACTTCTAAGTTGTGTCTGATACATTGTTTGAAAAGTGCAGTTGGTAACCAAACATGCATAGAAGGGTAACCATTGTATTTTTTGGTAGTAACCAGATAGTTACAAACTTGTATCAGAACATGTATCAAGTGTTAAATGTACATGTGAGAGTATACATGTGTTGCCTAAACTGGGTTGGATATATAGGTTGTTTCTGTTTTGGTTATCATTATTAAAACATGTTCTGGTTACTTTCATATAACTATTTGATTACTGCTTTATTATGTTTTGGCTACTGTTATCTTATAGTTTGCCTACTATTACTGTGTCCTCGTTACTCTTATTTTTTATTATGGTTAATATTTAATTGTTTAGTATACATGGATTGTCTAAACTGGGTTTCATTACATGATATTTCTGTTTTGGTTACCGTTAAAATCTGTTCTAATTACTATCATATAATTATATGGTTATTGTTTTATTATGTTACATTATGGTTAGTGTAATTAGTAACCATATAGTTACAAGCAGTCCCAAAACAAGGTTACAGGCTGAATAAACCTACCCTAACCCAATTGTTCCTAATTTGACTATGTGTCAAATTCCATGTTCCCAATTTCCTTCACATTAGAAACAAAGCTATTGGCAACAATTCAGAACCAGAAAACCGAATTTACCAAATGTTAAATGTATATACACAAGTGTTTCCCATATTGAGAAAACTGAAAGAATTGAATATCTTCAAACATACATATAAATATACACCAGGCACGAACATATGTAAAATTCCTTCCTCGATCATTTTGTGATAGGGGAACTAACAACTCCAGTAATAAGTAAAATATTAAAAGAACAGAGACACAGATAACAGATGGGCAATGAAGCGTACTAACCTGAACCGAAGATTTCTCTATCTGAGACGGCGGTGCGGAAGAAAATTAAGATTTCTTGTTTGACAAGCTGAAAATAATTGCGAAGAAGGAATAATCCACCCGAGAGGATATGAGAAAATGAAACTTAGTCATTAAATTCATATTATTTATACATTTGACTTGTACTGGGCCTAGGCTTCGGGCTATCTTAAGGCTTTAGACAATTTAGTTACTGGGCCATTGTCCAAAGCTTTTAACAATACTAATCCTTCCTATATTTTTTGTACTACTCCCAATCACCCTCTGCCCTGCGGGTGCCAGTAGGAGTTTCATTTGTCATTTATTTATTTTATTTCATAAAAAGAGTTTATAATAACTCTATATTTTTTTAATTTGGTATCATTATTTCATTAATTATCATGTCCCTATTATTGAACTAACAACTGAAAAATGAATAATATTCATACCTAAGGTTTGCAAATGATATTTTTTTTTTTTTTGTAAAAGGGTAGATTTATCTATGACAAACTTGAAGATAAACTTTCTCAATAATTATTTTCTCCAGTGTTTATTCTAATTGTATTGTTCATAATTTTTCTACAAGTCCCTCTCACATAATTGTGGGATCCAATTATTATTTATATGAGTAAAACCTTACAAAAATATTGAGAAAACAATTTGCTAATTTTGCCCTATTAATATTTTTACAAAAACTTCTCACACATAAATAATAAATCAAATGTGAAAAAAAAACTAACTAGTAGGTTCAAATATATCCCAAGTATAACCTTATACTTGCAAAGAATGTCAATAAAAAGATGGCATTTTATTTTCAGGACAAAGGAAGTCCCATTTTATCTCCTTGGTAGGAAAAACTAACTCGGTAAAACACAAACTATTATTACTTTTTTCAAAACTTATCAAAATGTAAATCTGAATTAAGGACAGAGTATGACATAAGGAATCATGCATTACAAGCACGGTTTCCATTCAAGCATGTCTACAAAATACAAATCCAAGACCTAATAATATCCTTTTCAACATTATGAAATACACCATCTTTAGGTAGGAAGATAATTCACAAGTGCAAATGAACTCGTTAAGAGAATTAACAAATACTCAGGTCAGCGTTTCTTGAAACCATATTTTTTCCGTTCATAGAACAAGTCCGTTTTTGCACTCCCCAAATTTACAATCTTCGGACACCCATCCCGATCTTTCTCTTGCTGCGTACATTCCTTGCAGTAGTATGCATCAGAAATTCCAACTCCACCACAGATGACACAACGACCTTGAAAGGACCCATAATTGCATTCATCGCAAACCCGAACAAGTGTGCATGGGCGCACATACGAGTCACAAATGACACACTTCCCATCACATTTCTCACAAAGTCGTCCAATGGCGATTCCCGGCTGCTTCCGACACATAATCAAATCAGGATGATGCTTAGCCATACTTTCTACAGCACACTTTCTTCAGAGATCCCAATCAGGTTGCAACCTGCATCCACTCAGACAGTTACAAATACTTACAGAGCATGACACATCACAAGGGAGGAAAAGATGGTAAAATTAACTTCAAAAGGCTTACAATTAGATCTCAACAAAATAATGTTTAAGAAAAACATGGGTACCACATCCAAAAATCCATCTACAGTCCATTAAAGTTGATGAATCATTTTAAAATTAGCAACATAGACGTATGCTTTTCACCATGCTTGCAGAATCAGATCCAAGAACTTCTCTGTTCTGTAGCCAAATTTTATGTACCAAAACATTGGGAGATGGAGAGAGGAATAGTAATTGAAAGAGCCCTTTCCATAAAAATCATTGTATTTTACTGGATAAAGTAAGGACTGTTAGGTCAATGTTTCCAAACAAAAAGAATGTTAAGCGTCAAATTTAAGTAGATTTAAAGGGTTGTGATTGGTGTAAATTTTTTATGCATAAATTAAGATCAATAACATTAGCAAGTACAAAATTTCAAATTGGAAGTTATTACTTCAATAACTTATAATTCAGAAATACTGATCAACCGTAAAGATCAAGAGGAGGATGGACAAAACAAACGTTAAAAATCATTTTAAAAAAGCACCCAATGTTACGTGTACAGACCATTTACATGAGAGGGAACCCTATATTTTTATATGAGAATACGGGGAGGTAAATAAAATTTTGCAAGGCCACACTAACAAATCAAACTTTAATTGAACCAAGATGTACATGATTAGCTCAGTGTCATGCTTAATTGGGGCTCTCCTCTAGCTCATTCTTATGTAAGCCAACCGAGCAAACAAGGCAATCTGGAATGTGATAAAGCTTGGCAAAAACAAACTTGTGGACATAGATAACAGGCTTGTGACATAGACTCTTATATCATATGTAGAACATGAAACTATACATACATAACAAATACTAAATTCCATATAAGCATTACAAATGCTTGTTCAGATGCCATAACTGCATTTGAATTGTACTTATGTCAAGTATTAAGCCATTTTCATGTAAATTTTAAAGCCAACTTCTAATAAAAATAATCCCAAATCAGGAAAGAAAATAAAAAACACCACAACCTCCAACAATCCAGCACTACATGTTGCCTCACTACTAACTTGTTCAATTCAAACAAAATGCATAAAAGAATTAAGTAGAAATGACTATGAAAACAATTCTGACTTGCGGTCATAAGCTAAAACTTAAAAGGAAGAAGTTCATTTTATGAAAGATGAGTAGTTACTAAATTCAGAACAAGAACCATAGCAGATTAAATGCATGATCACTCATATACGCTTAAATACTGCATTGAACCGAGGTCGAGGAAGATACACATTGGTAAAGGAAATGTTAGCAATGTTGATGAAATTATGCAATTTGTTATTTAATTTAATAACTAGGATATTATTACAATCAGATTAAAATATTAATGATCTAAAACATCAAGTATATGATAAAATACTATTTTCCTAACAATATCAAAATTAGACATACATTTGAAGATATAACACAAATTCCAATTAGATTAGTCATCCAAAAGGCATGACTACAAAATGAGCCAGTAAATTGGCCTCAAACAAAGCATTTTGCAAGTGATAATGAAGATAACAAAGCATTATTCCCTTAAGCATTTCATCACCAATTCACCATAATAACATGTACATTAAAGTACTGAATCTGCTCCACAAGTGTCTATTGTTGTATGATCTTCAGATATTTTTTGATCTTACAATAAGAATCAAGAACCTAAAATAACCGATCTTTCTAAATCAAAATTTAACATTATCTAAGCATCCATTCCAATATTACCAGATTAATCACAAAGCTGAAACACTTGGCAAAATAATGGAATACTTCATTCCAAAACACAGAAACACCAAATTCAATAAACTGCTCCTACTTGCTCCTATAAATCCTTTAGCAATACAACCCATTAAATTGATAAGGAAGATATTCCTTCCATGACAAAAACATTCCTTAAGTTTTCACTTCTTATCAAAAAATACAAAAGAAACAAAAGTTTTTACTCTAATATGTTACAGTTCTGAGTCACCATGAAGGCCTAAACTAGCTTATCAGTTATCTCAATCACATTCACAGTTTGTGAGATTGTAAGCATAACTCAGCCCTGGTAATCACCATCAGAAAGAGATAAAAAATGTAGAACTTGAACAAATAAAATTTCAACATTGATTTTTACAATATCCATGTATATATTTTAAGATTTCTAGGGTTTCATGGCAAATACTAACAAAATACAACATCAAATATAACTTCTATTGGTTTCAAAAAAAAATAAAAACCTAGCAAAATTATGGGATTGAATTGAACTCAAATTGAGAGCTCTAAAAAACATCATAAAGGCTTCAGAGTACTAACCTGAGGCGAAGAACTATGAGTTACTGCTTCTCGATCTTCGTGAAACTCACACACCCAGCAGTTCGGCAGCGGGGAAGAAATCGGGAATTATCCTAACTCAAAAAGAGAGCAGGAGGAGAATATAATGTGAGAATTTCCGCAATCAATATTTTTAAAATAATTTGTTTTGTCCTAATCAAACGAGCTCAATTCACCGACTCCTCTTAATTTAAATAAATAGTTTTTTAACATAGTCAAAATTAATATTAATTTTCTTAATTAATGCTCTTATTTTTATAAGTATAAATTCAATGAACGTTTCATCTTTTTAGTTTACAATCAAATAATTCATAATTTTAATTTGTCAATGTTTAAGTTTGAGCTTTTATTATGTTTTTTCCCTTTTTTTTCCGATGCTTATTTCCATTTTAAAAAATGAGGAACGACAATTGAGTCACCTTTTTGATTATTGAAATCAGTGACACATTTGCATGTGTTTCAATTTTGAAAAATAAAATTTTAAATAATTGAAGAAAATTTATGAAATGTGGGATGTTTTATACAAATACAATTACACATATATTTATGTGTTGCATCGAATAATTTTAGAAACTATACCAAATGTAATCTCCAATCCTCCCTTGTACTTTGTATAATAGATACATAGATAGTTGGTTAAGAAAGTGGAATTTGTTAATAATATTTATTTTAATAATAATAAACTTTAAATCAAGTTAATTTTGTTTCATCAAGAAATAAAATTATATTCTTAATTAACCAATAATATTTACTAAGAGCCTTAAATTTTTTGTTTCAAATGTGTCTCAAGTAACACAAAATACATAGTCAATTATAATAAAATTTATCTAATCAAAATATTGACGATATATTATTCGAGATAAATAATTTGAGATCCCAATATTATTTTTTATTTAATTTATAATAACTAGTATCCTAATTTGTTTAACATAAACTTTATAAAAATAATATTTTTACAAAAAATTTTAAAATATTCTATAAAATTTAATGTGAGTCTAAAAATATCTTAAATTTATGGAAATAACGATTTCCTAATATACTCGTAGAAAAGAAGCTCATAAACCTTAGGACTCTATAACGAAAAATAAAAAACCTCTACACTATCTCCAATGGCGGCAGACATAGAAGAGGAGGCATTTACAGAGAGGAAAACAATGCGGAAAACTGCTGGAGATCGACTAAAAAAGCTTCTCGTTGATCACAGAGTAGAAGTAATGTCGTTTAATTCAAGCCTATATCTTTTGTTTTTTTTTTTAAATTTAAAATTTGATATATAAATAAACAGTCGGTGGCGGAACCAGAACATATTTTAAGGGGGTTATTGCCGCTTGAAGAGCTTCTTTCGGTTGTGCGAGTGAGAGCAGACAACTGTATCCTGTGAGTTTTAAGCTTCTTTCAATTGAAAAGTGAGAGCTTAAATAGCTTTAAACAAGGTTTTCTTAATTTAAGGTATTAAACCATCTTAAATTTTATAATTAAAAATAAAATTCATTATTTTTATAGAATAATTTTCTAAGATAGTTTATAGAGCAATTTTTAGGGTTTAAAAAAATCATTTTAGTTAATCTCTTTTCCTTGGAAAATATTGCTTTATGAGCTTATTTCTTAACACGACATAAATTATCAAGATTACTAGAAATTTACTCAATAATTTTGTAAAGAAAATTTTGGACTATTTTTTAGATAAGAAAAAGAAATAAAGAAAATTCTATGGAAATAATTCTATATTTATTTTTATTCTTTTTCTTATATTCCTAAATTTATTTGTCATCATCAAAATTACATAAAACGTGGAGACCTAATTAACAGAAAACATTAATAGTATACATATTTAGGTTAAATTAAAATTAATAGTACCAAATTTGAAAGACATTTAGGCTAAATTAAAATTAAAAATGAGTTAAATTATTTACCAAAGTCCAAAGCAGACAAGCAGCGGAGGCGTTGAGCAGACAGCGGCGGCGGGCGGAGTAGTGGCGGCAGAGGCAGCCGGCAGGAGGAGGCAGAGGCAGACACGCAGCGGAGCTGTGGAGGCGAAGAGGGAAGAGATGAAGAGAGGCAGAGAGGGAAGTCTGTAAAGATAAAGAGGGAGAGGCGGAAGACCTAAGGTCCTAATAAAAAAAATTAATTTTTTAATGAAACGACGTCGTTTCATGTTACTTTAAAAAAAAAAAAAAAACAGGTCGCCTGTGTTGGTTAGCCTGTTGCAGTCGGAGTCTCGGAGTCGGAGAAGAAGAATAAGCTCGCTGCTCGCCGGCGCCTGCCTGCCGGCTGCCACCCGCCCCCGCTCCCCCATAGCTCCTCCTGGACCGCCACCCTACCGGGGTCAGCTGCCCCCCCGCCCCGGCCTAGTTCCGCCTCTGTAAGCAGT
Source organism: Panax quinquefolius (assembly GCA_020205615.1). NCBI lineage: Eukaryota > Viridiplantae > Streptophyta > Magnoliopsida > Apiales > Araliaceae > Panax > Panax quinquefolius. The sequence continues at coordinate 105,356,407 of CM035174.1, read as the reverse complement.
CGTATATGGGTGTTCTTTTTATTTTCTTGATCCTCTGTAAAATTCCCTTTAATTTGAGTTCTATGACTTATTTTCTGTTCATAATGTGTTTCAGTGTTTTGATTGTTTTGGCTTCCATTAGTAATCTTGCTTCGATTTTACATGCATATTCCTGGATTATACTATTTTTGTTGTGTATATCTGTTGATTGTGATGTTTCTATGTTTGCATGTAGTTTTGTTCGATTTTATTGATGAATTTGGGGGTTCTATTGATTGAGGCAGTTCATGGGTTTTAATAATTACTTTCTATTTTTCTGACGGCGAACTGCTTAATTTTGAGATTAAATTGGGTAGTTAAGTTACTGGATTTCATCAATTCTTTCTCTTTTTTGGTCTATGGTTACATGCATTGTCTAATTGAAGTTGGCAAGTGTATTGGTTGAATCAAAGTCCTTTCTTTTTATCTTTATTTTGATTTTTAGCTGGTTTGAGTTTGGGATCCAAAGATTTTGAATTACATCGTGAAATCTTGTGCAGGTAAGGAGTTTTGAAGAGGGGTTTCAAGGTTCATGGCACTCTGGAACTGTGGTTGCCTGCAAAAAAAGCAATTAGAAGGGTTGAGTATGATCATCTTCTATTTGATGATCACAGTTCTAGTAGGCTTATTGACTTTGTTGAAGTTCCTGCTATTGTTGATGGCATTATTAGTATCAACTCATCACCATCTAACTATCGTGGATGGATACGGCCGTTGCCGCCTCCACTTGATTGTGATATATGGTTTCTCCACTATGGACAATGTGTTGATGTGTTTTACCAGGATGCATGGTGGGAAAGTGTGGTTTTTGATCATCAAGATGGTTCCCTAGAGAGGGTCATTTTCTTTCCAGATATGGGTGATGAAATGAAGGTCCATATAGATGATTTGCGAATTACTCAGGACTGGGATGAAAATACTGAAGTCTGGAAGCCCCGTGGGAACTGGTTATTTCTTGAAGTAATAGAGGAAATTGAGAAAGATTGGCCCCTTCTTGTTTCTGTTAGGAAAATTTGGTATGATGTGAGGGTAAAGAAAAGTTTTGAGAACCTGAAGGAGTGGACTTCTTCTCTGTGTGATATTTGGAAAGAGTTGGCGTTGCAGGTTATTGTGGATAATTTTAAGATTACTGTGAAGGAATTCTTTCACCGTTCAAACTCCTCGGTGAACCTATTACAAGAAGGCTATCAATTGCTGGAACTAAATGAATTTGCTCTTGATGCTTTATTAAAGCAGAAATCATATTTTGGTGACTCTCGTGCTATTGTACCAGTTGAAACTACTGTTCAGTTGAATAGAGCTTGTTGTCACCCGTTTGAAGAGGAGATTGGTCGGGATGATTTGGCATCTGTCATGGAGAGTGATAGGTTGGATAAGATACCATTAGCCAGCTCAATCAAGCCCAGCCATGAAGCACCATGTGTGAGCTCTGCAGCAGGGGCAATTTTACCTTCTTATCCTGATGAATTATCTAAACAGTTCCAATTTTAAAGTGCCCAAGCAAAGAACACGTCATGCTTGGATTCCTGCTGGTCCTGACATTGTTCCTGAAGCTGAGTATTGCGCTGATGCAATTAATGAATACTGCAAATTCTACTCTATGTCCAAGGCTGGGCATAAGCGATCAGTTGACATCAAATTAAATGCCAGGAAGCATCTTGCATTTTTGGGCTGGAAAATTGAGATTAGTAGAGAAAAAGGTGTGCAGCGAGTACGTTACGTACGGCCCGGTTCTAATGGGAAGTGTTTCCCATCACTTGCTATGGCGTGCAAGTATTTGAGAGAATCTAATTCAAAACCTGATGAATTATCTTTGATTACAAATTCTAAAATGCCTATACAAATCACACAGCGAAATTGGCTTCCTGCTGGTCTTGACGATGTTCCTGAAGCTGAGTTTTGTGAAGATGCAATTATTGAGTATTACAATATATTTAAGGCTGGGAATTTGCCACCGAAGGACTTAACAGTAAATGTCAAGAAACATCTTACATTTTTGGGCTGGAAATTTGAGTATCTGCAAGAGAAAAGATTTCGGAGGTGGCGCTACTCCTGGCCTGGTCGTGTTGGGAAGTTTTTCAAATCACTTATCAAGGTCTGCAAGTATTTGAGAAAATCTGCTTCTGGAATTGTTTCTGTGTTTCCCCACGATGAGCATTTATCTCCATTAACTGAGCAGACACAAGGATACCAGGACAAACTCATAAATCTTTCTCCTAATTTTATTGTTGAATCTGAATACTGTCCGCAAGCTGTAACAGACTATTATTTTCTTGGAGTAAAAAGTAAAGATGACCCTCGGAAATGGAAGAGAGATGATAAGCTTTAGGATATGCAATTGAAAGCAAAGAAGCACCTGTCTGCTGTTGGGTGGAGATTTTATTACACTTGCAGAACAGACAAAAAGGGCTCAAGAGAATTAAAATACAGTTCGCCGAGTGGAAAGGTATATACTACGCTTCTAGCAGCTTGCAAGGGCTATGTAGTTGAAGAAAGAAATGTTTGGAAGGAAGCTGAAGGCCAGTTAACTAGTGAGGCCAGTTTAGAGGTTCATGGAGCATTAATATCACAAAGACCATTGTCTGAAAAGTGGCCAGTAGAGCCTTCTGGTTTATCATTGTCAAGTGAGGTTGCTGACCTAGGTAAAGTAAGTCCAAAGAATCAGAAAACATGGAAGAAAAAGGAGTAGTGCTCTACATCTTACATCTCGGTCCTCAAAATCTCTGAAGAAGGAAAAGGATTTAAAGGAAGGACAAACTATCAAATCAAGAGATAATTTGAATGTTGCTTTTTCAACCCGTGTGTTGCGCTCAAGCAAAAGAGCTCATCAGGTGGTGGTTCCATCTTCCTCACACAGCAACCCTCGAACCGTCTTGTCTTGGTTGATAGACAATAATGTCGTTTTGCCCAGGGCAAAAGTACAATACCGTGACAGAAGGAACGATGGTACATTAGCAGAAGGTCGAGTGAAGGTCGAGTGATGGGATCAGGTGCAGTTGCTGCCAAGATATTTTTACTTTAAGTAACTTTGAAGGTCATGCTGGCAGTACTTACCATCGACCTTCAACCAATATATTTTTGGAGGATGGCAGGTCCCTGCTAGATTGTCAGTTGCAATTGAAACGCGACATTAATGCTAGAAGCTCTGCAAGAGAGTCACGTGAGATGAAGAGTAACCAGCATCACAACAAGAACGACTACATATGCTCAGTCTGTCATTTTGGGGGTGAATTAGTCTTGTGCGATCGGTGTCCATCCTCATTTCACACATATTGCCTCGGTTTGAAGGCAAGTCTACATGAAAGTCTCATGTCATGCCTCATTTCTAAAATCTTCTAATTTTTCCTTTCCCAATTCTACAATCAATATGTTGATAATAATTCTGAGTCCTGAACTCCTGATTTTGTGACTGCATCATTTGCTTATTTAGGTTCCTGATGGAGATTGGTTCTGCCCATCATGCTGCTGCAAAATTTATGGCCAGAGCAAAATCAATAAAGACATGGAAGAGTTTTCAGATAGTAGTGTTATCAACTGTCATCAGTGTGAGCTTCAATGTATGTTTGCTTGAACCTGGGCGTAGCAATATTACACTATGTACCATATAGGTTTTCATCTTCATAAAGTTCAATATCTCTTCAATGTAGAAATATTTTGTTGCAGATCATATTGGTTGCCTAAGGATGAAGGGTCTTGTGCCGGACGGACATCCTAAAGGACTTTGGTTTTGCTATAGAAGATGTGAACAGGTAGTTCTCTTTATAAATATTATGGGGGATTAAATTAACATTTTTGCTTTTGGCACTAAGTAACATGTATTTGACGCCAAGTTACTCCCCTGGAAACTTGACTTTTAGTCTTTATCCTGTTAAATGACTAGAACAACCTTTTCTGCGTATGCTTTGGTTATAGTTTGATATGAACCAACATCTCTCTTTGCTTATGACAAGAACATATCACCAGTACAAGTATGCGGTTTCCCTCACATTTTGGGCAACATTACTACATTAGTAGACTAATAATATTAGACATGCGTAAATTTGTTCCATGTTAAATGTAAAGTAAAGTTTCTCCTTAAGGAAGGGGTATGAGTTCTGCATTCAGAGTTTTATGGAAAATTTTGAGTTGTATTAAATTACCTTTTGAGTTGGCTATTACAAGTTTCAAGAGTTACTCGGGTTTAGAATCAAAAAGGCAAATACAAGACATAATTAGTTAAAGACCGATGTTGAGTATTTGGCCTCTTTGATGATAGGCTTGAAATCCAGGCACATGCTGCTGGAGAGTAAACGACTGATGTCTTCCTCAGTTTTTGTCAATAGTGCGATACCGAGATCTTTATACTTTCAACATTTACTGTTATGATTTCGGAGAAGAACTTGGACAAATCTTATTTAACAATTTTTTTCTGTCTTTATCTTTTCTTGAACATTTTCACATTTTTCTGTGTGCAAGTGTGTATCATCTCTCTCTCTCTCATCAAAGCTGGCCCTGGGCAAGGGCTAACAGGGCTACCGCCCAAGGCCCACAGTTGAGGGGGACCCAATTTTTTTATTAACTTATGTATTTATGTGTATAAAAAAATAAAAATAATAAAAAGATTAGCGATATTATGCATTGAAAATGATATGTTAGAAAACATTAAATATGATAGTATAATTGGTTATTTTGCATCTAAAAGTGCAACAAGAAAACATTTTAAATGATGTTTTGTGGTTTAGATTTCATTGGGCAAAACTAAAAAAATACCCACTGGTAGGTTTTACTGATTACACCATTGAACTTTTAATTTTTCAAATTACACCACTAAACTAATTATTATTTTGAAATTGGGTCATTCCGTTAAAAAAAATAAACGAACGTTAATTTTTTATCTACAAAACTAATGAAATTACATTTTTTAGTTACACAATTGAATTTTAATTTTTGATTATTACCTCATCAAACCTTTAATTTTCAAATTTAAAAACTAATTAAAAATAATTATTTTAAATATTTTTAAAATAATTATTATTTTATGTAAAAAATATTAGAAACTTTTTTTTTCTTCATAAAATGAGTAGAGTTTCATAAATTATAGATTCAAAAAAATTAAAGTGATTTTAAATTAAATTAATGTCTACTTAATTTTTTAATGAGAATGACCCATTCTTAATATTAGAAATTTTAAAAAAAAAAACTAAAAATAGAAATTAAAATAAAAAAAACAGTAAAAGAAAAAATAAAAAAATTGACTCAATATTTTCAAAAAAGAAATTAATAATTTTTATAAATAAATATTATTTTCAAGAAAAAAAATTGGAAAATTCTTCATATTTTAAAAAATTAGTAAAATTTTATAACATATAGATTCAAAAAATAAACTTTATTTTCAAAAAAAAAAAAATTTTTTTTTAAAAAAAGAAGGTTTCATAAAACTTTAATTTTTTAAATCTATATTTTATGAAACTTTACTCATTTTATGGAAAAAATTAAAGTTTCTAATTTTTTTTTATTGAAAAATAATAATTGTTTTTAAAAATATTTAAAATAATCATTTTTTTAATTAGTTTAATGTGGTAATCGAAAATTAAAAGTTCAGTTCAATGGTGTAATCAAAGAAAACGTGTCAACTGATTTTGTTCGAAAGATCACAGAAAGTTCTGAAATACATATTGGCCGATACTGGTTAAATCATTAGTTTTGTAGATAAAAATTAACGTCTGCTTATTTTTTTTTTATGCATTGGAATAAACCCAATTTCAAAATAATAATTAGTTTAGTGGGGTAATTTGAAAAATTAAATGTTGAATTATATAATCAGTAAAATTTGCCAACTACAGTGGGTATTTCATTAGTTTTACCGATTTCATTGATATTTTTATTTTGTAGCTACATGTGATGATTCTTTGTTTCGATGACATTTTAAAGTGTTCTTCCTTATCTTTTGTAAATTCTTATAATTTTAATAAAATTAATTAGTTGATAATTTTTTATTTTTTTATTTAATTTGGCACACTTGAGAAAATTTGCCCTGAGCCATAGAAAAACCCAGGACCGGCTCTGTCTCACATACTCACTCTCACTCACCCACTCGCTCGTTCACCAGTCTCTTTTTGGGTTTCAATATTTGAGCATGTGGGGGTATAGAAGTGAGCAGCTCAAGGTGTAACTTTTTGTCTGTTCAAGGTTTTTGGATTTGCTCACTGACATAATCACAATTTTTTCAAACTACATGATTATGGATTAGTATATGTTGTTATCTCTGTGATGAAAATTTCATTTTTAAGATATGGTTGAGGGAAGTACATAAGGAATATGCCATTTTCTTAATACAGTACTGTTTTGATCTTTGATAAAATTTACTTTAGTAAAATTTAAGATGAGAGCAAGATATGCTTTCACAGTATATGACTTGTTGTCTTCTTGGGTTCTACTTGAAAATAATATATTTTGGTATATCCAAGAGAACCTGTTGTCCCAAATATGCTTGTGTTGTTTGTGCAGATATCTTTCGGCCTCCAAAAGCTTTTGGGGAAACCAGTTCCAGTTGGGGTAGATAATTTAACTTGGACATTATTGAGGTACATAAAACCAGACAGTTGTGATCATGATCCCTCTAATATTGAGGATTCAACAGAGACCTATAGCAAGCTCAATGTTGCTCTTGGTGTGTGCACGAGTGTTTTGAGCCTGTCAAGGAACCTCGGACCAGGAGGGATCTTGTTGAAGATGTTATTTTCAACAGATGGTAAGGTCCACTATCCTTTATCTGTTTTGTGTGCTGGAACACTACATTGTGTACTTTGTGATTAATTGCATAATTAGAATCTCTTGCTAGTTTTGTTTGTTAGAGGCTTAGAGCCATATTTCTCTGAAAAATTTCTTATTATCCTGTTTGAACAGAGGGAGATGAAAAGGTATCCATCTTTTCAGATTTCAGAACACAACTTTGAGATATATTCTTTCAATCATATGATTTGTGCTAATTATTCTATTGATATTCTGTATTTCTGTTCTACCATGTTCGAGTTTTTCAATACTCCATTCTTCATTGCGTTTTGTAAGAAGTTGTTTCTTGCTTATGCATAAGTTTGGTTGCTCAAAGCATGTTTTTTCCCACTTCACCTTGACATTTTCATTATGCATTTTCCTTTGGGGCCTATTTTCAAAAGGTTCCCTCTGAGAGGGGACATAGTTAATACAGTATATTTCTTTCTGGAAATATTAGTAACTTTCCCATAAGTTTTTTTAAAATTTTCTTTTATTCAAGTTTGGTTAGAATAGAATCCATGCTGTTCCTAAGTTCCTTTCTTTCACTGTTCTCAGGGAGCATTTCCCTTTTTCTATTGCAGTAAGATAAATTTCCCATGAGAGAAACAGAACAACAATAATACCTGCATCTCCTTTTCATATATGAATGTTTATTTTCATGCCACTTGTTAACATCTATTTACTTAAATATTATAGTTTTGAATTTTAAAATTTTGTTAACTCTGCTTCATGCCTTCTTTAAATCTGTTTAAATCAATGCACTATATTGTCCTAAGTTCTCTTCCTCATGGTACGAGACCTGAAAGAAACCAAACACTTACTAGACACACAAGGTTGTTGGGACTAAATCTCCTCGGTTATAGCAGTAGGGTCATAATATTCCTTCTGAGATAATTACAAGGTTCAATAATTGATGGTTCTGTATTCTACAAATGTACCGTGTTGAGTTACTGCATAAATTTTTCCTCGCATTTTGGTTTGGGTGATGTAGATATTCTTTAGTAGAATTTTGTCTTGGCTTTTTTGATATTAACTAATGATTAAAGCACTACAAGTCCACTGATCTCAATCTTCTCTGATGTTTCTTACAGCATTGGGTACTCTTTTTTTAGGTTGGTCATGTCTTCTATATATAACTAGTCTGATAATAATGATCTAAAATTGCAGGTCAGAGCTGAATTGTTTGAACTTTCAAGGGTTCTATACAGTGCTTTTGGAGAAAAATGATGAATTAATTACAGTGGCCACCGTAAGGTATCTTATGATTACATCCTCTTGTTGTGCTGCCTTATTTTTCTTGTTTTGATAGTTATGGTAATTCTTAAAGTCTTTTTCCCCCTTATTAAGGGTTTATGGTGAAAAGGTTGCAGAAGTCCCTCTTGTTCTTTGTCCATATCTTATATCTATTTCATTTCTGGCTGTTGAGGAGGGAGGGAGGGAGATGATTGAGTGTTTGTGTTCTAGTAACCAAGAGTCACTTCATTGCTGTCCCTTCAAACCTTGTAATTATGAGACCCTTTGGTTTCTCTGACTTGTGAAATATTATCCCCAAGCATGTGCCTCACCTAAACAGCCAATTACACTTTTAATATTTTCCAAATAATTTCATTTTATCACTATATATTTATATATATTTATCTTGCGTTACGAAAAGTGCTGGGGGGATGTATAATTAACAGTAATATATTATCTTAAGCTTTCAACTTTCAAGTTCATTTCTCAATTGCTAATGTTTGATTCTTGTGCCAAGTTCTTGTAGGTATTATCTCTGGCTAAATTTCACCCCAGTTTATAATTTTCTGATTCTGTTTGAATTCTAGAAGCATTCCGTACTTATAATACTGTGAATATTTAGCATTACTCCCACCATCCCACCTTAAGTGACTTGGTTTTGATTTTCGGACGCCCCAAAAGAAGAAATCTTATTTAGACATTAATGTACATGTGTGTTTGGCTTTTTTATTTTGTCATTTAAATCTCAATGGGTCAAGTGTGTTGAGAGTTTATGCCCTAGAGACCAATTATTTGATATAATTGCTTAACGTTTTGATATTATATTTGATTGAATAAATGAATGATTTTATTATGGTTTTATTTACTGCGTTATATAAATGTTAACATAATAAAAATCCTTAGAATATTGATACAAATTATATAGTTTCAAGTATGTGACTTGAACATGAGATTATATAATTACAATTAGTATCATTGTTCTTAAATGTCTCTAGTCGAGTATCATTGTTGATGACAACAATGATGCATTAAAAGACTAGTATGTGGATCGTTGATGACCAAATCTCATTTAGTCATAAATATATGAGATATTAAGTCGATGCATAGGTACACGTTGAGAACGATGTCTTGGGATGGACCCACCATGAGAATTCTATGTGGAGCATTATATGCGAAGTGTCATTAGCAATTCTCATAGTGACAATGATGTAATGGTCCTCCAACACGAAATCACTATATTTCTACACGGGAATTTATGTACTTTGATATCATCAAATGTCACCTTTAATAAGGTGGACTATAAAGGTGATTATTGGGTACATCATGAATCGTGTGAGGAATATGAGTGATCTAGATGGAATTTAACCATCCTATATATTAGGGGTGATATCCATAGGTCTCTTGATTGAGTAGGACTATGAAATGCATGACCATGCTCAAATAGTGATTTGTTTCATATAGTCTACTCATTGATCAAGAAAAACTCAGATTAAGTTATGAAGAGTATGACACATTCCATGACTCGAGTTTAATCTAGGATATTAAGGTTAAAAAGATTAAATTACATTGAAACATTGGTCACGAAAAGGTTGCATCGAATCATCGATCTTATTATTACTTGGGTAGCGAGTGATGCATTACTAGATGCATTTCATTGTTTATAATTTTATAATATGATTTTAAAATTATTGTCAACGTAATAATAACTTATAGGGTCACACATGTAGAACGTAATTAAAAAGGGAATTAATTTAAATTGTAAAGATTTAAGTATATCAATATGATTGATAGTATTTAAATTAATAGGATAATTTATATATAGGTATATTAATTAAGACTTAATTAAGATATATATATAAATTCGGATTTTATTTTAATGAGATTAGGGTTTTGATTAATTCCGATTTACTGCTATATATATAGCGTATTAGGGAAGTTAATCATAACCTAAAACCCTAGCCGCTCTTAGAGAGAGACTAGAGAAAAAAGTTTCGAAAATCTTCATCCTTGGTGGCTAGTACCGCAGTTCCTTTTTACTGCAGATCGTACGACGGTTCGCGGGGCGTTCGTGTGGATACCATAGAGACATTCCGTTGGATTGCGTTGGAGATTCGACCACATCGTTTCTAGCTTTCATAATCGGTATAATATCTAAACCACTGAATTAATTTCTGTTTCGCATGGATCCTGTTTTGGGTTTCGGAAATTGCTTTGATTATTTTATATTTCCGCTGCGTTTTTGTGCCGAAAATCCCTACAAAGTGTTGGAAACTTTCTTATTTAATATTTTGTTTGCTTAAATGGGCACACTAGAAACTGATGTTTTAGTCATGGTCAATACACTCTTCCAGTAACAGTGTCAACCAAATCAATCATTTGTTGTAAACGAGTCAAACCGGAGCGAACAGAAAACTGCTCGAATTCGACTCGAAATTATAAATTCGTACTCGAATTCGAATTATATTTGAAAAATTCTACTCAGATTCGACTCAATTCAAATATTTATTACTCGAATTCGATTATACTCAAATTGAATTATGTTCAAACTACTTGCGAGCTTCAAATTCAAACTCGAATTCGAGTCTCCACATAAATTGAATTTTTTATTTTACTTAGAAATGAGAAAATTTATTTACTATTACACTTTACAAATATAAAATCACAATTAAAATTAAAAACAAACCAAAATAATAATAATTAATTAATTTTCCTAATTTAATTTAAATTTGTATATATTATAAGAGAATGTATCGAGCATCTAATCGAATATGTATCAATCGAGTATGTATCGAAGCATAATAAAAAATTCGACTAGTTTAAATTTTAAACGAGTTGAGTATAACATTGCTCAGATTCTACTCATATTTTTATTCGAACTATTTTTAATGCTCGGATTTGGATCATTTTATTAACGAATCTGAGTCTCGCTCGTATTTTTTCGATCGAGCCCGAACTATTTGGCTCGTTTACAACCTTATGTGGGACTGATGGATAGTTTTCTAACCCAAAGTAGTTGATATACTCCCTTCGTTCCAAAATAAAAATTACTATTGACTTTTTGCAAGTCAACTTGTGATATTTTCAAACTCAATATAGATATAGGCCTACTTAATTTTAGTCCATAAAATAATGAATATTGTAAACTATTTAAAAAGTACTGCTAATAATAAGATTAATTGTTTCGTGACTTTAAATAAATCATATCTTTTTTAAATTTAAAAATGTCTCAAAATGATTTTCAAAAAGTCGATAATAATCTTACATTTTGGAACTGAGGAAGTATTATATACTAGTTTCCTGTCACACACAATTGTTTGTGCAAACTAAAAAAAGAAATTATATTTTGTGGGTAGTGGGTGAGAGATATTAGAAGGTGATAGATAATGGATATAAGTGAAGAAATAAAAGAAAAAATTAGGATAAAAAAATTAAAAAGAATATTAGAAATTAAAGAGTCCAAAATTAACCGCTCATCTTGCTTTCCTCTAGTTCAGACTGTTCAGTAGCACACACCTGTGTGCAATTCAAAAAATTGTAAAAAAAAAATAAGTTGATTTGTTTTAATCGTTTTATTTCTACTTTATCCCCTGAAGGTAGTACTCTGTCCATCACAAATTAGGTATCTCTTTTTAGTCTTGGTTTTGACATGGATTTTGAAAATTGTTGAAAACATGTTTACATATTACATGAGAATAAACTTTTTAATGACGGCCTATAGAACCACTAGTTTACAACATCTAATAGCAACTTGACAATTTGTTGTGTTAGGAGATAATCAAGGAGTAATTAGTAATCAAGATTATAAAAAATATTTTTACATTCATTTTACAATCAAAATAATCAGTAATGACTTTGTTACAAATTAAAGACTAACAGGTGTATGAAGGTAACCAATGTAGTTAATCAGTAACCATCAATATAAAAAAAATCAGTATAAAACACAGTAATATTATGCAGTACCCATGGTAATATTACAGATTAAACAAGTCAACATTATATACTAACCAAATCCAGATTAGACAGTAACCAACATATATTTACTTAGTATCCATAGCATAAAACATATTTGACATGCATTTTACAGCAAAAACAAACGATCGCGATTTCCTCATCGACTAGTTTGATTAACTTGAGTGAGTTGCTGCTTTTGCTATCTAATAACGTTGTACTTGCAGTGGTGTTTGGTAAGAAGCTGGGAAATGATGGAGATCATCAGGAAAATGGGATCAGGATGAGTAAGTTTCATGGAATTCTTCATGAGACACAACAATTGTTAGGCATGGTTAATATTGCTGATTATTTTCCTTGGATGGGGTGGTTTAATAAGTTGAATGGAGTTGAAGCAAGATTGGAAAAGAATTTTAGAGAATTGGACAAGTTTTATGACAAAGTAATTGAAGAGCACCTTGAGCTGAAGAACAGGTCAACATCTCAGCAGCGTCAAGATCTTGTTGATGTATTGCTTCGACTTCAGAATGATCCAAATCGACAAATTAGACTCACTAATGAACAGATCAAAGGTGTTTTAACGGTATGTATATGTTTCCTTCATTTATTTTTCTTTTTCTTTACACCGTACGTACGTGTTTTTACCTTTTTTAGCAGCAATTGGGAAAAATAATAATAACAAAAAAAATATAAAGGAGCACGCGCATGTATATTGTCTATATACTATACTAGATGTGTTTCGTGCCTCCGACATTGTATGGACGGTGGGATTTATCCCAAATTTTGGACGGCCCAAATGATTTATTGAGTGAGCGGAAAATTCAAAATCATTTGTATTTTATTAGATAGATGGATGGTGGGATTTATCTCAAACTTTGGACGACCCAAATGATTTATTGAGTGAGCGAAAAATTCAAAATCATTTGTATTTTATTAGATATATATATACTTGTGTCGTCATTAGCCGGCTAATTAATTACTAATGTGAATTCATCTCTATAAAAATGGTAGTACCTCATACCAACACTCTGCGGTGCCATTAATTTAAGCCTGAACTGTACTGTACTTTACTAAAGTTGAATTGGTATCGAGGCAACAAATTAAAATAAAGCTTTCACATTTCATAAAACAATTATCAATGGGGTCGGTTCGTATTTTGGTTGCGATAGCTATTGTTGCAGCAGTATTTGCTCCATCTTAATTCGTGGTTGGAGATGACAAAGGTTGGACCATCAACTTTGATTATAAAGCATGGGCAGCAGACAAGGAATTCCGTGTTGGTGATAATTTAAGTAAGTGAATAACATAATCTGCATGCATTTTAATCCCTTTGTCCATAAATAAACGTCCCATTTTTGGACATAGACACATAGTTTTTTTTATGACATACTAAATTTTAAGACTAAGATTCATTATTGGAAAATTAATTATTGAAAAAAGTTGTGTTTATCAAGAAAAAGTCAATTTGGGACTTCCATTTATGGAGGGATAAATTTTTGCATGCGTACTAAATTTTCATTTTTTGGTTCAAGTATCCAGAGGGAGGCCATGATGTTCATAAAGTGGATTTAGCGGAGTTTCAACAATGCGACCCACCGGAAACAAGCGTGGCACTAAAAACCGGCAATGATGTGATCACCCTTGCAACTCCCGGAAAGAAATGGTATGTATGCAGCGTTGGCAGCCATTGTGTATCTGGAAGCCAGAAGCTTGCCATCACTGTTTTAGACAAAGTGAGATCTCCGGCAGCTTCGCCTTCTCCGACCACTAACCCTACTTCGGCAGCCAAATTAGGATTTGCTCCCTCTACTTATTTTTCATTGATGATTGCAGCAATGTCAGTAGTCTTCAAGATGATCATGTAGTATTTTTAAAAAACTTTTTGCAGTTGCATTTTTTCAATTAATTATTATGATTGTCATATAGTATATTAGTATTATGGTATAGAATAATCAAATACTATTGTTTTGGAATTGAAACCATTTTTTCTTGCTAAAGTTGACTCCCTTTTTTGTTGTTGTTGCAATTTCCTAACATGACAAATTTGGTTGTTTTGTAAGAGTGTTTTTATCGGGTGACATATGTTGACTTGTACCCAGGGAAAGTGAATATGTGGTTTTGTCATAGTGGAGCTTTGCTACAGATCCACTCATTCATTAGTAATTTTTCTAATCATTTTCATTAATAACATTCACTTTTTTATAATCAAATACTTCGTAATTTCAAATATGAACTATTTGATCTATACAAGAACAAGCCACGTATTCACATTTGGTCATGGACATAACGCAGTCATTATTTATAAATCACAATGCCTGTATGTGTGCGCGTGGACATCTAACATTCTACTTCATCTCAAATTTCTTTTAGTATTTGTTTCGTAGGGGCTATATTTATTATTTAGGGTGATTTACATATTCTATTACATTTTTAAAAAAAATTATAACAAAAGTCATTCTCATAAAACTTTTTTTACACAACCAATACACTACCATATTTATTTATAATTCTAGTGCATTTAGGATTCCTTAATTTAAGGAATTAGTATTCAATTAGGATTCATTAATTTATGGATTAGTTATACCCATATAACTTCTATCTATTCAATCTATATATATATATATATATATATATATATATATATATATATATAACCCTATACCTCCTCCTCCCTCCCTCCTCCCCTCCTCCGCCTCCCTCCTCCTCCTCCTCCCCCCCTCCTCCGCCTCCTCCTCCTCCCCTCCTCCCCCCCCCTCCCCCCTCCTCCGCCTCCTCCCTCCCTCCCCCCCCCCTCCCCTCCTCCCCCTCCTCCTCCTCCTCCTCCCCCTCCTCCTCCCTTTCCTCCTCCTCCTCTCCCTCCTTCCTCCCTCCTCCTCCCCTCCTCCTCCTCCTCCTCCTCCCCTCCTCCTCCTCCTCCTCCTCCTCCCGCCTCCACCCTCCGCCCCTCCTCCCACCCCTCCCTCTCCCCTCCTCTCCTTTCATGTAGTTGGTTACCAAATCATTTGATAAGGAATGTAATTCAGCTTTTATTAGTTTACTAATATACTTTGAATGTGATGATGCAATTTTAGAATCAAAATTTATGCAATTGGTTACTAAATCTTCCGATAAGGTAACCAATTTAGTTTATTAGGTTATTAATTTATTTTGGATATGATGCAATTAGTAACCAAATTTCATATAGTTGGTTACTAAACCATTTGATAAGGTAAATCAATTCAGCTTTTTATTTGATTACCAATTTTATTTTAAATGTGATGCAATTACTAGTCAAAATTAGTATAAAGTGTAACCATTTCAATTTTTGTGTAGAACCAAATCATCAAAAGAAATTGAGAATACAACTCCTCATTACAAGTGGCGATGATATGTAATGCGGCAAGTGGTAGAGAGAGAGGATGATGAACATTAGCTCCTTCATAATTTTTTATTTTAATTTTCTCATTTTGATTTGAATTTTGAAACATGGATTTGAAATTGTTGTTAGAGACAAGATTTGAATTTGAATTTGAATTATTAGTTATCATTGATTTTAGGTTTCCTTATTAATGTGAATTGTACTATTTTTGTAATAATTACATTCTTTTTGTAATTATTTAGTTGATGCACTTTTTTTGTAATTACTTTCTATTTGTTGTATACTTATGTAAAGGACCCTATTATTTAACCTGCAACCAACCCATTAAATTGGAGCACGTATAAGCTGATTCCAAGTCTCAACAACTATCAACTGTTATACACTCCATGTGGACCATGTCCCCTCCCCTCCCTCCCTCCCTCCCTGTCTATGGATAATGTGACCCACTGCTAGACTGTAGAACACTATAATAAATACTCCCACAAAATCAAACCAGACATTAACATTAAAGAAAATTTATTTTTATTTTTATTATGTCATAGGTAATTTTGACATAAGTACAGAGATTGGAACCTGAACCTGCAACAATGAGATCATATAGTACTTGGTAATAATATTCTAGCAGAATCCAAAGCAATAAAATCACACAAGGGGACTTTGCCTTGGTTACTACAACTCAAAATGAGCAGGAAGAGGCCAGTGGCCTTATGGTTCAAAAACAGAAAAGGGATGGTTGGCACTTGATAGTTCTGAACCAGATGAGATTGTAAAGCCTCTTATTTTTACTGTCATATCAGTTCAATTGTTGGTTGCTGATACAAAGAATCTTGAATTACACAGCCAAGTTCATTACCACATGCAAATGATAAGCAGGAATGAAGCCATAAACTGGATTAATCTGACACACTGGAAGTTTGTTCTACTCAAAAATTTACCATGCTTAGGATTGCAGTAAAAGGGGATGATAGCCCATCACCATGGATGGGAGGTCCTTAACACTCTAGGAAGAAAGAAAATCAGACTGTTAAGATCTAGCCAGCAATAAACATATGGAGTAAAACCAACTCTTGTGCATGTGTAAGGTTTTGAGAGTTTTTCTTTTCTTCGACAACATCCAAATCAGCAAGTTATGACCTTAATGCTACAACATTTCCATGTCCATATTTGGATGGCTGTCTATAGAATTGAATAGCTCCATTATGTTTTCCACCTTGTTTTCGGTTCAAATCCACTATTGTGATAGTGAGAGTAAAAAATACTAAAGTTAATAAACACAAAGTAAGACCTAGTACATGTGTTTCAAATGCTATAGAATACCAAAACCAAACTTCATCCTTGGAGTATGTAACTTGTGACCGTCTTTGAAATGCCACAAACAAACAAAACCTTTATGGAAACTACATACAAATGGTATATGAAGTCCAAAGGTATGCAATCAATCGCTTATAGGAATATTTCATAGTAGTAATAAACCCTTCTCCCCCTTACACTGTAATAAGTGAAAAATGAAAACAATGATTTTATTAACTTCTGAAATGGTCAAGCTCAAGTAATAATGACAACAGCTCAGAAAATTAAGTGAAGACCTTACATTTGGCTTGGTTACCCAGAAAACAAATTTGGATTATTACCCTCTATGTTTTGGCTTGACTGATTGAATAAGATACCAAACGTTCCTTTTATTTTCTCCTGCCAATTGCAGGATCTTAAACCCACCAAGATAATCACTAATTGCCAAATTAGATTTCCACAAGAATTGTCTTGTAGGTACAGAGTAAGTATTTAACACATCATTTGAACCTAAAGGCCGTACAGACTAACAATCATACAAGATCTTAAAAGGAATTCCACAATTTATATATGCTAATAAATTGTGAAGAGGAAGAAGAACAACAACAACTGAAAAGATCTCTCCTTTCCAAAGATGAGTCTCATTTGATCATTTAGGCATTTTACGGAAACACAAAATAATTTTTATTGATGACTTTTAAAACAATTTAATTGGAAAAAAGATGTCCAAAGAAATAAGGAGGGTGTATTAAGAATGTTAATTGTAGACAACTCAATTATTATATACCACAAACTGTTTTTTTTTTAAATAATTAAAAAAAAATAGGTTACAGGGGGGGGTATGTTCAACACTTCAACTAAATGAAATGGGAATAATTCTCCCTCCCACAAAGTAAACCAAAAAGATCATCTCAAGAATCAACCTTTCTTCGTATTCCAATAGCACGAAACAATTATATAAAAGTACACACTGGGGAAAGTCAAAAGAAAGAATTTTTCTTCCCTTAAACAACCCCAATCAAGAACAGTATATAAAAGTAAAATTAATCAGGGATCATCCTATACAATGGAATCATTAAATCCACTATCTCTTTCATTCCCTTGATCATAAGTCAAAATAATAAGCTTTAAAAAGAGGAAAAGAGCCGCACCAGTGTATAGCAACGGAATCAATTACAATCAACAATAATTGCTTTCTTTTCTGTCGGTCAATGAGCTGTAACTTTAGACCTCTTCTTCGCTTCGCTGTAAAGCACCACACCCATAACCGTCACGGCAAACCCCGCCATCCCCATCACCGTCACCGGATTTCTAAATATCAAGACCGACACTACCGCCGCCACGGCTGCCTTTGCATTTCCGAGCACCTGCAGCGTCAAAGCACTCGTGTGCTTCGTCACCAAAAAATTCGTCAAGTTCACCAAATACGCCACCGTCGCATTCCCCACCAACAAAAACACCATAAACAGATCGCCCCTCGCTTTCTCAACAGTAATTCCAAACACATTCCCCTCTATGTATAGCGTAAACGGAAGCAAAATCATGGTAGCCATCGGCGCCATATACAACAGCAAATTCATCGAATGCAATTTCTCAGCTTCAGAACTCAATAACAGCCCTTGAACCACCGATTTCAAAGCTCGGCCAGCCGTTGATCCAATACAAACAAGAAACCCAAAAAGATGAAATAGTGGCTCACTGTTACTAGCCAAAACAATGCCGAACACAACCGGCATTAATGCTAGATAAACCTCAGCAGATTCTTTCTTGAAAGTAATTAAAAAGGCAAAAATGGCGGTGAAAAACGGGGTAGTCGCTCCAATAGCTTGATTAAACGAAACAGGAAGATATCTCAGCGAGGTATTTCCACAAACAACCGAGAAGCAAAAAATGACACTCAAAGCTAAGATCTTGAAGAATTGTTTCCGGCTAGAAATTTGCTGAAATGGGACGATTTCGAACCAGCGAATGGCGACGAAGGAATAAGCGGTGCAGGATAGCATGTGGAGCATGGTTAGGAAGATGGGATAGCGGTAGCCATAGAAGCTGAGTAGATACTTGTTGAGGAGGAGAACTCCGATGTTGGACAGGTACCATGATGCGATGATCACGGCCGTTAATACCGTCGGAGAGAGGAATGATCCAATGGCGTTGGGGCTATAGCTGTACCGTACATCTCCCGGAGGAGTAGCCGGAATGTCGAGCACTTGGTCGTTGGACTCAAGTCTGGGGTTGCTACCCCGCCGTGTAGTGTATGACTGTACTACCTCCACCATGGGCAAATTTGGGATTTTGAATTTTCTCTCTCCTCTCCACTATATTTGCTCCGTCTGTGTGTTTGAGATCTGAAGGTGGGCGATAAGATGGAGGGATACTATTGGGGGTTGTAGATCTGATCTGACGGTGGAAGTTTAGATTTGTGGTGAGTGGGGTGGTGTGGACCGTTGGATTGACAGAGAGTGTCGGTATTGGATACTAGTAGTTGATATTTTGTTTATATATATAGTATATATATACGTAGAGTCTGTGTACTTATTATAAGTATAAGGGGGTCAGTGTTAAGTCTATTTAAATTCTTTGTTTGGTGGAAAATGGAACTACCGGCACGTGCTATGCAAGCGTGTGAGTGAGTGAATGAATCCTATGCTATGATACGTATTATAAGGTGTGTTTGATAAAAATTAAATATATATGTAATATAGACGGTGTTTGATAAAAATTAAATAAATTTAAATTTGAATCTAAACTAAAATAACCCCTAATGAAGTATAGCACTCTATGTAAGATGGCAAGTCTATTGATAAATTGCAATAATTTACTCATCGATAACTCTAAAAATCATTCAAAACTCTTTTTGTTGATGCAAAGGAATTTATAAGAAATCTTTAATAGCTCGAGGTTATGCATATGAAAATCGAAAGCTATCATTAAACTACTTTCTCGATCTCTAGCTTAATATATGTATGTCGTTTTATAATTGTATACAAGAATTATATTTATAATATCCTTAAATTCTCATAATTTAGACACTTTTCTCATATTCTCTCTCATCTTTAATATTTTCCTATAAAGAATAATTTAAGAAAAATTATAATTAATTCTCCTAAATTAGAGTATAAAACAACAAATAATTTGAAAAAAATAAAATCTTCTAAAACAACATATATATTAAGAGTCGGAGGAAATACTAAGCATCTTAATCAAAAAAATAAAGTACTAAACGTCCTTATTGAAATTACTTCAGTTATCAAGATAAACATAAGACTAATAGAAAATATACATGCATGTGGTCATCAGTTGGTGGGAGGGAGAGAGATGGAGAGATTAGTGTTGGAATTGGTGTTGCTGGTAGTAGTAGCAAATTGATTCAATACAAGCTTTCTTGAATTTTGCTGCTGCTGACCGCGGCGTCCTCCGCCTCGGTGCAAGTGCCTCTGACAGTACTTTTGATTAGGATTAACAACATCTTTGCTACACCTCCATTTCTTCCCATCTGTTCTCCTGCATCTCCCTGGTTCAGCCTCCATGCTGTTGTTTCTGTACTCGCAGTAATTCAATGGACCTACAAATCCCAAACCTGAAGAAGATAACTAACAACTTAGTAATGCTGTGTGCAAAATAATCATCTTTTTATTGATAGTTGTATAAATTACACAATGTTCTTACATCAATATTATTAAACAAACAATTTATCATTCTTCGGAATAAACTAAACATTTATAAATTTTGAAAATAAGAAGCTCGCTCTGAAGGGAAAAAAAACAGAAGAAGAAGAAGAAGCTAGATAGATAGCATACCTTTGAGAGCAGGGAAAGAATTAGCAAGACTCTTACAAATAGGAATGAGGAGATGATAAGGAACAGGAAGTCCAGTCTCCATGTACTTGTAGATTAGCATCTGATGTTGAAGCTCTTGTAATTGAAGAAATGTGAAGCTGCCACAGATTCTTTGGCCTAGGCCAGCCGTGGAATTAAGACCTTTTCTCCTCTTCGTATCCGATATTAACACAAGTTCTTGGGCCTTTGCCTAAAAGGAAAATCGGATTCATTAGAAAAAGAATTAAGTAAAATGCATGGATTACTACATAATGTGTTGTTTAATTCAGTTTAGAGCAGATAGAGTACCATGCATGTTCTGCAATGGAAGCACTCTTGCAAGAGGGACGATGGAGTTGCTGCCACCTGTCAGTCTCGGGACCTTATAACCAAGTCAAGTAGGCGTGCTAAGCGGCTGAGGCCTAAATAATACTTGGGCTCCCTCCCGGGAGGGGGAGATGTAAGAAAAATTACCAAAGCTAGCTTACTTCTGTGTAACCTGACTTGTCCATTTCCTTGAATACCTGTCTATATCGAATAAATTATACTACTGATTTTCAAAAGGGAAAGATTTGTTATATTGTCGGGTCAGCAGAGCCTTTAAGCATCTAAATACATTTGCGGGGGGACTTTGGTGAAGTGATTAATTAAGTGTCAACAGTTAGACTAAGAGATGATTTCTTTTTACTTGACCAATTTACCATGACCAACACATTTGGGGTTGTAAATGCATAGCAGACTACTGACTAAGACATTTCATCAGCAAACAAACTAATTACGAGAAGAAGAAAAAAGAGAGACATATTCAATGTCCCTTGATTGGTCCCGTTTGTCTTACCAACAGTAAAGATGTGTCTGCCGGAGAGAGAGAGTCAGAGCACTTCTGCAAAGTCTTCTGACTCAACTTTACTCTGTGGTATGTATATGAGCCCTTTGAGGCTTTGACCACCCACACAACGTAAAATAAAAAGAAATTAACCACCAAAAAAATTACTCGTATATTAATCCATACATCTCCTCCAGCGCACAAAACAAATAACTACTACCTCCCTTCCTAAAAGATTATCGATTAAAATTTTTATACATTGATTAAGAAAATATTATTTATCAAGTAAAATTTGTTTAAAATTTCATCACTACCCCTTGTCCCCTTTATAGAAAGTTGAAAACTCAATGAGAAAAGTTATGAGTAATATAGGAAAGTAAATAATTTATTCTTTTCAAAAGTTGTAAACGACAAACATTTTGAAACAAATTTTTTCTTTTAAAACGACAATCTTTTAAGAACGGAGAATATTTAAAACAATTTATTTTTCCATGTATAGTTAGTTATGAACGAGGTTACACTTATAATACGAGTACGTCATTTGTAAAATATTTATATTGTGCAAAATTACTCTTATTTTAATAACATGTCATAATTTTGTGTATCGAGAATATATCAAATTGTTCAAGAGGTTTTAAGAATTTTATTACATTTTAAGTAAGACGTGAATATGATATTAACAATTGATCTAATTATTAATACTTTTTTTAAATATCTCATTTGTCAAATTTTATTTTCAAACAAATAATTTTAAAAAATTATTAAATCCATAATATTTTTTATTATTTCCACAACAAAAGTGTCGTTGTAGATGTATAGCGACGATAAAATTCTTCGCTATAAGATCTATAACGACACTTTTGTTGTTGAAATAATAATTTCTGTTGTAGATTTAACAATTTTCTAATTTTATTTTTTATAAAAGTATGAATTGACACATGTACTTAAATTTGTCTTCACAATTTTATTATAATGTTATTTTTCATGACGCCCCAAAATTAGGTATACATCACTCATCTTTGGTCGCCACTTTATATAAGATGTAATTTAAATACAACTTACTAACATAACTGTCGTGCATAATACGATATAAGCGTGAGTTTGAATACAAATATCGTCTACTAGATATTATACAAACTCAAAAAGAGTCCTCATTACAATTATTATCACACTATTTCACGAATAGTGAGGACTACTAATGCTATCTTCGTGACCATCACTCGCTTCCCTACTGCCTCAAATTTATATTCTCATTTCTCGAAGAGAAACGATTGAAAGAAAGGGTGAGTTTCAACTAAATTTAAAGAAGAAATATTATGACTAAGATAATGCGAATAAATTATCAATAGTCTTCAACAATGTTAAACCGATAAAATACAATATAAACCAGCTTTAAGCTGCAATGAATATCTTAATCCATTAAAAGAGTCAAGTAGAAAATAAAGTCTACTATCTTTTAGGTTTTAAAAGGTTTTCATCATCATTCGTTATAATACCGAGACTCACTTTTAATAAATATTCAACATCATCGAATCACCCCCGCACTACTACGGCCAAGGATATTCTTTAAGATCACGACCACAATTATTCATGCACTACGCCAAGAATAGTTGTGTATTCATTAATGGTCATGATCATGCCAACAATCGTCCATCAATGCACTACTACTAATCGAGGATTTTTATCACATCATTTGTAACATTACGGCCATGATTATAATCAATAGTCTCAAGTCGTCATAATCATACCAACTCCATCTACGCACTACTGTGCCACGTATGACTTTCAATATAATATAAACATGAGGATGATGATGATGATATAAGAATTCAATAAAACAAGTTCAAGAATTATTTTATCCAGAATTATTAACGCCCAAATTATCGACAATCTTTGTTTTGTAGAGAGTAAAATTCAAGAATGATCGGAAGAATATTTTCATGAAAAGATATCTTTGATGAAACGCAAATATCGAGGATATTCCACTAATTTCATGGAGTATATAAGTCAAAGTTTTAACCATTTGGGTATAATAAAGAATAGAATAACAAAAAAAATCACCACGCACGCGATGCGATCGCACATACGCAGTTATTCCAAACGAATAATAAATAACGGAACCAGGTCCCAAGGCGTGAGATCGCATGCACAGGATGTTCCAACAGTAATAATAAAGAATGGAACTGTGCCCGTACAGTAAAAGCGCGCATGCATGCATGGATGTTCCAATGTAATAATAATAAAGAGGCGGAACCGTGTTAGGTGTAAAACACATGCATGTGATATTCCAGCGTAATAATAATAAAGATTTTAACCAGTTAGGTGTAAAACACATGCATATGATGTTCCAATGTAATAATAATAAAGAGCGGAACCAGTCAGGTGTAAAACACATGATGATGTGGATGTTCCAATGTAATAATAGAAGAATGTCACCAAGTATAGGGTAAACCACGTATACAAAAGTTATTCCAATGTAATAATAAGCAAATGGAATAACAACAGTTCTCTTCGCTGAATAAGAAAGAATAACACCCCTTACTTTTGGTAGGAGATTGAATATCGCAGTTAGCAAAGTAACAAAATAAATTCTTCTTCTTTCTCTTATTCTCTCTATACTTTCTCTCTATAGCTTGAATGAATTCGTGAAAAATAATGAAGCACTAGCCTCTATTCATAGAAGATTTTAGCTTAAAGACCGCCGTGTGTGAAAAGGCAAGTGGCTTGACGACTGATGATGTGAAAAGAAAAGTGGTTTTACGCCTGTAATGTGAAACGACAAGTGGTTCGACGCCTGTAATGTGAAACGACAAGTGGTTTGACGCCTGTAATGTGAAACGGCAAGTGGTTTGACGTCTGGTAAAGGTAATTACTATTGACGAAGGTAATTACTATTCACAAGGGTAATTTACTATTGACGAAGGTAATTACTATTCACAAAGGTAATTACTATTGACGAAGAGACTCTTAGATGATGACATATGGCCCCCCCATAAAATAATCAAAACTTACCACAAACGCCTCATAATGCAGACTTCTTTATATACATTAAGGATTGAATAAATATTACCACAAATCATTTTATTTTTAATCAACACATTTTTAATCTTTCAACAATTATTAATCATTTATAACTTGTCGCCTCAATTAATAATATAACATATTATATGTGATGATAATCGTGACAATAATTGAATCAATAATATAAGAGATATGATAATAAGAACTCTGATACGTAAAAGTTCCAAATTTGATAAAAGTACCAACTCAATATTTGCGAGAGTAAGAAATAGCGATCCTTACCCTCAAAGAATCAAAAGATTGCAAGCGAAGGCTCAAGTACATGTTTAATGAAACTTGTAACGAATCAACAAGAACTCAAAGTATCTAAATACTCACAAAATAGCTTCAATAATATAGAGAGAAGCAGAGAAAACTTTGTTTCGTATGCATCTAACTCTATCCACCGGACTTCGATCGCAAGCACCGATGGCTTTTATTCTGCTATTTCATCACACCAAATTACATTTGAAATAAAATTCAAAGACATTTTTTCACCAACCACAAGTGGGGCCCACTCAATTTGTAACTTTCCACCAAAATCAATTATAAACCCACTCAATCCTAATCAATTCTTAAAAATTCACAACAAATCATTCATGCATTTTTAAATCTGGCTCAAATTAAAGTGATATATATCAACCTATGTATGTACAACATACCCAAAATTAGTCACAATCCAACCATTTGATTTAAAATTACAACTTCAAGAATATATCTCAAAACCCTGACATTCGATTTTTAATACCTCCAACTGATAAACATCATATAAACACTTCAACATTAATTCCTTCATTAATAACCACATAAATAAATCCATCATTTATATTCATATAAAATAAATATTTCCTTATCATATGAATCAATAATTAATTATTCACAGTCAATAACACACGTAATCACATCTCCTTGATTCGCCACAAGAATTAAAGCGCATCACAAACTCTCCTTGCATGTAACTTTCTGTATATCGCTAATAATGTTATCTAATAATATTATTCAAACAATATGAATTATAATAACGGAATAATTTCGTAAGCAGTTGACAATTATCGAAACAAGCAATAACATAAAATACCAATTTAAATAATTATCAATCAATAAAATAATCAATGCGAAATCGGAACAATTATCGAAAGTAGCGCTTATCTTACGTGACGAATCAATAATCATCAATACCTGCACACCGCGGCCATCAGCGCAACTAATGCCACGACATCAGACATTTTGAATCATCGGCATTCTAATCAGCCTTAATTGTGAATAACTCCATAGCCTTAACCTGTGAATAACCACGTGCCGCGTTTTATAACCACCCAAACTTTGTCAAGCTTTCCATCCAATCGCCTTCAAGCTATTGGGCTCCAAGATCGGTCGCCTTTTCTATCGGCATCTATTATCTCCCGACACCGTTTCTATCGGGCTCCACATATTTACGTAACATCGACATGCGAAAATGCAAGTATTAACACGCTTCATACTTGCAGGGTAAAACGAGTTCATAGCCATGCGCCCTATCTGGGACGAGAATTCTAAATAATCGAATAATAGCCGTTTAAACGAAGCTCCTCTCGACCAATTTTGTATCTTCTACGAGTCACCACGCTCGAATAATCTAATAAAGAGTCAACAACGGTTCCTATCACTACATTTCATCGACATTTAATACGACGGCCCCTTACAAGAGAACTGGCTTAAAAGTATTCCAAAGCGAAGTCACTCCCGAAGTTCAATAGGAGCCATTCGATATAAGATTTTAGAAATGAGTTTTGTATAGGGTTCAAAGTCGATACAAAATTTATATCATCACTGGAGGTTAAGCGAAATTCTTCAGAAATACGTCAGGAAAAATCAATAACAACAAGAATATTATTGTCGACAATGTTCTTTATTCAAATCCATAATATGGACTAAGAAAACTTGACATCCAGTAATAAATACAATGGTTTCAATAACAAAAGTTGCTTAGAATATGAAAACTAACAACCTTATAAAAACATAACCTTAAAATGAGGTTAACAGCAAGGTAATGGTGCCAACTTGAATCAAACAAGATTTCTTGCCCGTAGTCAAGTTCAAACGTTGAAAACGGTAACTTGTTTCAGACGTTTAATAGGCCACGATAAACGCCTTCGTGAATGCGAGTCACCATTTCATTGACTGGGTTTCGACATCGTCCTAATCTCGGCAGCGATATGTCCTTCTTTTCCACAATTATAGCATACCTTAAGCCGTCAGGCGAGTTGGGGTGATATGTCCCTCTTTTTCGTGATTTGTATACGATAGATTCTATGACTACTATCTTGGTATGATCCTGGTCCCTGATGAGAATACCGGCGTGTCGGGTTTCAAACCTCTCGAAACATCCGGCGTCATCGCTCTCATTCTCCACCCGAATGAGGTGCAAACTTGGATAACTCCGCAAACTTCGCCTCGTGACCGAACCGTCGTGTTATTCTCGCTTCGATCTAATAAACTCCACTTCCGTAAATGCAAATACTTTCGTGGAAGTACTTGATTGCGTGAAAGAACGGAGTATGGCCTAGTAATTTGCTTGACCGGTGTTTTCGCGGCACGACGGATCTGGCTTTTGACCACCGAAGTGGAATCATCTCCTCCTCCCAACGCTAGTCTCCTTTAATAATCACGAAAGCAACGGTCTCATTTACTCCACTGACAGTAATATTCTTCGCCGACATTCGAATCACGTATGCCATGCAAACAAAGGGTTAATTAAATAAATTAACAAATCACATAATACCCCTATATTGACCAACCAATAAATAAGCTTAACTAGCGAAGGATTTACTTCGCCACCCCAAAATAAGTTTCCATCAACCCATTCTGAAGTCGCGTACATACGGTACGTAAACAACTACAACTTTATTATCACAACAATAAAAGCTGTGAGTTTAAATAATAAATATTATCTTCCCAAACAATATTTTATACTCAAATAAATCCTCATCACATTTATTGATCGTTATTTTTACAATAATGGTGAGGACTACTAAACAACTTCTCTCTTAACCTTCATTTCCATACCCCGACTCAAGATTCCGTTACATCTCGCTCTCGAGAAGAAAAATGAACAACGAGGAAAGTGGTGAGCTCACTAGCCCAAGAAAAGAATATTATGAGCTAAGATAATATCTAACAAATTATGGATCAGGAAAAATAATTTTGCGGAAATAATAATTCATAGATAATTACGTAGAATGAAATCTACTATAATCTATGAATTTAAATCCATCGTTTATTTTATTATCTCTTCATTAATATCTTTTTAAATAAGCGGCCAAAGTATATTCATAAAATAAGTATTTCATTATTCATTTAAACATTAATTCATCTTTGCCCTATATTCTTTCAAATAATTCATCTTACACTACAGGGCAATAAGATATTCAACAATATCATCATTTAAAACCTAGGATGATGAAAAAATATTTTCCTAGATCAAGGAATAGATATTTACGACGAAAAGAAAAATACTGATTCGTAGAATAGCAGTTGAATAAGTGTTGTATCGTGATGAATGGAACTACGCAACCACGCCAGACATCAGAATATAACAGAAAACTTTATTTAAATGTTATTTTTATAAAATACTGACACTTTACTCCGCCAAGTTATTTTTATAAAATATTTTTGTCATTTTTTCTCAACCCGCTAATAATTTCACAGGTCCACCTAATGATTGAGTCATTGCATTTAATATTCCCTAACCCTAACAAAAGAATATTCCCCACCAAATGAATATTTTATAACAACTTGCATACTTTGCAAAATTTATAAATATTACCCACAACTATAACATTATATCAAATTTATTCCATAATATTCAAAAATAATATTTATAGAAAAAATTCATCTCAGTATTTATAAAAGTTGGGGTCTTACAACCTCCCCTTCTATGAAATTTAAATTCTCGAAATTAGGTGCGTGTACGATACTGGTATGTCGAAGAGGTAAGGATACCTTGATTTCATTTCAGATTCTAACTCCCAAGTCATTTCCTCAACATCGTGGTTCCTCCACAAAACTTTGACTTGAGGTATAACCTTGGAGCGTAGAATATGTTTCTTCTTATCCAAGATTTGAACAGGAACCTCTTCATACGTCAAATCTTCCGCTATTTCGTCCGGTTCTAACTCAATAATGTGGTTCGGGTCTTTCACATATTTACGTAACATGGATATGTGAAAAACATTATGAACACGAGACATACTCAAGCAGTAGGTGAAAAGCGAGTCTATAGGCTACGTTCCTACTCGATCGAGGATTAAAATGGACCGATGAATCGAGGATTGAGTTTTCCTCTCTTTCCAAATCTTGTAACTCCTTTCCATGGAGCAACTCTTAACAACACATGATCTCCTATATCGAATTCCACGTCCTTTCGATGAAGATCAGCATAACTCTTTTGTCGATTTTGTGAGGTTTTTATACGTTGTCGGATCGTTTGAATCTTTTCCGTAGTCATACGCATACCAACTCCCGGTCCCAACAACGTTGCTTCACCCACCTCATCCCAAATCTTGGAGAACGACACTTTCTTCCATACAACTCTTGAATGGAGCCATGCCAATACTTGTTTGATAAGCTGTTGTTGTAGGAAAACTCCACCAATGGTAAGAACTTGTCCCAACTCCTTGAAATAAAGGACATAGAGTCTTAATAGATCTTAAAGAGTTTGAATAGTCTTCTCCATTTGTCCGTCAAATCGAGGATGATATGCCGAAGCTAAATCGTAAGTCTGTGCCCATAGCTTTTTGCAAACTAACCCAAAATCGTGAAGTGAATCTTGGGTCTCGATCGTAAACTATGGATACCTGGCGATACCATGCGATCTTACAATCTCGTTTATGTATATACTGAAAGCAAGACGTTCAAGTGTATAAGTTTCTCGATCGGTAAGAAATGAGCGGACTTTTTCAATCTATCAACAATGACCCAAATCGCATCAATGCCTTGACAAACCTTAGGAAGACCAGTAACGAAATCCATAAGTAATGTGCTCCCACTTCCATTCGGAATTTCAAGTGGTTGCAATGGACCTTTTGGTACTTGATGCTCCGCTTTAACTCGTTGACAAGTTAGACACCTTGAGATAAACAACGCTATCTCTCTCTTCATATTGCTCCACCAAAATGTACGATTTAATATCATGATACATTTTGGTACTCCCGAGATGGATTGCAAATGGTGTGTCGTCGCGCCCATCATGATATTATACTTTAAATCGTGGTCGTTAGGAACACAAAGTCCGGAGTTGACTCAAGTATTCCTTCTTCATCGATTCTTGCTTCCTAAGATAAAGCACCTTCTTGCACTTTTTTCCTCATACGCATTAGCTCCAGTCCGTAAACGAGCAGCCTTTAACTTTATCGATTAAAGTCGGTTATACTCAGATACTCTTATCATCAAATGCGTCTCAGAGTCTTTAACTCTATCTCCATCCTTTGCAAGTCACACAAAATGGGCCTTTGTGTTGACAATAACGCACTCGCATTTCTTGCATACGATCTTCTACTCAACGCGTCGCCTACTACCACGCTTTTCCAGGATGGTATTGGATGGTATGATCATAATCTTTCAGCAGTTCAAGCCAACGTCGTTGTCGCATGTTGAGTTCCTTTTGAGTGAAGAAATATTTGAGGCTTTTATGATCCAGTAAAGATCTCCACTTTCTCCCCATACAAGTAATGCCTCCAAATTTTAAGTGTGAAGATAACAACCGCCAACTCTAGATCATGAGTAGGATAATTCCTCTCATATTCTTTGAGTTGTCGCAAGGCATAAAGCTATAACTTTTCCATGTTGCATGAGAACACATCCCAATCCTTTGCTCGAAGCATCATTGTAGATGATAAATCCTCCGAGCCGGATGGTATTGTCGTAGCAGTCTTTGAAATAAGTCTCTCTTGAGTTCTTGAAAACTCTTCTCACATTCTTCGCCTCCAACCGAACTTTGTATCTTTCCCGTCGGTGAGTCGATGGAGTAGCGATTCGAGAAAATCCTTCCACGAATCTCCGATAATAACCAACTAAACCGAGAAAGCTACGTACTTCGATCCATCGATTTAAGTTGTTCCCGAACTTTGAATAGCTTGATCTTTCTTTGGGTCAACAGATATTCCATGACTTGATACCACGTGCCCAAGGAATGCTACTTCTTTGCCGTAACTCACATTTCTTCAACTTGGCATAAAGCTTATATTCATGAAGCTTTTGGAGTGTCGACCTCAAGTGTTGCTCATGATCTTCACGGCTTTTGGAATAAATAAGGATGTCATCAATAAAGACGACCACAAAGTGATCTAAATATTCCTTGAATACTTGGTTCATCATATCCATGAAGGCAAGCGGGGAGCATTAGTCAATCCAAAGGACATGACTAGAATTCATAATGCCCGCATCGAGTTAAAGCCGTCTTTGGAATGTCAACGGTTCTAATCTTCAATTGGTGATATCCTAACGAAGATCAATCTTTGAAAAGAATTTGGCTCCTTGCAATCGGGTCAAACAGTCATCAATACGTGGCAATGGATAACTATTTTTGATGGTGACGTGATTCAACTCCCGATAATCAATACAAAGTCGCATACTCCCATCTTTCTTCTTCACGAATAGTAAGCAGAGCACCCCAAAGGAGAAGTACTAGGACGAATAAAGCCAATGTCTAATAATTCCTGCAGTTGGGTCTTTAACTCCTGAAGTTCAATAGGAGCCATTCGATATGGGGCTTTGGAAATAGGTTTTGTACCGGGTTCAAGGTCGATACAAAATTCAATTTCACGCTCTGGGGGTAGGCCAGGAAGTTCTTTGGGAATACGTCGGAAATTTATTAACAATAGAAATATCGTTCAAAAACCCGGCGTATTTTTGTTTAAATCTGTGACATGAGCTAAGAAAGCGACATCCGTTTTTCAATAAACGAATAGCTTTATGGCTTGAGATAACCGTGATTGATTTTAATGGTTTGGTCGCTTGAATTCAAGCATAATAGGTTGATTAGGAATATGAAAGCTAACAACCTTACTTAAAATAATCAATTTTTGTATGATAAGTAGTTAACCAATCAATCCACAGTAATCACGTCAAATGCAAGTATTTTTAATGAAATAAGATCGATGAAGGTAATGTGAGGGTACCGATTTGAACCAAACAAGACTTATAAACAATTGGATGTAATGAAGGTTTCTCCCAACGGAGTTTCCACAGACAAGTCAAAGTCTAATTTCTCCGAGTCAAATTTAATCGATGGCGCAAGTAGGAGAAATAAAAGAATGGGTAGAATCCCGGTATCAAATAAAGTATAGACTTCATTAGAGTTTATGATAAGCTTACCCGTGATGACCTCATTCGGATTCCTTGCTCTTTGGGAGGTTACAACAAACGCCTCCTCCAGACCTTTCTGGGTTTTGAATTTTACGGACTGACCTTTGGTGCCTTCATCCTAGTGAATTGTCTTGAGAACGACAAAATCGAGCTAAGTGACCTTCTCTTCCACAATTATAACATGTTTTGGATGGCATGACGCAGTTTGATGATGTGTCCTCTCCTCCGCATTTGAAGCATATGATAGGTGGTCTTTCTCCTTCCTTAACAACGGGTCTTTGGTGCCGACGTCTTTCCATCATTGTTGAATCTCCTTTTCTTGAAATGTCCATTCTTATTGTTTTGTACGATTACCACCAGAAGTGGTTACCATATCTGGCATGTTGATTCCTCCACGCTTGTTGTCACCGCCGATGACTACTCTCGGCCGGTATTATAATTTTGCTTTACCGCTCTCTTTTAGTTGCGTTGACTCATTATCGCGCTCCACTAATCGAGCCCTATTTACAACATCTCGAATACAAACACGGTTTATGAGAAATAAGATGTTGACGTATCTCGACTTCAAACCTCTTAAAACATTCGCGCCATTCTCTCTTCATTATCCACCAGTGGGACCTTAAACCGTGATAACTCCGCAAATTTTGCCTCGTGTTGTGACACACGGCCATATTGTTTTGTTCAACTTGATAAACTCCACCTCCTTCACGTATGGCGAATACTTTCGGGAAAGTATTTGTCGTTGAATGACTCTGGAACTTCTCCCAAGATATCTTGAAGACAATGAAGTTGAGTAATTTTACCGATTCCCAACAAGAATCGCCTCTCCGCAATATAAAAGCTAAGAAAGGAACCTTTTGCTCCTCGGAGCATCCCAAGACATCAAATATCTTGGTAATCTGCTTTATCCATGCTTTCGCCGAAGTGGTTTTGGCTCTTCCTTAAACTCCCGGTGGTCCCACGTGAAGACCAATTTTATGAAATAAAAGTATTCAATTTTTCTATTCAAGAAATGGTTAAATTGATAAAAGTTAAAGTTAAGGGTGATATATGAAATTTTTTTCAAAAATGCAAGTGGGGGTATAAAGTATTCATTATTGTCGGGAATATTCGTTTGGTCGTGGAATATTCTTTACGTAGGAGAATATTCGCATGCACTGCAGCAGCCTATTTAGGGGCCCATAATGTAATAAGCGCTTCGGATGAAGAAAACGATAAAATTAAGTTTTTATAAATAACGACGTAATCGTTCACAGAATTAACACTCGTTGGAATACCCGGTTGGTAAAATAAAGTAATCTGGCGTTGTTGCACAAAAGCGACACGGAATACCAGGTATTACAGTATTTTGAATTATTGATTCTTACGTAAGAAGGCACTACTCAATAATTGTTACAGTAATTACTGTTCAATATTTTATTTTATTGATTCAATAATTGATGCGTTGATATTTTATATTATTGTTGTTCAATAATTGTCACTGCACAGTATCTCCATTATCAGATCAATAATTCATATTATTTGAATAATATTATTAGATAACATTATTGGCAATGTCTAGAAAGTTCTGTCAAGGAGAGGTTTGGTCACCTAATTGCGCGCCAGTAAGGAGAAATTCTTATTGGAAAGCCCCCTCTTTCCTGGGAACTGCCTGGTTGTCATTATTGTGATTCTATAATATTATTTATGAATAATTAATTATTGATTTATATGACAATGAAATATTTATTTGATGTGGATATAAATGATGGATTTATTTATGTGGTTATAAATGAAAGAATTAATGTTGAGGTATTTTATCAGTATTTTGTCGGATTGGAGGTATTAAAAGATCAAATCAGTGTTCTTACAGCTTTATTATGTGAGTTATAATTTTTAATCTGACCGTTGGATCGTTGGGATTTTTGGATATGTTATACATATATAAGTTGAGTATATGTTCACAAATTTTGAACCGTTAAAAATGAACGAATGATTTGTTATGAATTTTAAGAGGTGACTGATTTGGAAATTAGGTTTATAATTGATTTTGGTGGAAAATTCTAGAATTGAGTGGGCCCCACTTGTGGTTGGTGAAGAAATGTCTTTGAATTTTATTTCAAATGTGGTGGGTGAGAATAGTAGAAGAGTAAAGCCATCGGGTTGCAGCAGTTAAGTCCGCTTTTGCGTCTTAACATTTTCCTATAAATAGAGAGGCTAAGTTAGAATTGAAAATCACACCGTAAACAAGTTTTCTCTTTCTCTCTCTATATTATCGCGTATTCTTGTGAGTATTTTGAGTATACTTTGAGTATTGTTAGGCGGTGCAAGTTCCCTTCAAAGACTATATCCTGTTTTAACTAGAAATCTTGTCTTTTCGAGGTAAGGGATGTTATTTTCTTCTCAAATGATATTATTTCTTCAATATCATTATCTTTGAAATATTGGTTGGAACTTTTTATCAAATTTGAAACTTTTTCATATGGGGTTACTATTCATGAGTTCTTATTCACGAAGTTACTATTCACGAGTTACTATTCACGAGTTCTTATTCACGAGTACTATTCATGAAAGTACTATTCATGAAGCGTGAAGATGTTTTTTGTGGAATTTCTATCTTTTGGTGTTTGAGTTCTTATTCACGATACTAAAGACTATTCACGATATCTGCAAGACTATTCACGAATATTAAAGACTATTTATTTAAAAATGAAAATTTTTCTTTTCGTCTAAAATATCTATTCTGGATACTAACTTTGATTGTATCCATGTTTTGATCATTCTTGAATTTTACACCACTATGATTATTTTTGAGGTATTTTTTGGACGTGGATAAAACCAATGCAAAGATGAATGATTTCTGAAGAATATCTTTGGCCTGTAGTGCAAAGATGAACAGGTGTTTAAATGAACATGACCAACTGATGAATATCTTTAGCCAATAGTGCAAAGATGAATTATTGATGAATATCTTTTACTCGTAATGCAAAGATGACCTGTTGTTGAATATCTTTAAATTAGTGCAAAAAGATGAATTATTGATGAATATCTTTTGCTCGAATGCAAAGATGACTGTTGTTGAATATCTTTGCTTTGTAGTGCAAAGATGAATTATTGATGAATATCTTTGGCTTGTCAGAATGCAAAGATGACCCGTTGTTGAATATCTTTGCTGTAGTGTAAAGATGAACTATTGATGAATATCTTTGGCCCGTGTAGTGCGAAGATGAATTTATTAGTATGATTATGAGCAGAGGCGTGATTTGGTATAACCATGATCTTTGATGTTTCGGTAAAGACAAGTAATGAAAATTATCTTTATCTTGGATGAGGAAAGGAATTTAGAACTACAATTACGATTATGAAGTTATACACGTGATTGTGGATGAGAATTGTTGATTGATGTTACGAGGATAAAACATTGTTGGTGGATTTTAACATGGAGAAGACAATAGACTTTATAGTCTATTCGACTCTTCTAATGGATTGCTCATTCAACGCAACTATTGGTTGAAAAGTTTTATCATCTTCCATATGTTCTAAATCTACGATTTACATTGATGAAGACTATTGATAATTTATTTATCTTTAGTCATAATATTCTTTATCGAAAGCTAGTTGTGTTTCACCCTTTTGTTTCACAATTCCTTCGTGTAATAAAAGTGTATATTTTGGGTCGGCCGGGGATAGCGAGGAATAGAGTGGTGGTCTATAGATGTTGAGGGTGAGGTGAATTTAACTTGGAAGGGTGTTTTGTCACTATCATACAATATGTCTAATGACATACAACCTCGTGTTATCATAAGACATGGTTGTGTTTCATCCACTTGTCGAGTATATTTACAAGCACTACCTATATAATCTTGGTGTTTGTTTGGAGTATAATACCCAATTAGAGCAGTGGAGATAATGATATGTCAAGAGAAGACTCACCATTGGGAAGAATATGATAGTAATCTTCTCGTATTTCTTTGGGGTTTATTGGGTCAACCAAGGATAATTCTGTGGCCATGTGATATCTACCATAACCTAAAAGCATGGCCTCCCATGTATGAAGATTTCCTTGAGCACTTCCCAAAGATTCTAATTTCTAAAACAGTTTTGACTATACCTTTATGTAAGGTGTCATTGTGACGTCTACGATTGGTATATATTTGTATCCAAACTCACAAAGATATGTGTTGTTGTATTTTGCACGACAATTGTTGTAATAAAGTTGTAGTTGTTTTTCGTACCATATATTTGGCATGCACTCGAGAATGGGTTGGATGGAATGAACCTATTTTGGGGTTGTTACATCCCATTTCATTGAATTGTTTAGCGGTGTGCTTGAGAGTTTTCCGTGTTTCCACCTACGTTTTGGATGAGAGTCGCTCTCGGCCATCTTGTTGCATAAATTGCATAAAGCCTCACGAACATTTGATCATTCATCATTTGGTCGGTGTTGTTATTTTGCATGAGGATTGTCGCCTTTCGATGCACATTATCCTCGATTATTGATATGTGGTGAATCAACGATCGTCTTGCGCTCCATTGCTATTCTCAACATTCT
Organism: Panax quinquefolius; assembly: GCA_020205615.1. Lineage (NCBI taxonomy): Eukaryota > Viridiplantae > Streptophyta > Magnoliopsida > Apiales > Araliaceae > Panax > Panax quinquefolius. The sequence continues at coordinate 105,320,231 of CM035174.1, read as the reverse complement.
CGGATGTCATTTTCGAGATCTCGCCACAAAACAAAAGGTTAATTGACATTTAACAAATTATCCCTATCTTCCGACCAACCAATAAAATAGCACATAAACTTGGGTAGGTCATACTAGCGAAGGTATTCCCGTCTCTCCCCTCCTAGTACTATTCTCACATCTTAGCCAGGATCATATCCCTAAGCTCGATACTAACCGTGACGCCCAAAATTAGGTATACATCACCCATCTTGGGTCGCCACTTACATGGTGCGTAATTTAAATACAATTTACTAACATAAGCGTATGCGGTGCAATACGACATAAAGCGTGAGTTTGAATACAAATATAAATCTACTAGATATTATACAAACTCAAAAAGGAGTCCTCATTACAATTATTATCACACTATTTCACGTAATAGTGAGGACTACTAATGGTATCTTCAGGACCATCACTGCGTTTCCCGACTCGTCCCACCTATATTCTCATTTCACGAAGAAACGGTGAAAAGAAAGGGTGAGCTCAACTAGCACAAGAAGAAGAAATATTATGACTAAGATAATGCGAGAATAAATTATCAATAGTCTTCAACAATGTTAAAGCGATAAAATACAATAGACAACCAGTTTAAGCTGCAGTTTGAATATCAATCCATTAAAAGAGTCAAGTAGAAAATAAAGTCTACTATCTTTTAGGTTTTAAAAGGTTTTCATCATCGTTATATTTGAGACTCAACTTTAATAAATATTCCACATCATCGAATCACCCCGCACTCACTACGATTAAAGATATTCTTTAAGTATCACGAACACAATTATTCATGCACTACGGCCAAGAATAGTTGTGTATTCATTAATGGTCATGATCATGCCAACAATCGTCCATCAATGCACTACTACCACTAAGGATTTTTATCACATCATTTGTAACATTACTACCATGATTACACCGAATAGTCTCGGTCATAATCATACCAACTCCATCTATGCACTAACAGCCCTGAGATGACTTTCAACATAATATAAACATGAGGATGATGACAATGATATAAGAATTCAATAAAACAAGTTCAAGAATTATTTTATCCGGGAATTATTAACGTCAAATTATCAACACGATCATTTGTTTTGTAGAGTAAAATTCAAGAATGATCGGAAGAATATTTTCATGAAAAGATATTTGGATGAAACCTTTAAATATCAAGGATATTCCACTAATTTCATGGAGTATGTAAGTAAAAGTTTTAACCAATTGGGTATAATAAAGAATAGAATAACAAAAGAAATCACCATGCATGCGATAGACCATGCATGCAGTTATTCCAACGAGAATAATAAATAATCGGAACCCGGTCCGGCGTAAAATGCATGCAGATGGGATGTTCCAACAGAATAATAAAGAATGGAACCAGGCCGGCGTAAACACACATGTGCATGTGATGTTCCAAATGAATAATAATAATAAAGATTTTAATCTGTTAGGTGTAAAACACATACGAGCCAGGATATTCCAATGTAATAATAATAAAGAGCGGAACCAGTCCTGTAAAATACACGTATATGATGTTCCAATGCAGAATAATAATAAAGAGCGGAACCAGTCCTGTAAAACACATGCATGTGATGTTCAAATGTAATAATAGAAGAATGTCACCAAGTATAGGTAAACCACGTACAAAAGTTATTCCAACAGTAATAATAAGCAATGGAATAACAACAGCCTTCTCTTCATGAATAAGAAAGAATGTGACGCCCCAAAATTAGGTATACGCCACCCATCTTGGGTCGCCACATACATGGTACATAAATTCAAAAACAACTTGTTAATATAACTGCTGTATGTAATAATACGACATAAACCGTGAGTTTGAATACAAATATTGTCTACTAGATATTATACAAACTCAAAAGGAGTCCTCATTACAACTATTATCACACTATTTCACGTAATAGTGAGGACTACTAATGTTATCCTCTCGACCATTACTTCGCGTTCCGACTGTCTCAAATTATGTTCTCATTTCAAGAGAACACGGTGAAAAGAAAGGTGAGCTCAACTAGCCCAAGAAGAAATATTATGACTAAGATAATGCGTAATAAATTATCATTAGCCTTCAAAGATGTTAAACCGATAAAATACAATAGACAACCAGGTTTAATTGCAGCTTGAATAAGCAATCCATTAAAAGAGTCAGTAGAGAACAAAGTCTACTATCTTTTAGGTTTTAAAAGGTTTTCATCAATTTTATCATTGAGACTCAAATTTTAATAAATAAACCACCACATCTAATCATCCTCGTACTACACGGCCAAGGATTTTCATCAAATTATCAATGGTCATGACTATACCGAATCACCCCTGGTCATAATCATACCAAAAACTATCCATCATCGTGCATTACAAAGCCCATCGAGGACTTTTGTTGTCACATCATTTATATCAAGTCGTGATTATACCGAATGATCCTCGGTCATAATCATACTAAGTTCATCTATGCACGTAAGCCAAAGATAACATAATATAACATGAGGATGATGACAATGACATAGTAATTCAATAAAACAAGTTCAAGAATTATTTAATCCATGAATTATTAACGTCCAAATTGTCAACATGATCTTTGTTTTCAGAGAGTAAAATTCAAGAATGATCGAGGAAGAATATTTCCATGAAAAGATCTTTGGATGAAACGCAAATATCAAGGATATTCTACTAATTTCATGGAGTATAGAAGTCAAAGTTTTAACCATTGGGTATAATAAAGAATGGAATAACAAAAGAAATCACCACGCAAATGCGGTACTTGCAGAGGTATGTGTTATTCCAATGTAATAATAATAACGGAACGGTCAAGGGTGAAATTACACCAAGCGGTGTGATGTTCCAATGTAATAATAAAGATGGAACCAGATCCGGTGTAAAACACATGATAGGATATTCCAACAGAATGATAAAGAGCGGAACCAGTCCGGTGTAAAACACATGCATGAGGATGTTCCAATGTAATAATAAAAAGCGGAACTGTGTGGGTGTAAAACACATGCATGGATATTCCAAATGTAATAATAGAAGAATGTCACCAAGTATAGGTATGGCACAGATACAAAAGTTATTCCAATGAATAATAAAGAATGGAATAACATAAGGATTTCACCAAGTATAGGGTACGCTGGCGTGATCAAAGTTATGTATAGGGTATGCCACTTTTACAAAGTTATTCCAATGTAAGAATAATAGTGAATGGAATAATGTAAGTTCTCTTCAAGAAGAAAGAATAACACCCCTTACCGTAAAAGAACCGAATATAGAAGTAGTGAAGTAGTTAGAATACTCTTCTTCTTTCTATAATTTTCTCTATAGCTTCTCTCTATAATTTCTCTCTCTAGAGTTTCAATGAATTCGTAAGAAAATAATGAAGGAATGAGCTTCTATTTATAGGAAAATGGAATGCATAAGAATTAATCCATGAGCGGTCCAGTTGATTTACTTTAATCGACTCATCCATATTTAAAGAAAAATCTTTTAAATAAAATATAATATATTCTATTTATATAAAAACATTTTACTATGCAAACACTATGCAATACTATGCAAAATACTACGCAACACTATGCATAATAAAATATAATATATTCTATTTATAGAATAACTTTAATAAAGTATTCTATTTTATATAAAGATGTTTCGCTTTTATTACGTTAATAATCTGAATAAAACAAAACGTCATTATCATTATAATAATTCATATTATTAATCGACAATAATGGAATCAAACCGGTGACTTCTCACATAGGCATCAATAATCAATACCGTGCTGCTACTACGCAACCCACACGTACATCGTACTTTTACTACCGAAAGTAGTTCAACAAAGATCAACCCAGAAACTTCCGCCGTTATTTTAATAAAATATTTTGTCGTTTTTCAATCCGATAATAATTTCATTGTGTGGGTCCACCAATGATTGAGTAGTTGTACGAATATTCCTCGCTAAACCGAATATTCCCCACCAATCGAATATAATATAACCACTTGATACTTTACAAAATTTATAAATACTACCCACAACTATAATATTATCTTAAATTCACACCATAATATAAAAAATTATTTCGACAAAATTTAAATCTTTATTGATAAAATCTGGGTCTCACAATCTCCCTCCTTATGGAATTCGCCCTCGAAATTAGGGCACGACAGTATGATAAAGAGGTGAGGATACCTTGAATACCTTTATTGTTAAAAATATTAAATTCATCTTCGAATCCGCCAAAGATATTCATTAACAATTCATCTTTGCACTACAGGCCAAAGATATTTATTAACAATTCATCTTTGCACTACAAGCCAAAGATATATAACTGTAAAACCAATAATACTGAGACTCAGCTTAATAGTATCACAACCATGAATTATCCACGACCATCTTTGGCTAAGGATATTCGTGTTTTCAATCTACTGCCATGATTATACCGAATAATCCTTGGTCATAATAATACCAAGTCTATCAATGCACTACTACTGAAAGATGACTTTTACACATCCATGAATTAATATTTCATCTTTGAGACTCGGCTCAATAATTAATCCATATCATCGAATCATCCCCGCACTACTGTGCCAAGGATATTCATTAAGTATCACGACCACGAATTATCCATACACTACTACCAAAGATAATCGTGTATTCATTAGTATCACGACCACAAATTATCCATGCACTACTACCAAAGATAATTGTGTATTCATTAAGATTATCACGACCACAAATTATCCATGCACTACTACCAAAGATAATTGTGTATTCATTAGTATCACGACCACAAATTATCCATCCACTACTACCAAAGATAAGCGTGGTATTCATTAGATATCGCGACCACAAATTATCCAAGCACTACTACCAAAGATAATTGTGTATTCATTAAGATCACGACCACAAATTATCCATACACTACTACCAAAGATAATTGTGTATTCATTAGTATCACGACCACAAATTATCCAAGCACTACTACCAAAGATAATTGTGTATTCATTAAGATCACGACCACAAATTATCCACGACTACTACCAAAGATAATTGTGTATTCATTAAGATTCACGACCACAAATTATCCAAGCACTACTACCAAAGATAATTGTGTATTCATTAGTATCACCAGAAGACCCTCAATTTTATGAAATAAAAGTATTCAATTTTTCTATTCAAGAATTGGTTAAATTGATAAAAGTTAAAGTTAAGGGTGATATATGAAATTTTTTTCAAAAAAATAAGAAGGGGTATAAAGTATTCATTATTGTTTAGAATATTCGTTTGGTCGTGGAATATTCTTTTGCGTCGGGAATATTCGTATGCGATCACAAGCAATGCCCAATGGGGCCCCATAACGGAAAGTGATTGGATGAAGAAAACGACAAATATAAGTTGGTTAAAAATAATTGGCAGTAGTTGTTACCGTTAAGATCATTGAATACTCTATGGTTAAAATACAAAGAATACGCTGGCGTGGTCATAACAAAGATTACCAGATTGCACAATATTGTTGAATTATTGATCTTTACGTAAAAGGCACTACTCAATAATTTTTCAAAGAGTTATCGCTCAATATTTTATTTTATTGATTCAATAATCATTGCGTTGATATTTTATATTATTGTTGTTCAATAATTGTCACCGCACATTATCTCCATTATCGATCAATAATTCATATTATTTGAATAATATTATTAGATAGCATTATTGGCAATGTCTAGAAAGTTCTCACAAGGAGAGGTTTGGTCACCTAATCATGCGCCAAGAAGAGAAATCCTTATCTGAAAGCCCCTCTTTCCGGAACTACCTGGGTCATAAATGTGATTCTGTAATATTATTTGTGAATAATTAATTATTGATTCATATGATAAGAAAATATTTATTTGATGTGGATATAAATGATGGATTTATTTATGTGGTTATAAGTGAAGGAATTAATGATGAGGTGTTTTATCAAGATTTGTTTAAATGGAGAACAAAATATGGGATTTTCGTAAAAATTAGTTTATTACTTGATTTTGTAAAATCCATAACTCTTTTGTGTATAATGAGTTAAGAGATGAGCCATATATCAAAAGAAAGCCCTAGAAGTAAGCTAACTGTAGAAATTTGAATCACCCAAAATTCTTTGTAGATATTTCGTAGTGAAATTTTGAATGAAATCGGTCCAAGGACTAATAGTCCGAAAAAATCGTTGTTCTTCACTATATTATGCGTGAGTTATAAATTTTGATCCGACTGTTGGATCGTTGTAATTTTTGGATATGTTATACATACATAAGTTGAGTATATGTCCACAAATTTTGAACCGTTAAAAATGAACGAATGATTTGTTATGAATTTTAAGAGGTGACTGATTCTAAATTAGGTTTATAATTGATTTTGGTGGAAAATTCTAGAATTGAGTGGGCCCCACTTGTGGTTGGTGAATAAATGTGCTGAATTTTATTTCAAATGTGGTGGGTGGGAATAGTAGAGTAAAGCCATCAAAGTTGCAGTTAAGTCTGCTTTGCTGTGTTAACATTTTCCTATAAATAGTAGGCTAAGTTAGAATTGAAAATCACACCGTAAACAAAGATTTTCTCTTTCTCTCTAGATTATTGAGTGTAATTTGTGAGTATTTAGATACTTGGTGAGTTGATATTCATCGGTCTGCAAGTTTCCTTCAAATTATATCCGATATCCCGTCAAAGTACGCATTTTCGAGGTGCGGATAAGTAAGCGGATATTATTTTTTCAGTAATGATATTATTTCTTCAATATCATTATGCCGAAATGTTGATCCAAGTTTTTATCAAATTTGGAACTTTTTCATGCTCGGGTTACTATTCATGAGTTACTATTCACGAAGTTACTATTCATGAGTTACTATTCATTTAGTTACTATTCACGAGTACTATTCATTAAGCGTGAAAATGTTTTTTTGTGGAATTTCTATCTTTTGTGTTTGAGTTACTATTCACGATACCAAGACTATTCACGATACGACTATTCATTTTAATACAAGACTATTCAATTAGAAAAATGAAAATTTTTCTTTTCGCCTAAAATATCTATTCTGGATACTAGCTTTGATTGTATCCATGTTTTGATCATTCTTGAATTTTACACCACTATGATTATTTTTGGAGGTATTTTGGACGGATAAAACCAATGCAAAGATGAATGATTTACGAAGAATATCTTTGGCCCAGTAAGCAAAGATGAGCATTGTGTTTAAAATGAATACGACTAACCTGATGAATATCTTTACCAAGATGGCAAAAAGATGAATTATCGATGAATATCTTTTCGCTCGTAGTGCAAAGATGACTTGTTGATGAATATCTTAGCTCAGAAGTGCAAAGATGAATTATTGATGAATATCTTTCGCTCAGAGTCGCAAAGATGATTTGTTGATGAATATCTTAATCAGATGAGTGCAAAGATGAATTATCGATGAATATCTTTGCTCGTAATGCAAAGACGACTGTTGTTGAATATCTTTAAATTCAGAAGTCAAAAGATGAATTATTGATGAATATCTTCGCTTCAGTAATGCAAAGATGACCCGTTGTTGAATATCTTTAAATCGTCAGTGTAAAAAGATGAACTGTTGATGAATATCTTTCGCCCGTGGGTAAAAAGATGAATTTATTAGTAGATGATTGCGATCAGAACCGTGATTTGGTATAACCATGATCTTTGATGTTTCGTAAAGACAAGTGATGAAAATTATCTTTGTCTTGGATGAGGAAAGGAATTTAGAACTACAATTACGATTATGAAGTTATACACGTGATTGTGGATGTGAATTGTTGATTGATGTTACAGGATAAAACATTGTTTGTGGATTTTAATACGGAGAGAAGACAATGACTTTATAGTCTATTCGACTCTTCTAATGGATCGCTCATTCCACGCAACTATGGTTGAAAAGTTTTATCATCTACCATATGTTCTAAATCTTCGATTTATTACCGATGAAGACTATTGATAATTTATTTATCTTTAGTCATAATATTCTTTATCGAAGCTAGTCAGGTTTCACCCTTTTGTTTCACAATTCCTTTCTGTAATAAAAGTGTAGCCGGGTCGAAGGGGATAAGCGAGGAATAGAGTGGTGGTCTATAGATGTTGAGGGTGAGGTGAATTTAACTTGAATGGTGTTTTGTCACTATCATACAAGATGTCTAACGACATACAACCTCGTGTTATCATAAGACACGTGGTTAGGTTTCATCCACTTGCCGAGTATATTTACAAGCACTACATATATAATCTTGGTGTTTGTTTGGAGTATAATACCCAATTAGAGACAAGTGGAGATAATGATATGTCAAGAGAAGACTCACCATGGGAAGAATATGATAGTAATCTTCTCGTTTTTTCTTTCGGGGTCTATTGGATCAACCAAGGATAATTTCGCGGGCCATATGACATCTACCATAACCCAAAAGCATGGCCTCCCACGTACGAAGGTTTCTCTCGAGTACTTCCCAAAGATTCTAATTTCTAAAATAGTTTTTGACTATATTTTATGTAAAGGTGTCATGCATACATGTTATCCAAGTTGGTGTCCGAGTTACATTTGGTATATATTGTATCCAAACTCACAAAGATACGTGTTGTTGTATTTTGCACTCGACAATTGTTGTAATAAAGTCAGTAGTTATTTCGTATTCATGTATTTTAACGACCTTAATAGGTTGGATGGAATGGACCTATTTTGGGGTTGTTTAATCACGACCACAAATTATCCATGCACTACTACCAAAGATAATGTGTATTCATTAAGATCACGACCACAAATTATCCACGACTACTACCAAAGATAATTGTGTGTTAATTACTAAGTTATGATTATACCAACAATCCTCGGTCATAATCATACCAAGTCCATCTATGCACGAAGCCACGCAGATGACTTTGAACACATCCATGAATTAATATTTCATCACGAGACTCATTTCAATAATTAATCCACATCATCGAATCATCCCCGCACTACAAATGCCAAGGATATTCATTAGTATCACCGACCACAAATTATCCATGCACTACTACCAAAGATAATTGTGTTTTTAATTACTTGTTATGATTATGCCTTAACAATCTCCTCGTCATAATCATACCAAGTCCATCTACGCACGTAAAGCCACGTATTTACTTTCAACATAATATAAACATGAGGATAATGATATAAAGAATCAATCAAATGAGATAAAGGATAAATATTAAACATTTATAATATAATTTATCCAGATTCAAGAATATCCCCATGTTATCAATCATTTAATAATCTCATAATCTAATAACATTAATATTATAATAATATTTTAATCACTTCTTAAATTTATAAACAATTTATCTTAATTGTTTACACTTTACCATATAATGCATTTAATCATTCAAAAATATCATACTCATAAGATATCATCACCAATTATCAAATCTCTCAAAAAAATATGATATACTCTATATAGGATTCTCTAGCCATAAAATCCTATTTTCAACTTTGTTATTTCACATAACATATTTAACTCATATGTTCAGAATTAAACTATTTTCATGAAAAATACCAAATCAGTCCCAAAAAATATTTCTTTTCTGGGATTTAGCATAATATAGTCCCATAATGAAAATATATTTTTCTCTAATTTTTAAAATTCATTTACTATTTTTCAAAAAATCAATTTCTAATTAGTTCCTTAAGAAATTAGCTACCTCAAGTTTAACTCCAAAAATTCCCAAATCTTGGCAGGATCTTACACATGTTAACGTGAGCTTCTAGTTTAAATTTCATGGTCATCGGAGTTATAGAACTCCGGGTTATAGCTTTTTCAGTTAAAAAAACCTAAATATTGAAATAGTCATAACTTGCTCATTTTAAGTCAGAATGAGCTCATTTTTGGACAGGAGGTACTTTATACCATATAACTTCATGTCCCAAAAGGCTAGAATTTTTCTCATAATTTAAGTGGCCGAAACAGCTCCTTAAAGTTTCTGGGCAGTAGCATTTTCGAAATTTACAGCTTTGACCTCCTTTGCTAAAATCAGTCCACACAAAAATCTACAACACCTTTTCCAGTAATTCCACTTGGATTAGTTAGGTAACTCATAGATCTAACTCTAGGACTTGACCACATTCAAAAATTCAAAATATAATAGGAGATATGGTCAATTGAATTTCATGTTACGTTTTTCACCAAAATCTGATTTTCAACTCTTTGTGATTTCTAAGAAACTTTCATGTTTTCACATAATAACCAACATAACTCATCATAAAACTTACTAATACCTCATATACCCATGATTTTTATTAGTCCTATGCTTTTATTATGACTTTCATCATAAACCACGAACCTGTTCATTTTAGTTGAAGAATTATTCGAGGGTTTAAGAAATGGGTTTTCAGATCGGGGTCAATACAAAATTCGATTTCACGCCTAAGTAGGTTAAGAAGTCTTCATAAATACGCTAGAAATTTATTAATAATAGAAATATCATTCAAAATCGTGACTCTCTTCTAAGACTTGGATAAGACGTCACATTCGATACCAACTCAGTGACTTCTATCCCTTAACCTCAGATAAGACCTCACAATGATACCTATAAACTCGCCATCTTCATTCACGATGTCGCCATGTAAAGCTCCGGCTTTGCAAGCATTCCACACAAGGAAGTTAACTAATTTAAAGGTTCGGGGCTCTTTACTTATGGCTTGATATGACAATGATTAACTTTTAGGATTTGGTTACTTTGAATTAGGTAACAGGTTGTTATAAATATAAAAGCTAACAACCTTACGAAAAGAATTATGATGAGAATGTAACCAATCGACCAAAAAAATCACATCAAAGGCAAATATTTTCAAAAAGATAAGATCGACAGTAACGTGAAAATGTTTATTTGAATTAAACAAGATTTAAAAAATAGTAAGCTGCAGAACGAAGGCTCCTACTAACGAAGTTTCAAACCAATAAGTCAAAGTTTAACTTCTTGAGTCAAATTCAAACGCTGAACGCAACTAGGTGAAATAAAAGAGTGGGTAGAATCGGTATCTAACACGCAGATAGACTTCGCAAAGAGCTTACGATTAACTTACCCGTGATAATTTTATTCTGTGTTCCTCGTCACGAAAAAAAAACACTCTCTTAAACTACCGGCAGCTTTGGTTCGGGACAAACCTTTCGTGCCTCCATCCTAGTTGAATTTGTCTTTCAGAAACGCATAAAATCGAGCTAGTTGACCTTTCTTCCACAATTATAACATGCTTTTGATTAAGCATGGCGCAAATCGATCGATGTGTCCTCTCCTCCGCATTTGAAGCATATGACCGGTGGTCGTTTCTTCTTCCTTTCAAACGAAAAAATTGGTGCCGACGCCTTTCCATCATTGTTGAATCTCCTTTCTTGAAATGTCCATTCTTATTATTTTGGCCCCTCGATTACCACCAAGTGGTTACCATATCTCGCCCATTGATTTCTCCACGCTTGTTGTCACCGCCTGATGACTACTCACCGGTATTATAATTTCGCCACGTTCGCCTCTTTTAGTTGCGTTGACTTCCTATCGCGCTCCACTAATCGAGCCCTATTTACAACATCCGAATAAAAACACGCTTATGAGAAATAAGATGTTAGCGCGATCTCTGGCTTCAAACCTCTTAAAAACATTCGCGCCATTCTCTTCATTATCCACCAGTGGGACGTAAATCGTGATAACTCGCAGAATTTTGCCTCGATTCGCGATACTTGGCACATATTGTTTTGTTCCAACTTGATAAACTCCACCTCCTTCGTACGTGGTGAATACTTTCAGAAAGTATTTGTCGTTGAAACGACTCTCGAACTTCTCCCAAGATATCTTCAAGACAAGAAGTTGAGTACGTTTTTACCGATTCCCAACAAAGAATCGCTTCTCTCCGCAAGAACATAAAAGCGTGCAAAAGGAACCTTTGCTTCTGAGCATCCCAAGACATCAAATATCTTGGTAATCTGCTTTATCCATGCTTCCGCGGAAGTGGTTTTGCTCTCCCTTAAACTCTGGGGTGGTCCCAACTCCTCGAATTGTTTAGCGGTGACCGCCCGAGAGTTTTCCGTGTTTCCACCCCACGTTTTGACAGAGTCGTTACTTTGATGTTGCATGAATTCTAAAAACCTTTAAACGCGTCTCGTCATTCATCAATCGATCGGTGTTGTTGTTTTATAAGAGGATTATCGCCATCCTGGTCTGCACATTGTCCCGATTATTGATCTGTGGAGAATCACGATCTCGTGTGCTCCATTGCCATTCTCAACATTCTGATGCCATTTTCAAACACCGCCACAAAATAAGGGTTAATCGACATGCAAACATATTATCACTATATCAATCGACCAATCAAATACCAAATAAACTTAGGTAGGTCATACTAGCAAGGAATTCCCGCTCTCTCCCCTCCTAGTTCTATTCTCACATCTTAGCGAGGATCATATCCCTAAGCTCGATACCAACCGCGACGCCTCTAAAATTAGGTATACGCCACCCATCTTGGGTCGCCACATACATGGTACATAAATTCAAATACAACTTGTTAATATAACTGCTGTGGTACAATACGATATAAACCGTGAGTTTGAATACAAATATTGTCTACTAGATATTATACAAACTCAAAAGGAGTCCTCATTACAACTATTATCACACTATTTCACGTAATAGTGAGGACTACTAATGCTATCCTCTGCGGATCATTACTTCGCTCCCCGACTCAATTCCAAATATGTTCTCATTTCGAAGAATAAATGAAAGAAAAGCGGTGAGCCTAACTAGCTCCAAGAAGAAATATTATGACTAAGATAATGCGAGAATAAATTATCATTAGTTTTCAACAAGTGTTAAACCGATAAAATACAATAGACAACCAGTTTAACTCGCAATGAATAAGTAATCCATTAAAAGAGTCAAGTGAGAACAAAGTCTACTATCTTTTAGGTTTTAAAAGGTTTTCATCAATTTTTATCATCGAGACTCACTTAATAAATAAACCACCACATCTAATCATCCCCTGTACTACTGGCCAAGGATTTTCATCAAATTATCAATGGTCAGCGACTATACCGAATCACCCCCCGGTCATAATCATACCAAAAACTATCCATCATCGCATGACATATGTGCCATCGAGGACTTTTTGTCACATCATTTATATCAAGTCATGATTATACCGAACGATCCCCGGTGGCATAATCATACTAAGTTCATCTATATGCACGTAAAGCCCAAAGATAACATAATATAACATGGGGATGATGACAATGACATAGTAATTCAATAAAACAAGTTCAAGAATTATTTAATCCATGAATTATTAACGCCCAAATTGTCAACACGATCATCGCTTTCAGAGTAAAATTCAAGAATGATCGGAAGAATATTTCCATTGAAAAGATCATTGGATGAAACGCAAATATCAAGGATATTCTACTAATTTCATGGAGTATAGAAGTCAAAGTTTTAACCAACCTGGGTATAATAAAAAATGGAATAACAAAAGAAATCACCGTGCATGCAAGTACTTGGATAGGTAGTTATTCAACGGAAGAATAATAATAACGGAACCGGGTCGAGGGTGAAATTCACCAAGCAGGATGTTCAACCAGAATAATAAAGATGGAACTTATTACAACGAGAATAATA
>CM035174.1:105056839-105306450 GCA_020205615.1 Panax quinquefolius | reverse complement strand
AATAATTGTGTATTCGACATTAGAAATATCGCGACTTGAGTACAAATTATCCATACCGCTGTCTGAAGATAATTGTGTATTCATTGAAAATATCCACGACCACCGTTAATTATCACAATTTTACTTTCTGTTCGAAAGATAATTATTGTATTCATTAGTATCCGACCACAAAATTATCCAAATGTACCTTATGACGAATAATTGTGTATTTCTGATTATCGCGTATTCTTAGAAGACAATCCTGGAGTGCTAATCTGCAAAGTCCATTACATCAATATTCTGACGCGAAAGATAATGGCTTTTCCGGCGTAATTTATGAGGATAATTTATGCAATTACCGAAAATCCACGGTCGCAATCATGCAAGTCCATCTATGCCTCACGAATACAGATGACTTTTAGCGTAATATAAGCGTAGGGATAATAAGCGTGGGGATAATGATATAAAGAATCGATCGAATGAGATAAAGGATAAATATTAAACATTTTATAATATAATTTATCAAGGATTGAGAATATCCCGCTAATTATCGATCATGTTAATAATCTCATAATCTAATAACATTAATATTATAGCAATATTTTTAATCACTTGCGTTATATAAACGAATTTATCTTAATTGTTTTAAGCTTTACCATATAATCGTTTAATCATTCAAAAATGTAAGTACTGCATAAGATATCATCACCCGATTATCAAATCTCTCTTTCGAAAAATATACATTATACTTCTGTATAGGTTACTAAGCATAAAAATCCACATTTTCGACTTTGTTACTTCACATATGCATATTTTACGCTCTTATGTTAAATACCTTAAAGTATTTTCATGAAAATACCAAATCGGTCCCAAAAATATTTCTTTCTAAAGTTTAACATAATATAATCGTATAATGAAAATATATTTTTCTTAAGATTTTTAAAATTCATTTTACTATTTTCAAAATCAATTTAAATTAATTCCTTGAAATTAGCTACCTCAAGTTTAAGCCCAAAATTCCCAAATCTTGGCGAGGACCTTACACATGTTAGCGAAAGTGAGCTTAGTTTAATGGTCCTTAGTGCGGAGATTTTAAAATTCTTGGTTCATAAGCGTTTTACGTCGAAAAACCTAAATATTGAAATAGTTCAGCCTTTACTCATTTTAAGAATTAGGAATGAGCTCATTTTGGACATGAGGTACTTTATACTATATATACCATGTCCCCGAGGCTAGAATTTTCCTCATAATTTAAGTGGCCAAGCAGCTCCCTTAAAGTTTTAAAATAGCGTTTCAAAATTTACAACTTTGACCTCCTTTGCTAAAATCAGGTCCACACAAAATCTACAACACCTGATTAGTAATTCACTTGGATTGAGTTAGGTAACTCATAGAGTCTAACTCTAGAGACTTGACCACATTCAAAAATTCAAATACTAATAGGAGATATATTAATGGAGATTGAATTTCATATTACGTTTTCACCAAAATCTGATTTTCAACTCTTGCCGTGATTTACAAGAAGCTTTCATTGGCTTTTCACAATTAACTTGACATAACTCATCATAAAACTTACTAATACCTCCTTATACCCATGATTTTCTTGAGTCTGTGCTTTTATTACCGGCTTTTCATCATAAACCACGTAAGCTTTGTTCATTTTAGTTGAAAAAATTATTTGAGGTTTAAGAAATGGGTTTTATCTTTTGAAATTGATACTGAAATTCGATTTCGCAGTTTCTAAGTAAAATTTAAGAATTGCTTAATAAATCACGTGAAATTTATTAATAATAGGAAATATCATTCCAATCATGACTCTTACAAGACTTGGATGAAAATGCGTCACATTGTTGACAATTTGACCACATCCACTAGCATGAAACGCTTACTCACGATTATACCTGTAAACTACTTAAATGCTTACGTTCCGCGATGTAAGCCCTACGGAAGCTTTAAAACGGTGCGTTACATGAGGTAGTTACAACATGAAAGGATCGGGGCTCTTCCTACTTGCAAACACGATATACTTGATGAATTCACTTTGAAGTTGGGTTACTTTGAATTAGATATACTTGAGGTTGACATTATAAATATAAGCTATGACACCGAAAAAGAATAATAGTGGTAATCAATCGTTTCAAGAAATCACATAAAAGGCAAAATATTTTTAAAGAGATGAGATCGGCGAAGTGGCGTGAAAGTGTTTGTTTAAGATTAAAAGCAGATTTAATAAAATAGGTCAGCGGTAGAAAAGGCTTCTCCAAGCGAAGTTTAAACCTTGATAAATCGAAGACATTCCATTCCTCAGAGTCAATTTTTAACGATGAGCATCTGACTGAAGAGATAAAGAAGAGGTGAGGTGGTGGAGTATCTAACTGCGATATAGACCCTTGCGAGAGCTTATGATTAAACACATGATAATCCGTTTATTGGGTTCTCAAATAAAAGGAAAAAAAACACTCTCTTAAACTCTTAGGCTTTTGGTTTATGCAGGGACCTTTGGTGCCTCGTCCTAGTTAGATTTGTCTTGAGTAAACGTGGTAGGCTGACATACTATTTACAATTATAACATGCTTTGGGCGGCAAGCATCGGTCTAGAGGTGATATGTCCTCTCACTCCGTTTAGGCGTACTGTGTGGAAGTGGTGGTTCTTATTTTAAACGAGTCTTTGGTCTTTACGATCTTTCCATCATTGTTGAATCTCCTTTTCTTGAAATGTCCATTCTTATTATTTTGGTACGATTACCCTTAGTGGTTACCGTATCGCATTGATTTCTCACGCTTGTTGTCAGCGATGACTACTCATTTGGTATTATAATTTCTTAAATTTTGCTCTCTTTTAGTTCGTTGACTCGTTATCGCTCATTTGAGCCCTATTTAACTTGTACGAATAAAAACGGTTTATGAGAAATAAGATGTTGGCGTATCTCGCTTGAACCTCTTAAAAACATTCGCGTCATTCTCTCTTCATTTATCCACAGTGGGGTAAATCGTGATAACTCATGAAATTTTGCCTCGTATTGCGACCGGTCATATTGTATTCAACTGATAAACTCACCTCCTTACGTGTGGCGAATACTTTCGAGAAAGTATTTGTCGTTGAGCGACTCTGGAACTTCTCCCGAATATCTTGATGAGGTTGAAGTCACGTTTCTGGAATTCCACGGATGTCTCCGCCATGACGTAAAAGCGTGAAAAGGAACCTTTTGCTCCTGAACATCCCAGACATCAAATATCTTGTGTCTGCTTTATCCATGCTTCACTTGAAGTGGTTTTGGCTCTCCCTTAAACTCACGGTGGTCTGACTCCTTGAATTGTTTAGCGGTGTAGAGTTTCAGTGTTTCCGCGTTTTGGAAGAAATTTTTCGCGATGTTGCATGAATTCTAAAAACCTTTTAAGCGTCTCGTTCATCGATTGATCGGTGTTGTTGTTTACTGAGGATTATCGCCATCTGTTGCACATTGTCACGATTATTGATGCATGGAGAATCAGCAGTCTCACATGCTCATTCTTATTCATTCTGGATGCATTTTCAAACAACGCCCACAAAATAAGGGTTAATTGACATGCGACATATTATCATATGCTACGTGGATCGAATACCAAATAAACTTAGGTAGGTCATCTGTAGCGAAAGGAATTCCGTCTCTCCCTCTGAGTATTATTACGTCTTGGCGGATCGTATCCTAGCTACGATATGTTGTGGCCCAAATTAGGTATCATTAAGCCATCTTGGTGGATACATCGGTACATAAATTCAAATCTGACTTCTAATATAAGCGTAAATTAATGCAATGAATATAAGCTGTGAGTTTGAATACAAATATTGTCTACTAGATATTATCTAACTTCGAAAGGAGTCCTCATTACAACTATTATCAATTTCACGGAATAGTGAGGGACTCTTAATCGTCCTGCAGATCGTTACTTAGTTCCCAGGCTTCGTCATTATGTTCGTTTCACGAGAGGAAACGGTGAAAGAAAATTGACTCAGTAGCCGATGAAAATATTATGACTAAGATAATGCGAGAATAAATTATCATTAGCCTTGACGATGTTAAAGCGATAAATACTGATAAACGACGGTTTAAGCTGCGGTTGAATAAGCGATCCATTAAAAAAGTCGAAGTAGAGAAAAAATCTACTATCTTTTAGGTTTTAAAGGTTTTCATCAATTTTATCATTGAGACTCGGACAATAAATAAACCACCATACAATCATCACAATGCCACCACAGTCGAGGATTTTCATCAAATTATCGATGAATTAAGCGGTATCTTGAATCACCCATGGTCATAATCATACCAAAAACTATCCATCATTTGCATTACAGACCTTTGAGGACTTTTGTATGTCACATCATTTATATCAATCGTGATTATCTGAATGATCCAGTGCATAAATCTAAAGTTCATCTATGCGTAAGCCGAAGATAACGTAATATAACGTGAGATGATTGATAAGACCGAAATTTTTTAATAAAAAGAATTTCCTTTATTTATTATTTTGAAATAGTAATTGATTTGATTAATGTGGATAGTAAAATTAAATCATAAATATTTCTGAAATAATGGTTATAAAATATTCATTTATATGAATATTAGTTTCATGGTGGAATATTAAATGCTGTCGATAATATTAAATGCGGGTAGCGACCGTGAAAATAATCACCATGTGAGCGATTGGATGAGAAAGCGAAGTTTGGGTGGTTATAAATAACGGCGTAGTTATTCTAAATTAAGGCGATGGTTATTAATAATAAAATGGAATACTTGGTTAAAATCTGATGTCTGGCGTGGTTGCTTAGCAGGTGTAGCGATATTGTTGAATTATTGATCCTTACGTGAAGGCCTTTACATAATTATTACGGTATTCTTTATTCGATAGAATTGATTCAATAATTCTTTGCGTTGGTATTTTTATATTAGTTGTTGATAATTGTCCTTTAATATTCCCATTATGGATCGATAATTCATATTATTTGAATAATATTATTAGATAACATTATTGGCAATGTCTCGAAAGTTAAATACGAGAGGTTTGGTCACTAATTAGTATGAAGGAGAAATCCTTATCGGAATTTTCTCTACTGACACGGTTGTCTTGTGATTACTAATATTATTTGTGAATAATTAATTATTGATTCATATGATAAGGAAAATATTTATTTTATATGAATATAAATGATGGATTTATTTATGTGGTTATTAATGAAAAATTAATGTTGAGGTGTTTTATCGATATTTTATCGGATTGGAGGTATTAAAAGATAATCGGTGTTATTACATATTATTGTGTGAGTTATAATATTTAACCTTGGATCGTTGTAATTTTTAATATATTATACATATATAAGTTGAGTATATGTCCACAAATTTTGAGTATTAAAAATACGAATGATTTGTTGTGAATTTTAAGATCGGTTCGAGATTGGGTTTATAATTGATTTTGGTGGAAAATTCTAAAAGAGTCTTGTGGTTTAAGAAATGTGCTGAATTTTATTTCAAATGTTGGCAATAGTAGCGGTAAAACATCGGTTACATTGAGAGGTGACGTCTTAACATTTTCTAATAAATATATAGTTAGAATTGAAAATCACAAAACAAGTATTCTCTTTCTCTCTCTATATTATCGTGTATTTTGTGAGTATTTAGATGCTTTGAGTTCTTTGTTAGAATAGTTTCATTCGAATCGGCTTTCATAATAAATCTTGATTAACGAGGTAAGGGATGTTATTTTTCCAATGATATTAATATCATATCATTTATCTTTGAAATATTGGTTGGTACTTTTTATCAAATTTGGAACTTTTTATCGATTCTTATTCATGAGTTCTTATTCACGATTCTTTATTAATGGATTCTTATTCACAGGATTCTTATCTGTTATTAATAGGCGTGAAAATGTTTTTTAATGAATTTAATCTTTGGTGTCAGATTCTTATTCACGTATCTGATGAATTCACGATTATCTGACCTTATTCGAATCTGCGATCGTTAGAAAATGAAAATTTTCTTTTAAATATCTACTAAACTTTGATTGTATCCATGTTTTGATCATTCTTGAATTTTCTTTTCGAAAGTATTTTTATTCGGATTGTTTAAAATCTGAATATAATATTTGTACTTTTGTTTAGGATTAGTTCTTTAAAGTATTTTCATCATCCTCGATTAAATGATAGTATTGAATATCTTTGGCACATGGTGCAAAGATGAATGTTTTAAGAATATCTTTGGCGGTGTGCGAATAATGATTCTGAAAGAATATCTTTGGCTTTTTCTGGATGAGCAGTGTTTAAATGAACAAGCGAATATCTTTGGCCTTTTGCAGATGAGCAGTGTTTAAATGACATGGCCGATGAATATCTTTGGCCTTTAGTGCGATGAGCAGTGTTTAAATGAACATTATGAATATGCTTTGGCCTAGTGCAGATGAGCAGTGTTAGATGAACATGGTGATTGATGAATATCTTTAATAGTGCAAAGATGAATATTTGATTTGAGATGAATATTGATTGATGTTACGAGGATAAAATATTGATGATGAATTTTAAATTTAGATTATAGTAGATTTCATTCTCTGACTTTACATGAATTATTATTTAAAGCGAATATTATCTGAAACTTGTTATAATTGTATTATCAGTTTTCACATTATAACGATAATTTGTTGTATATTATCTTGAGTAAAGCAACATTCTTCTTCTTGGGCTGAATTGAGGCTCCACCACTTTTCACTTGTTATTCCGTTTTCTTCTCGGGAGGCGAGAATGCTGTAAGCGAGTCTTGACCGAGGTATGGAATAGAGGTTACAGAAGTTGTTTAGTAGATCCTCACCATTTTTTGTAAAATAATGAATCAATAATTATGATGGGGATTTATTTGAGTATAAATATTGCTCTGAGAAGATA
Organism: Panax quinquefolius; assembly: GCA_020205615.1. NCBI lineage: Eukaryota > Viridiplantae > Streptophyta > Magnoliopsida > Apiales > Araliaceae > Panax > Panax quinquefolius. The sequence continues at coordinate 105,299,561 of CM035174.1, read as the reverse complement.
ATGTTGTATTTAAACTCAGTTTATTATTTGTGATAATAAAGTTGTAGTTGTTTACATGCCGTGTATTTGGCGACTCGGAATGGGTTGGATGGAATGGACTATTTTACATTATATCGAGCTTATATTCTAGCGAGATAATAGAACTAGGAAATAAATCCTTGATTGTATTATAGCTTATGTTATTGGTATATATGATATTATGTGATATATTGATTTCATAACCCTTGTTTTATGATTTGAGAATGTCGTGAGAATATTAATAGTAAGAAATATTATGACTAAGATAATGCAGAATAAATTATCATTAGCCTTCAGCAGTGTTAATTGGCCCGATAAAATCTGATAAACAGACCCGGTTTAAGCTGCGGTAGGACCGACAATCCATTAAAAAGAGTCAAATGAAGTGAAGTCTCTCTTATCTTTTAGGTTTTAAAGGATTTTCATCGAATTTTCGGCGTGAGACCTTCGACAATAAATAAACCACCCTTTGTCCCAATCATCCACAGTACCGCAGTCGAGGATTTCAAATCAAATTATCGATGGTCATTAAACTATCTGAAGATCACCCTAGTGTGCGTCCTTGCAAAAACTATCCATCAACGCATTCACGAATGCTTTGAGGACTTTGTCACACGTCATTTATATCAAGTCGTGATTGATTATAGAATGATCCTAGTCATAATCAATACTAAAGTTCAATCTGTCTTGGCGTAAGCGAAGATAACATAATATAACATGAGGATGATGACAATGGCATAGTAATTCAATAAAACAAGTTCAAAATTATTTAATCCATGAATTATTAACGATCGAAATTGTCGACATAATCTTTATTTCGTAGAAGTAAAATTCAAGAATGATCAGAAGAATATTTCGTGAAAAGATCTTGGATGAAGCAGCATAATATCGAGGATATTACTACTAAATTTACATGGAGTATAGAAGTCAAAGTTTTAACCCATTTAGGTATAATAAAAAGAATGGAATAACAAAAATCACCATGCGTGCGGTACTTGCATGAGCGTGAGTTATTCAACGAGAATAATAATAGCGGAACCGAGGTCGGGTGAAATTCACGCAAGCGAGGATGTTCAACCAGAATAATAAAAGATGGAACCCGGAATCCGATTAGCAAACCACAGCGGATATTCCAACGGAATGATAAAGATGGAGCAGATGGGTGTAAAGCGGACAGACGGGATGTTCAATGATTATAATAACAACGCAGACAAGTGGATGTTGAACCGCAGGAGAATAAATAAAAAATGCGGAACCCGGTCCGTTATAAAACCTTACCTGGAGCGGGGATGTTCGACAGGAACTAATGAAGAATGTCGCCAGAGTATAGGGTAAGCCCAGCGTATACGGGTTATTCCAGCAGAATAATAAACGGAATAACATAAGGATTTCACCATTATAGGGTATATACAGCGTGTCTGAGGTTATGTATGGGGTATGCTGACTTTTCGGGTTATTCAAGCGAATAATAATGAATGAATAACTGAAGTTCTCTTGAAGAAGAAAGAATAACACCACTTAGTAAAAAATGAATATAGAAGTGAGTGAAGTAGCGAGAATACTCTTGCTATAACTTCCTATAACTTTCTCATAAGCACCTATATAATTTCTCTCTACAGGGTTCAATGATAGATTAAATGAAAAATAATGAAGGAATAAACACATTTATGAGAAAATGGAATCATGATAACTAATCAATGAGCAGTCCGATTGATTTACTTTAATCGGCGGTCCGTATTTAAAAAAAATCTTTTAAATAAAATACTAATATATTACATTTATATAAAACGTTTCTTGTCTGAAGCAAACAATCGATACTGCAACGTATCGCAGAACATTATATCGACACTTATCGTAATAAAATATAATATAAATACATTTATAGAATAACTTTAAAAAGTATTATTTTTATATAAAAGATGTTTTACATTTTATTACGTTAATAATCTGAATAAAACAAAAGCGTCGTTATAAACTATAATAATTCGTATTATGAATGGGCATAATGGAATCGAAATGGTGACTTACGCTGTAAGCATCGATAATCAATCTCTGAGTGATGTACTATGCAACCACGCGTATTCTTTGTACTTTTACTCTTAAGGTAGTTCAGCAGTAACCACGGTAAAACTTTCCGGCAGTTATTTCGATAAAATATTTTTGTAGTTTTTCTCGATCAAATGATAATTACATTGTGAAGATCCTGCGATGATTGAGCCGTTATGCGAATATTCCCCGCTTGAAATGGCGAATATTCCCCGGAGCCAATCGAATATAATATAACATGAAACTGCGTCACTTTGCCAAATTTATAAATCTACTACATATTTATAATAATTATCTCAAATTCACACCGTAATATTAAAAAATTATTTATTAGAAGAATTTAAATCTTTATTGATAAAATGCAGGGTCTCCTGATCTCCCTCACTTATGGAATTTAAGCATAGAAATTAAGTGCGATGCTGATATGATAAAGAGGTGAGGAATACACTGAATACCTTTAAACGTTAAAATCATTAAATTCATCTTGTGATCCGGGCGAAGATATTAGATTAACAATTGCATCTTTGCCTTCTGAGGCGAATATGCAATTTGTAAAACCAACGTAATCTTTGAGACTCGACTTAATAGTATCCTGAACCATGAATTATCCATGCTCACTGGCTAGAGATATTAGTGTTTTTCAATTCACAGTCATGATTATCTGCGAGCAATACATGAGTCGTAATCATACCGAGTCATCGATGCTGCATGGCTTGAAGATGACTTTTACCCGTCCATGAATTAATATTTCATTCTTTGAGACTTCGGCTCAATAATTAATCCATATCGCCGAATCATCCACACTTTTCACGAGGCGAAGGATATTCATTAGTATCACGACCACAAATTGTATCCATGTTACTTTCGGCGAAGATGCGTGGTACATTCATTAGTATCCGACAGAAATTATTATCCGTTTTCTGGCTAAGGATAATTCGTGTTTTTCAATTACGATTTATGATTATGCTAATGAGCACGGTCCTTGAATATGTCATACCAAATCCATCTATGCCGTAAAGCGCAGATGACTTTGAACGCATCCGTTAATGAATTCTTTCGTGCGAGACTTCATTTCGATAATTAATCCACATCGTGAATCATCCACACTTTTCACGGGCTAAGGATATTCATTAGTATCACGATACAAATTATCCGTACCTTCGGACCAAGATAATTGTGTGTTTTCAATTCTGAGTTATGATTATACCGATGAATCACGGTCGTGAAATCATACGAGTCATCTATGCACGTAAAGCGACGGATGACTTTGAGCGGATCCATGAATTAATATTTCGTTCTTTGAGACTTCCATTTCGATAATTAATCCGTCATCGTCAAGATCATCCACACTTCGAATGTAGGGATATTCATTGAACATCGCGTACCATAAATTATCCATGCTGGCTACGGTAAAGAAGATAATTGTGTTTCATTAATATCTGACCACAAATTATCTTAGAGCACTACGCAGTGAATAATTGTGTATTCAAAGTCACGTCCCCAATTATAAATTTTCTTGGCGAAGATGACTTTGAATTCATTAGTATCACGATATTAATTATCCATGCATTCTTGCCCGACTAATTGTGATGTTAGTATCCACATCATGAATCATCCACTGACTTTCTGATAATTGTGGATATTCATTAATATCGCGACCATGAAATTATCCAATGTACTTCTGACGAAGATAATTTATTAATATTAAATTCTGATTATGATTATCTTAACAATGTCCGGTCAAAATTCGTAATCATCACAAAGTCATCTATCTGTTTCTGATGTGTATGACTTTCAACATAATATAAGCATAGAGATAATGATATAAAAATCGGTCGAATGGAGATAAAGGATAAATATTAAACATTTATAATATAATTTATCCGAGGATTCAAGAATATCCCCATGTTATCAATCCTTAATAATCTCATAATCTAATATCATTAATATTATGTCAATATTTTAATCCTTCTTAAATTTATAAGCCAATTTATCTCTTTTAATTGTTTTTACGGCACCTACCATAATACGTTTTAATCATTCGAATGCCTAATACTCATAAAATATCGTCCACCCGATTATCAATCCTCCATCAAAAAATATGCATATACTCACATATAGGATTCTCTGGCCAGCCATAATCCTATTTTTCAACTGTTCTTGGCGTAACATATTTAGCTAGTATATTGCATTAAGCCCAAAACTGACACTCATGAAAATACCAAAGGTAATTTTTAAAAATATTTCTTTTCTAGGATTTAGCGTAATATAGTCCCGTAATGAAAATATATTTTCTCGAATTTTTAAAATTACATTTACTATTTTCAAAATCAATTTCTAATTAATTCCTTAAGAAATTAGCTACCTCAAGTTAACTCCAAAATTCCCAAATCTTGTGAAGGACCTTACACATGTTAACGTGAGCTTCTAGTTTAAATTTCATTTAGTCATCGGGAGTTATAGAACTCGGTTATAGCACATTTTTAAAATCGGAAAAAACCTAAATATTGAAATAATTAAGTAACTTGCTTTCATTTTAAGTCGAGAATAGGCTCATTTTTGGACAGGAAGTCTTTATACCATATACTTTCATGTCCCAAAGGCCAGAATTTTTCTCGCTAATTTAGAGTGGCCAGAAACAGCTCCTCTAAAATCATGGCAGAAGCTTTTGGTTTTTGCGGCTTTTGCACTCTTTTGCTAAAATCAGTCCACAAAAATCTACAACACCTTTTCATTAGTCCCACTTGGATTAGTTAGAGTAACTCATAGATCTAACTAGGACAACCATTCAAAAATTCAAATATACTTGAGGAGATATGGTCAATTGAATTTTATATTCGTTCTTTCACTAAAATCTGATTTTTCAACTCTTTGTGATTTCTCTGACTTTCGTACCACGTAATAACCAACATAACTCATCATAAAACACTAATACCACGGGCACCCATGACTTTCATTAGTCAATGCTTTTAGTGACTTTCATCATAATCTCGTAAGCAGATCCTTTTAATTGAAGGAAGCTGCGAGGGTTTAAGAATGATGGGTTGATTTAGAGGTAGGCTAGGAAGTCTTCAAGAATAAAGAAATTTATTAATGATAGAATTTATTGAAAATATGTCGACTTGGATAGACATTGATACGATGACTTATAATATAACTATATCTGATTAATGATAAACCATTGCCATCTTGATGTCTTTCGGATGCTGATTGCATTCCACTTTGAAACAATGAAAGCGAGGATCTTTATGGCTTGATATATGACGATGATTAACTTTAGGATTTGGTTACATAAGTTTGAAAATATAAAAGCTAACAACCTACGAAAAGAATGAGTAGTAAAGATTGATCAAAAATCATCAAAGGCAAAATTTTCAAAGAAATAAATATCGAACAATGAAAGTGTTTATTTGAAACAAAAGATTTAATAAGCGATTGAGGGTGAGAAGTTCTCGATAAATCAGTCAAATTTAAGTTGTCATGTAAAAAATAAGTGATAAAATAAGTTATGATTTATAATTAACTAGCTTCTAGGCTAAATCCAAGCTATGTTCCTCGTTCGCGAGAGAGCGATTGAAAAGAAAAGGGTAAATTTCAGTAGCCGTTAAAGTAATATGACTAAGATAATGCGAGAATAAATTATCATTAGCCCAGCCCAGGTGTTAAGCGATAAAATACGATAGGCAATAGGTTTAAGCTGCGGTGAATAAGCAACCCGTTCAAAAGTCAAGTAGAGAATAAAATGCTATCTTTTAGGTTTAAAGGTTTTTCATCGATTTTGTCGAGACTGAAACAATAAACCACCACATCTAATCATCCGTACCACGGTCGAGATTTTCATCAGGTATCAATGGTCGTGACTATCTGAATCACGCGGTCATAATGTAAAACTATCCATCTTTGCATTACAGACATTTGAGAACTTTGTCGCGTCGTTTATATCAGTCGTGATTATACCGAATGATCGCGAGTGTGTCGTCACCCAAGTTAATTCTGTCTGGCGTAAGCGAAGATAACGTAATATAACATGAGGATGATGATAATGACATAATAATTGATAAAACAAGTTCAAGAATTATTTAATCCATGAATTATTAACGTCCAAATTATCGACAATGATCTTGTTTAAGTAGAGTAAAATTCGAGAATGATCGAAAGAATATTTCCATGAAAGATCTTGGATGAAGCAGCCAAATATCGAGGATACCTACTTTTCATGGAGTATAGAAGTCAAAGTTTTAACTTATTGGGTATAATAAAGAATGGAATAACAAAGAAATCACCGTGCATGCGGTACTTACATGCCAGGCCAGGTTATTCAATAGAGAATAATAATAGCGGAACCCGAGTCGAGTGAAATTACACAAGCGACGGATGTTCAGCAGAATAATAAAGATGGAACGGTCAGGGTGTAAAACACGCGAGATAGGATATTCAGCGGAGATGATAAAGAGCGGAACCGAATTAAAAGTGTAAAACACCTGAACGAGGATGTTCAATGAGAATAATAAGCGGAAAGGAACCAGTCAAATGCTTAAAAAGCCTTGAGCAGGATGTTCCAGCGAGAATAATAGAAGAATGTCACCAAGTATAGAGAATTAGCCAGCGTGTCTGAGTTATTCAGCCGAATAAATAAGAATGGAATAACATAAGATTTCACCAAGTATAGGATATCTTGCATATACGAGTTATGTATAGGGTATATCACTTTTACGGTTATTCAGCGGAATAATAATGAATGGAATAACGAAGTTCTGCTTAAAAGAAGAAAGAATAACACCCTTACGGCACAACAAATAATACCCCACTTACCGTAAAAGTGAATATAGAAGTAGTGAAGTAATAGAATACTCTTCTTCTTTATAATTTTCTCTGTATAGCTAACTCTATATAATTTCTCTATACAGAAGTTTGATGAATTCGTAAGAAAATAATGAAGGAATGAGCTTCTATTTATAGGAAAATGGAATGCGTAATGGCTAATCCGTGAGCGGTCAGTTGATTTACTTTAATCGGCGGTCCGTATTTAAAGAAAAATCTTTTAAATAAAATATAATATATTACTATTTATATAAAAACATTTCTTATCTGAAACTAACATGCAATACTTTTATGCAAACACTATTTGTCAAAACACTATGCGTACACTATGCATAAAATATAATATATTATTTATAGAAATAACTTTAATAAAGTATTCTATTTTATATAAAAAAGATGTTTACATTTTATTACGTTAATAATCTGAATAAAACAAAAGCGTCGTTATCATTATAATAATTCATATTATTAATCGACAATAATGGAATCAAAGGTGACTTACCATAAGCATGATAATCAATCTTAACGTGTTATCTTATGCGACCCACGTATTCTTCATACATTCTTTTACTACCGGTAGTTCAACGGTTAACCACGGTAAAACTTCCGCTGATTATTTGATAAAATATTTTGTCGGCTTTCTCGATCAATCAATGAATTACATTTAATAGAGGTCCACCCGATGATTGATAGTTATGTGAGATATTCCTGCTTAATAAGATATTCCCACAGGTGATCGAATATAATATAACCACTTGCATACTTTGCAAAATTTATAAATCTACCCACAATTATAATATTATCTCAAATTCACACCATAATATTAAAAAATTATTTAGGCCGAAATTTAAATCTTTATTAATAAAATCTGGGTCTCACGTTTATACGATATCGAAACCAAACCATCCAAGCGGTGGTGACTCGAGGATGTCCCGAAAGAAGTCGAAATCAGCAGTTCTTGGAAGAAGCGTTTATGCGTGGCCAATCGAAATCTGAGGAACTAGAAGCGAAGTTAGCGCAGGTTAGTTAATTATAAATTCTTGCGAAGTTTATACCTTACTGAGATACTAGATTCTACCCATTCTTTATCTCTCTTGCTTGCTTTGCGCTTGGATTTGAACAGCTAGGAGAAATTAGACTTTGACCTATTATGGAGACTTCGTTGGGAGAAACTTTCATTACATCCGTTGTTTAAAAATCTTGTTTGATTGAAGTTAGCACCATTCACTTTATTGACCTTATCTTTAAAGATACTTGCTTGGGGATTGACGGTTAACTACTCATCACGCTAAAATTGATTGCTTTTGTAAGGTTGTTGGTTTTCATATTCTAAGCAACCTCATTATTCAACTCGTGTCGTATGAGACTCAGATTTTATTAATAAAGATTTAAATTTGGTCGAAATAATTTTTTAATATTATATAATTGTGAATTTGAGATAATATTATAGTTATTGGGTAGTATTTATAAATTTTTGCAAAGTATGCAGTGGTTATATTATATTCGATTGGTAGAGAATATTCGGTTTAGCGAGGAATATTAAATATAACTCAATCGTTGGTGGACCCAGCAAATTGTAATTCGGATTGAAAGCGACAAAATATTTATTGGAAATAACGGCGGAAGTTTTACAAAGTTTCTTTCTTGTTGAACTACTCAAAAGTAAAAGAGAATGCAAGAATGTCGTGGTTGCATAGTAACACACTTTGTATTGATTATTGATCTTTATGAGAAGTCACCACGGTTTGATTCCATTATCGTCGATTAATAATATGAATTATTATAGCGATAATGACGCTTTTGTTTATTCAGTATTATTAACGTAATAAAATGTAAAACATCTTTTTATATAAAATAGAATACTTTTATTAAAGTTATTACTATAAATAGAATATATTATATTTTATTATGCATAAGTATTGACAAGTATTTTGCGATAAATAAGTTTTGATAGTATTGCGTAGTGTTTTGTGATAGTAAATGTTTTTATATAAATAGAATATATTATATTTTATTTAAAAAGATTTTTCTTTAAATATGGACCGCCGATTAAAGTAAATCAATGGGACCGCTCATGGATTAATTCTATATGCATTCCATTTTCCTATAAATAAGCTCATTCCTTCATTATTTTCTTACTTAATTCATTGAAACTCTAGAGAGAGAAATTATAGAGAAGCTATAGAGAGAAAATTATAGAAAGAAGAAGAGTATTCTCGCTACTTCACTACTTCTATATTCAGATTCTTTTTACAGTGAGGGTATTATTTGTTGTGTGACCGTGAAGTGTTATTCTTTTTCTTCTTGAAGAGAATCACATTATTCCATTCATTATTATTCTATTGGAATAACTCAAAAAGTGATATACCCTATACATAACCCGCGTATACGGCATATCCTATACTTAGTGAAACCTTATGTTATTCCATTCTTATTTATTCGCATTGGAATAACTTGTGTCATGCGGGTTTACCCTATACTTGGTGACATTCTTCTATTATTCATTTGGAACATCACATGTCATATGTGTTTTACACAGGACACGGTTCCGCTTTTTATTATTCCGCTGAACATCCTGTCTTCATGTGTTTACACCTAATTCGTCTGCTTTTTTATCATTCTCGTGGAATATCCTATCTCAATAGTTTTTACAATCGGATCCGGTTCCATCTTTATTATTCGTTGGAACATCCTCAGCTTGCGTGAATTTCACCTTTACCGGTTCCGTTATTATTATTCTATCGAATAACTTTGTATGCGCGGGTGCGTAACGTACGTGTGATTTCTTTTTGTTATTCCATTCTTTATTATACCCAATGGTTAAAACTTGACTTATACTCCATGAAATTAGTAGAATATCCTCGATATTCGCGTTTCACCCAAAGATCTTTCATGGAAATATTCTTCGATCATTCTTGAATTTTACTCTCACGGAAACAAGATTACGTATTGATAATTTGGACGTTAATAATTCATGGATTAAATAATTCTTGAACTTGTTTTATTGAATTATTATGTCATTATCATCATCCTCATGTTATATTATGTTATCTTTGGCTTACGTGCATAGATGAACTTAGTATGATTATGACCGAGGATCATTCGGTATAATCATGACTTGGTATAAATGATGTGACAAAAGTCCCCGATGGCATTGTAATGCGAATGATGGATAGTTTTTATGATTATGACCGTGGGTGATTCGGTATAATAATGACCATTGATAATTTGATGAAAATCCTTGGCCACCGTGGTATAGGGATGATTAGATGTGGTGGTTTATTTATTAAGTCGAGTCTCGATGATAAAAATCGATGAAAACTTTTAAAACCTAAAAGATAGTAGACTTTATTCTCTACTGACTCTTTTAATGGGTCATTATTCCCGATTAAACCGGTTATTGTTGTATTTTATCGCTTAACACTTGAAGGCTAATGATAATTTATTCTCGCATTATCTTAGTCATAATATTTCTTCTTTGGGCTAGTTGAGCTCACCCTTTCTTTCACCGTTCTTCGTGAAACGGAGAACATATTTGGAGACAAGTCGAGGGAACCGGAGTAATGGTCCGAGGATAGCATTAGTAGTCCTCACTATTCTGTGAAATAGTGTGATAATAGTTGTAATGAGGACTCCTTTTGAGTTTGTAATATCTAGTAGATAATATTCAGTATTCAAACTCACGCGGTTTATGTCGTGATTGCACACGACAATTATATTAGTAAGTTGTTTTTGAATTTATTACACCATGTAAGTGGCGACCCAAGATGGGTGACGTACCTAATTTTTGGGGCGCCACGGTTGTATCGAGCCATAAGTGTGAAGAGCCCTGAGCCTCACGCTGCTGGTGACTTCTGATGATGGGATGCACCGCCCGCATCTCGCCAGTAGGACGCCAGCCTTTCGGTGTGGTGATAGTACCCGATGTGAGGTCTTTGACCGCAAGTTGGTGTCCAGAGTCACAGTTGGTATCAGAGCTTAGGGATATGATCCCTGGCTAAGAGGTGAGAATAGAACTAGGAGGGGAGAGACGGGAAATTCCTTCGCTAGTATGACCTACCTAAGTTTATTTGGTATTTAATTGGTCGGTCAGTGTATAGGGATAATATGTGACAGGTTAATTAACCCCGGTTTTGTGGCGATGTTGAAAATGGCATCAAAAAATGTTGAGATAAGCATTGGAGCACGGAGACTGCTGATTCTCCACGAGATCGATAATCGGGACAATGTGCAACGGGATGGCGATAATCCTCCCATAAATAACAACACCGATCAATCACTTGACTGATGCGTTTAAAAGGTTTTAAATTCATGCAACATCAAAGTCGAAAACGACTCTGTTCAAAAACGTAGGTGGAACACGGAAAACTCTCGAGGCACACCGCTAAACAATTCAAGGAGTTGGGACCACCGGAGTTTAAAGGAGAGCGAAACCCACTTCCGGCGGAAGCATGGATTAAGCATTACACAAGATATTTGATGTCTTGGGATGCTCAGGAGCAAAAGGTTCCTTTGCCGCTTTTGTTTAGCGCGTGAAAGCGTTCTTCTTGGGAATTCGGTAAGCGTACTCAACTCCGTTGTCTTGAAGATATCTTGGGAGAAGTTCCAGAGGCGTTTCAACGACAAATACTTTCTGAAAGTATTAGCCACACGTGAAGGAGGTGGAGTTTATCAAGTTAGAACAAAACAATATGACCAGGTAATAATGATACGAGGCAAAATTTGCGGAGTTATCACGATTCGTCCCCACTTGGTGGATAATGAAGAAGAATAAGCGCGAATGTTTTTAAGAGGTTTGAAGCGGAGATACGTCGAACATCTTATTTCTCATAAACTGTGTTTTTATTCGAGATGTTGTAAATAGGGCTCAATTAGTGGAGCGCGATAATCGAGTCAACCTAACTAAAAGAAAGTAGCCAAGAAAATTATAATACCGGCGAGAGTAGTCATCGGCGGTGACAACAAGCGTGGAGGAAATCAACGGGCGGATATGGTAACCACTTCGGTGGTAATCGAATACAAAATAATAAGAATGGACATTTCGAAAGGAGATTCAATGATGATGGAAAGACGTTAAGACCAAAGACCCGTTTCAAAGGAAGAAGAGCGACCAATTTGGTCGTATATGCTTCAAATGCGGAGAGAGGAGAGGGACACATCGATCCGGGATTTGCGCCATGCCCAAAGCATGTTATAATTGTGGAAGAGAAGGTCACTTAGCTCGATTTTTGTCGTTCATCAAGACAAATTCAACTAGGATGGAGGCACCAAAGGTCATCCCTGACAAACCAAAAGCCGATAGTTTAAGAGAGAGCGTTTTTTTTCTCGTGACGAGGAACCCGAATAAAATTATCACGGGTAAGTTAGTCGTAAGCTCTTGCGGAAGTCTATACCGTGTTAGATACCAGATTCTACCCACTCTTTTATTTCACCTAGTTGCATTCAACGTTTGAATTTGACTCAAGAGAAGTTAAACTTTGACTTATTGGTTGAAACTTCGTTAGTAGGAGCCTTGCGTTCATCGCTTACTTATTTTTTTAAATCTTGTTTAATTCAAATAAACATTTTCATCGTTACTATCGATCTTATCTTTTGAAAATATTTGCCTTTGATGTGATTTTCTGAGTCAATTGGTTAAATTACTCATCATGCTTTTCGTAAGGTTGTTAGCTTTTATATTTATAACAACCTCATTACCTGTAATTCAAAGTAACCAAATCCTAAAGTTAATCATTGTCGTATCAAAACCGTAAGTAAAGAGCCCGAACCTTTCGTTAACTTCCTCATGTGGAATGCACCAAGCCGAAGCTTTCTCGAAAGGCGACATCGTGAATGAAGATGGCAAGTTTATAGGTATCATTGTGAGTCTTATCTGGGTTAAGGGATAGAAATCACAATTTAGTATCAATGTGATGTATTATCCAAGTCTTGGACGAGAATAGACAGTTTTGAATGATATTTCTATCATTAATAAATTTCTTGGCGTATTCTTGAAGACTTCTTAGCCTACCCTAGGCGTGAAATCGAATTTTGTATTGAATTCTTAAGATAAAACCCATTTCTTAAACCTCAAATAATTCTTCACTAAATGAACAGATTTAGTTGGTTTATGATGAAAGTCATAATAAAAGCATAGGACTAATGAAAATCATGGGTATATGAGGTATTAGTAAGTTTTATGATGAGTTATGTTGGTTATTATGTGAAAACATGAAAGTTTCTTAGAATCACAAAGAAATTGAAAATCGATTTTGGTGAAAAAGCGTAACATGAAATTCAATTGACCATATCTCCTATTATATTTTGAATTTTTGAATTTGGTCAAGTCCTAGAGTTAGATCTATGAGTTACCTAACTAATCCAAGTGGAATTACTGGAAAGGAGTTGTAGATTTTGTGTGGACTGATTTTAGCAAAGGAGGTCAAAGCTGTAAATTTCAAAAATGCTCTTCGCTTGAAACTTTAAGGGACTGTTTTTTACCACTTAAATTATGAGAAAAATTCTGGCCTTTTGGGACATGAAGGTATATGGTATAAAGTACCTCCTATCCAAAAATGAGCTCATTCTAACTTAAAATGAGCAAGTTATGATTATTTCAATATTTAGGTTTTCCGATTTAAAAGCTAAAAACCGAGTTCTATAACTCAGGTGACCATGAAATTTAAACTAGAAGCTCACGTTAACATGTGTAAGATCCTGCCAAGATTTAGGAATTTTGGAGTTAAACTTGAGGTAGCTAATTTCTTAAGGAATTAATTAGAAATTAATTTTTGAAAATAGTAAATGAATTTTAAAAATTAAGAAAAATATATTTTCATCATGGGACTATATTATGCTAAATCCTGAGAAAAGAAATATTTTTGGGACTGATTTGGTATTTTCATGAAAATAGTTTAATTCTGAACATATGGAGTTAAATATGTTATGTGAAATAACAAAGTTGAAAATAGGATTTTATGGCTAGAGAATCCTATATAAAAAGTATATGCACATTTTTGAGGGATTTGATAATTGGTAATGATATCTTATGAGTATGGCATTTTGAATGATTAAATGCATTATATGGTAAAGCGTAAACAATTGAGATAAATTGTTTATAAATTTAAAAGTGATTAAAATATTGGTATAATATTAATGATATTAGATTATTAGATTATTAAGTGATTGATAACATGGGGATATTCTTGAATCTGGATAAATTATATTATAAATGTTTAATATTTATCCTTTATCTTATTTGATTGATTCTTTATATCATTATCCTCATGTTTATATTTTTTAAAAGTCATACGGCCTAACAGAAAGATAGATGGACTTGGTATGATTATGATGTATGAGTTGTTCGGGTATAATCATAAGTAATTGAAAACACAATTATCTTTGGTAGTAGTGCATGGATAATTTGTGGTCGTGATCTTGATGAATATCCTTAGCACAGTAGTGCGTGGGATGATTCGATGATGTGGATTAATTATTGAAATGAGTCTCCGTGATGAAATATTAATTCATGGATGTGTTCAAAGTCATCATCGTGGCTTACGTGCATAGATGGACTTGGTATGATTATGACCGAGGATCATTCGGTATAATCATGCTTATCAGTAATTGAAAACACTGATTATCGTTTAGCGTGAGTGCGTAATGGATAATTTGTGGTGCGATACTTAATGAATACACGATTATCTTCGTCAGTAGTGCATGGATAATTTAGTGGTCGTGATACTAATGAATATCCTTGGCCACATAGTGCGAGGATGATTCGATGATGTGGATTAATTATTGAAAATGAGTCTCAAAGAATGAAATATTAATTCACGGATGCGTTCAAAGTCATACGTAAGCTTACGTGCATAGATGGACTTGGTATGATTATGACCACCGGATTATTGATTATAATATCCTTAGCCAAGCGAGTGGTCATGGATAATTCATGGTTGTTATACTATTAAAATTCGAGTCTCAGTATTATTGGTTTCACGGTTTGTATATCTTTGGCCCATGTGTAAAAGATGAATTGTTAATGAATATCTTTGGTAGGATTGCAAAATGAATTTAATATTTTTAAGCGATAAAGGTATTCAAGGTATCCTCATCTCTTTATCATACCAGTATTATACCCTAATTTCGAGGGCGAAATTCCATAAGGAGGGGAGATTGTGAGACCCAGTTTTATTAATAAAGATTTAAATTTGGTGAAATAATTTTTAATATTATGGTGTGAATTTGAGATAATATTATAGTTGTAGGGTAGTATTTATAAATTTTGCAAAGTATGCTGAGTGGTTATATTATATTTAGATTGGTGAGGGAATATTCGGTTTAGCGAGGGTGGAATATTCGTATGCAACTACTCAATCATTGGTGGACCTAGCGTAATTATTGTCGGATTGAAAGCGACAAAAATATTTTATTGAAATAACGGCGGAAGTTTTACAGTGAATTCTTTGTTGAACTACTCGGTAGTAAAAATACGATGTCACGTGTGGTTGCATAAGTAACCTTTACGGTATTGATTATTGATCTTATGTGAGAAGTCACCGGTTTGATTCCATTATCATTTATTAATAATATGAATTATTATAATGATAATGACGTTTTGTTTTATTCGTATTATTAACGTAATAAAAGCAAAACATCTTTTATATAAAATAGAATACTTTATTAAAGTTATTCTATAAATAGAATATATTATATTTTATTATGCATAGTGTTGCGTAGTGTTTTTGCATAGTGTTTTGCATAGTATTGCATAGTGTTTTGCATAGTAAAATGTTTTTATATAAATAGAATATATTATATTTTATTTAAAAGATTTTCTTTAAATATGGACCGTCAGATTAAAAGTAAATCAATCTGACCGTTCATGGATTAATTCTTATGCATTCCATTTTCTATAAATAGAAATCATTCCTTCATTATTTTCTTTACGAATTCATTGAAACTCTAGAGAAATTATAGAGAGAAGCTATAGAGAGAAAATTATAGAAAGAAGAGTATTCTACCTTTACTTCACTACTTATATTCGGTTCTTTTACTAGGTAGGGTATTATTTGTTGTATGCCGTAAAGAAGTGTTATTCTTTTCTTCTTGAAGAGAACTTCATTATTCCATTCATTATTATTCTATTGGAATAACTTTTGTAAAAGTGATATACCCTATACATAACCTATATGTCGCGTATATCCTATACTTGGTGAAATCCTTATGTTATTCCATTCTTATTTATTACATTGGAATAACACTTAGTATACGCCATTTACCCTATACTTGGTGACATTCTTCTATTATTACATTGGAACATCCATGCATGTGTTTTTTACAGGACTGGTTCCGTTTTTATTATTCATTGGAACATCACATGCGTGTGTTTTACACTTTTACCGGTTCGCTTTTTATCATTCTGTTGAATATCCTATCATGTGTTTTACAGGATCCGGTTCCATCTTTATTACTCTTGGAACATCACGCTTGTGTGAATTTCACGACTTCGGTTCCGTTATTATTATTATTATTGGAATAACACATACATCAATCGCATGCATGGTGATTTCTTTTGTTATTCCATTCTTTATTATACCCAAATGGTTAAAACTTGGACTTCTATACTCCATGAAATTAGTAGAATATCCTTGATATTTGCGTTTCATCGATATCTTTTCATGGAAATATTCTTACGATCATTCTTGAATTTTACTCACGAACAAGATGTCGTATTGACAATTTGGGCGTTAATAATTCATGGATTAAATAATTCTTGAACTTGTTTTATTGAATTATTATGTCATTATCATCATCCTCATGTTATATTATGTTATCTCTTTGGCTTCGTTGCATAGATGAACTTAGTATGATTATGACCGAGGATCATTCGGTATAATCATGACTTGGTATAAATGATGTGACAAAAGTCCTCGATGGCAACTGTAATGCGATTGATGGATAGTTTTTGGTATGATTATGACGAGGGTGATTCGGTATAGTCATGACCATTGATAATTTGATGAAAATCCTTGGCCAGTAATACGGGATGATTAGATGTGGTGGTTTATTTATTAAAGCTGAGTCTCAAATGATAAAAATTGATGAAAACTTTTAAAACCTAAAAGATAGTAGACTTTATTCTCTACTTGACTCTTTTAATGGGTTGCTTATTCCGCCTTGATTAAACCGGGTTGTCTATTGTATTTTATCGGTTTAACATTGTTGAAGGCTAATGATAATTTATTACGCATTATCTTAGTCATAATATTTCTTCTTGGGCTAGTTGAGCTCACCTTTCTTTCAACGTTTCTCTTGAGAAATGAGAACATAAATGAGGACAGTCGAGGAGCAGAGTAATGGTCCGAAGGATAGCATTAGTAGTCCTCACTATTCTGTGAAATAGTGTGATAATAGTTGTAATGAGGACTCCTTTTGAGTTTGTATAATATCTAGTAGATAATATTTGTATTCAAACTCACAATGGTTTATATCGTATTATACCAGCAAATTATATTAGTAAGTTGTTTTTGAATTTATGTACCATGTAAGTGGCGACCAAGATGGGTGGCGTATACCTAATTTTGAGGCGTCACACTGGCGAGTCAAACCATTGTAGTCAAACATTTTCATATCGAAGCCATGAAGTCATTCGTTTATTACGGATGTCAAGTTTTCTTAGTCCATGTTATGGATTTGAATAAAGACACGTCGATTTGAATAATATTCTTGTTGTTATTGATTTTTCCTGACGTATTTCACGAAGAATTTATCGCTTACTCCCAAAGACGATATTAAATTTTGTATCGAATTTGAACCCGTTACAAAACTCATTTCTAAAATCTCATATCGAATGGCTCTATTGAACTTGAGAGTTAAAAATTCAATTATAGAATTTGGTACTGAGCCTTTATCTTATGTGACTTCCTTTTGTGGAATTCACTAAGCCGCGACTCTCTCCGTAGGGGGCGTCGTATTAAATGCGATAATAAATCGATAGGTGTCATTGTGACGTGTTATCCAGGTTGGGATATGAGTCACAGTTGAGAACAACCCTAAATTCGAGTAAATCGAAATGCGTAGTTTTCAGGCTTAGTTGGTTATTATCGGAGATTCGTTGAAGGATATTCTCGAATCGCTATTCCATTAACGTAAGCTAACCTTCGTAGAGATACAAAATTCGAATGGAGCAAGGAATGTGGGAAGAGCTTGAAGAACTCGAGAGAGACTCATTTCAAAGACATGTTTACGACCATGCCATCATGGAAAAGCGAACGTGGTAGTGACGTGTTGAGTAAGATCGACATAAGTATCTGAGTCATGATATCACAAAGACTAATTTCAGTATAATTTACAAATAATAGAGATGGAGATGAAAACTTCTAGGTACCCACGTTGATGATGATATACGAGTGCATTGATGATATACGAGTATAATCGACTTTAATCGATAAAGTTAAAGCCGCTCGAAGCTACACCGGGAAATGATGAATTTGAAGAAGGAGGTGCAAGAAGTTGTTATTTTAAAAAGCGAGAATCGGTGAGGTGAGAAAGCTCAAACCTTGATTTATTAATCCATTTGAAATTCTCGATCGAATAGGAGCGTGGCCTATAGACTCGTTTTACCACCAAGTATGACGCGTGTTCATAACGTTTTTTCACGTATCGATGTTATGTAAATATGTGGACGACCCGAAACACGTTATTGAGTTAGAACCGGACGAGATAATGAAGACTTAACGTATGAGGAGGTACTGTCAAGATCTTGGATAGGAAGGAGCATGTCCCTACGCTATGAAGGTCGAACCACAAGTTAAAGTTTTGTGGAGGAATCATGTTATTGAGGAAATGACTGGGAGTTGGAAAGCGAAAATGAAAGCGAGGTATCTTTACCTTTTGAAACACCGGTATCGTCGTCAATTTCGAGGATTTAAATTTCATAAGGAGGGAGGTTGTAAGACCAAAATTTTTTAAATAAAAAGAATTTCCTTTATTTATTATTTTGAAATAGTAAGGTTGATTTGATTAATGTGGATAGTTAAGGGTTAAATACGCAAATATTTCAAAATAAGCAAGTGGTTATAAAATATTCATTTCGCTTGGGAATATTCGTTTGGTCGTGGAATATTAAATGCTTGTCGGGAATATTAAATGCGACGGTAGCGACCGTGTGTGGGCCCCATAACTTGAGCGATTGGATGAGGAAAACGACAAAGTTTGGGTGGTTATAAATAATGGGCGTAGTTATTCAAGTAAGGCGTAGTTATTCTGGTTAAGATCATTGGAATACCCGTGGTTAAAATACTGATGTCTGGCGTGGTTGCTTGAGATGATTTGCGGTATTGCACATATTGTTGAATTATTGATCCTTACGTAAGAAGGCACTTTCTCAATAATTATTACGATGAGTTCTTGCTTCAATAGTTTATTTTATTGATTCAATAATTGCTGCGTTGGTATTTTATATTATTGTTGCTCAATAATTGTCATTTGCACGATATTTCCCATTATCGGATCGATAATTCATATTATTTGAATAATATTATTAGATAACATTATTGGCAATGTCTAGAAAGTTACATCTAAGGAGAGGTTTGGTCACCTAATTGCGGCGAAAGAGGAGAAATCCTTATCTGAAAGCCCCTCTTTCCGGGAACAAACTGGTTATCATAAATGTGATTACGTAATATTATTTGTGAATAATTAATTATTGATTCATATGATAAGAAATATTTATTTTATATGAATATAAATGATGGATTTATTTATGTGGTTATTAATGAAAGAATTAATGTTGAGGTGTTTTATCGGTATTTTATCTGATTGGAGGTATTAAAAGATCAAATCGGTTGTTATTATAGCTTTATTGTGTGAGTTATAATATTTAATCCGACCGTTGGATCGTTGTAATTTTTGGATATGTTATACATATATAAGTTGAGTATATGTCCACAAATTTTGAAACCGTTAAAATGCACGAATGATTTGTTGTGAATTTTAAGAGGTGCCGGATTCTAAATTAGGTTTATAATTGATTTTGGTGGAAAATTCTAGAATTGAGTGGGCCCCACTTGTGGTTGGTGAAGAAATGTGCTGAATTTTATTTCAAATGTGGTGGGTGGCAATAGTAGCAGGTAAAGCCATCGGTGTAGCAGTGTCAAGTCTCGCTTTTGCACAGTCTAACATTTTCCTATAAATAGAGGCTTAGTTAAATTGAAAATCACACTGTAAACAAGTTTCTCTCTTTCTCTCTATATTATCGAGTGTATTTTGTGAGTATTTAGATACTTTGAGAGTTCTTTGTTCAAGATGAGTTTCATTCAACATCACTTCCGCCTTTCCTTCCGGGTTAGCATCGATTCTTTGAGGTAAGGGATGTTATTTTCTTCTCAAATGATATTAATTCTTCAATATCATTATCTTTGAAATATTGGTTGGTACTTTTTATCAAATTTGGAACTTTTTCATGCTCTGGGTTACTATTCATGAGTTACTTATTCACGATTACTATTCATGAGTTCTTATTCACGAAGTTACTTATTCACGAGTACTATTCATGAAGCGTGAAAATGTTTTTTGTGGAATTTCTATCTTTTGGTGTGTGAGTTCTTATTCACGTGATACTAAGACTATTCACGATATCTGACACTATTCACTTAATACGGCACTATTCAATAGAAAATGAAAATTTTTCTTTTAAATCTAAAATATCTATTCGGATACTAGCTTTGATTGTATCCATGTTTTGATCATTCTTGAATTTTACTTCACTATGATTATTTATGAAGTATTTTTTGAACTTCGGATTGTTTAAAGTGCGAATCCATAATATTTGTCATTTTGTTTCAATCGGATTCGCTCTTTTAAAAGTATTTTTCATCATCCTCGGTCTTAAATGATGATAGTATTGAATATCTTTGGCACAGTAGCAAAGATGAATGTTTTCTCGAAGAATATCTTTGGCCAGAGTGCAAAGATGAATGATTTCTGAAGAATATCTTTGGCTTTCAGAGTGCAAAGATGAAACAGTGTTTAAATGAATACGACCATCGATGAATATCTTTGGCCTTTAGTGCAGATGAGCAGTGTTTAAATGAACATGACCGATCGATGAATATCTTTGGCCTTTAGTGCAAAGATGAGCAGTGTTTAAATGAACATACCGATCGATGAATATCTTTGGCCTTTAGTGCAAAGATGAGCAGTGTTGAGATGAACATGACCGATTGATGAATATCTTTGGCACAGTAGTGCAAAGATGAATATTTGATTTGAGATGAATATTGATTGATGTTACAGGATAAAATATTGATGATGGATCGTTAAATTCATAGATTATAGTAGATTTCATTCTCTACGTAACTCTTACATGAATTATTATTTCATTGCGAATATTGATCAAACTTGTTGTCTATTGTATTCTATCGATTTTTCCCTGTTGGAGACTAACGATAATTTGTTGTATATTATCTTAGTCATAACATTCTTCTTCGGCTAGTTGAGCTCACCCTTTTCCTTGTTGTTCCATTTTTCTTCTCGGGAGGCGAGAATGTAGCGAGTACTAATCGGGATTATGGAATGAAGGTTCTAGAGAGAGTTGTTTAGTAGTCCTCACCATTTTGTAAAATAATGAATCAATAATTATGATGGGGATTTATTTGAGTATAAATATTATCTAGAAGATAATATTTGTATTTAAACTCAAAGTTTTATTGTTGTGATAATAAAGTTGTAGTTGTTTACATCATGTATTTGGCGACTTCGAGAATGGGTTGGATGGAATGGACCTATTTTGGGTCGTCACAAGGATGATGACAATGACATAGTAATTCAATAAAACAAGTTCAAGAATTATTTAATCCATGAATTATTAACGTCCAAATTGTCAACACGATCTTCATTTAGTAGAGTAAAATTCAAGAATGATCGTAAGAATATTTCCATTAAAAGATATTTGGATGAAACGCAAAATATCGAGGATATTCTACTAATTTCATGGAGTATAGAAGTCAAAGTTTTAACTAACCTGGGTATAATAAAGAATGGAATAACAAAAGAAATCACCACGCATGCGGTTGATTGTGATGTATGCAAAGTTATTCCAATGTAATAATAATAACGGAACCGAGTCGGTGAAATTCACACCGACGGGATGTTCCAACAGAATAATAAAGATGGAACTGCATCCTGGTGTAAAACACATGATAGGATATTCAACAGAATGATAAAGATTTTAACCAAATCGGTGTAAAACACACAGCACGCAGGATGTTCCAACGTAATAATAAAAAGCGGAACCGGTCCCCAAAACACACGCATGGATATTCCAATGAGAATAATGAAGAATGTCACCAAGTATAGGGTAAATCATGCAGATAAAGTTATTCCAATGTAATAATAAGCGATGGAATAACATAAGGATTTCACCAAGTATAGGGTATCTGCACGATACAAAGGTTATGTATAGGGTATGCCACTTTTACGAGTTATTCCAATGTAGAATAATAGTGAATGGAATAATAGAAGTTCTCTTCAAGAAGAAAGAATAACACCCACTACCGTAAAAAGAACCGAATATATAGAAGTAGTGAGGTAGAATCTCTTCTTCTTTCTATAATTTTCTCTCTATAACCTTCTCTCTATAATTTCTCTCTGTAGTTTCAATGAATTCGTAAGAAAATAATGAAGGAATGAGCTTATTTATAGGAAAATGGAATGCATAAGAATTAATCCATGAACTATCTGAGATTGATTTACTTTAATCTGACCATTCATATTTAAAGAAAAATCTTTTAAATAAAATATAATATATTCTATTTATATAAAAACATTTTACTACGCAAACACTACGCAATCTTACTACGCAAAACACTACGCAAAATTACTACGCAACACTACGCATAATAAAATATAATATATTCTATTTATGAATAATTTTAATAAAGTATTCTATTTTATATAAAAGATGTTTCGCATTTTATTACGTTAATAATACTGAATAAAATAAAACGTCATTATCGCTTATAATAATTCATATTATTAATCGACAATAATGGAATCAAACCGGTGAAACTTCACATAAAAGATAATAATCAATACCGCAACATTACTACGCAACCACACGACATCGTACTTTTACTACCGAAAGTAGTTCAACAAATATCAACGGTGAAAACTTCCGCCGTTATTTTAATAAAATATTTTTGTCGTTTTTCAATCCGACAATAATTACATTTAGGTCCACCAATGATTGAGTAGTTGTATTTAATATTCCTCGCTAAATCGAATATTCCCCACCAATCGAATATAATATAACCACTGTGATACTTTACAAAATTTATAAATACTACCCATAACTATAATATTATCTTAAATTCACACCATAATATAAAAAAATTATTTCACAAAATTTAAATCTTTATTGATAAAATCCGGGCTCTCAAAGAATAACACCCCTTACTTTTGGTAGGAGATTGAATCGCAAGAAACAGAAGAATAAAATACTCTTCTTCTTTCTCTTATTCTCTCTATACTTTCTCTATATACTTGAATGAATTAAGTGAAAATAATGAAGCCTTGCGCCTCTATTTATAGAAGATTTCTAATTAAAGACCGCCACGCGAAAAGGCGAGTGGCTGACGAATCGATGATGTGAAAAGAAAAGTGGTTTTTGGCATCGACATGTGAAAACGAAACGACAAGTGGTTCGACGGCACTGTAATGTGAAACGACAAGTGGTTTGACGTCTGGTAAAGGTAATTACTATTATTGCGAAGGTAATTACTATTCACAAGGTAATTTACTATCGACGAAGGTAATTACTATTCACAAAGGTAATTACTTATCGACGAAGAGACTTTAGATGATGACATATGGGCCCCCATAAAATAATCAAACTTACCACAAACGTCTCATAATGCACTTTTTATATACATTAAGGATTAAATAAATATTACCACAAATTATTTTATTTTTAATCAACACATTTTAATCTTTCAACAATTATTAATCATTTATAACTTGTAAATCTCAATTAATAATATAACATATTATCTGAGATGATCTTTGTGACAATAATTGAATCAATAATATAAGAGATATGATGCGCACGTGAATTATCTGTAAGAATAATCGAAAGATAAATTTGAGTGACTTCTCACGTAAGCGATCAATAATCAATACCGCGTCTACTACGCACCACGCCAGATTCTTTGTATTTTACCAACGGGTAGTTCAGCAGCTTTAACGGTAAACACCTCCGTGAGTTATTTTTATAAAATATTTTTGTCGTTTTCTCAACCCGATAATAATTACATTGTGGGGTCATAATGATTGGTAGTTATGCGAATATTCCTAACAAAAAGAATATTCCCCACCAAAACGAATATTTTATAACAACTTTGCATACTTTCAGCAAAATTTATAAATATTACCCATTTATAACATTATATCAAATTTATTCTATAATATTCAAAATAATATTTATAGAAAAATTCATCTCATATTTATAAAAGTTGAAGTGCTACAATTTCTATAAAACAAAACACTTAATAATTAAAAATAAACATGACCTAAAACATATGTTTAAATTTTTTTGTTATTGTTGAAGAATAAAATTGAATAATTACTTTTCATAAAAATATTAATTATTAAAAATAGACATCTAGACGGGGCATATTAAAAATAAAAATATTCCGGACACCTTGAATTTTCATCACCCCGGAAACTCTCGTTCCAATGCGTGCGACAGAAGAAGAAAAGAAGCCAGTTACTGGAATTTAGAATAAAGAATACACGTGTCTGTCTTTCACCGGCGACAGGTGGAATTTACAGTCGATGACGACGCTTCAATCTTGTATGTCGCAGTTGCTCACGCTCTCCAATGTAAAGAGATTAGCATGTTCTTCTTATTATTCATCCCCTTCGCCATTTTCACTTTACTTGATCGCCAAAAATAGGAGGCAAATTTGTTCCAAAATGTCGGCCGAGTCATCCCCCAAACTCACTCATTCCATCAATCTGCTGAGTCACCCTGCCGAACCCGTCCAAATAGTCGCGGCCCCCGGTGTCTCCGCATCTGAGTTCAGGTGAGTACACTCGCAACAAGCTTTTCTTCCGAATTGCAGTTATCAATTATTCAACTTTTTATTGCTATTTTCATTAATCAATTGAAGTTTTGTCGGTGCCAATTTGTGTATAATTTGAATGTCCTCATTTATTTATTAATTAATTTGCCAAAGAATAGTGATAAGAAATATAAACTATGAAATGAAGAACTCTTTATTCTTTTATTATTTGTATAATGAAGTTATAAAAGAGTATTTATAGTACAACATTCTAACTGGGAATAGCTACTCTGTTCCAGCTCTAAACTAACTGTGCTACATTTGGTTTTGCCACATGTGCTAAACACCTTTGTATTTGATGCTTCAGTTCAGTTACTTGTGACTTGGAATGATCTTGTAATGCAGCAGCAACATGGGCACCATGATGTGTATCAACTCTATTACTCCCCCCACAAATGGGAGGTCCACAAGGATTGTGGAGTCCCAATTTGGAAATGATAAACCAGTGAGCAGTACGCCCCAAAGGTTTAGTAAAAATGTCAGCAAGTTGTTGAGAACTGGGAATAAAAACAGGTTTAATGAACTGAGCTTGAACTTTGTCTCGAACAAAATGGCAATCCACTTCAATATTTTTGTCCTAGCATGAAGAACAGGATTGGACGCTAATGAAATAGTAGACAAATTATCAACATGTAGGGTAATGGGAGTAGAAACATGAAGGCTCAAATCTGACAAAGGCTGTGTAACCAAACTAGTTCACATGTAGCATCAGCAACCGAGCGATATTCTGCTGAATACCGAGCGATATTCTGCTTCAGCAGAAGAATGACTGACCACAGATTGCTTTTTAGCACCCCAAGAAATCAATGAATTTCCAAGAAACATGCAATAACCAGATATAGATCGTCTTCCCCCATTCTGGCCAGCCCAATCACTGTCAGAATAAGCAGTCAAGTCCAAATTACTAGAGGAAGAGAAAAATAAGCCCATGCCAATGGAACTCTTCAAGTACCTCAAGACTCGTAATGCAGCTCTCATGTGATCTTGACAAAGAGCTTGTAAAAATTAACTGAGATGATTAACTGTGTAGCAAATATCTGGGCGAGACATAGTGAGATATTGTAATTTGCCAATCAAACATCTATAAGAAGTGACATCCAGAAGACACTCACTAGTAGATTCATGAAGTTTTAGATGTTGTTCCATAGGAATGGAAAAAGGCTTGGAATCAAGAATGCCAAAATCATGAAGTAAATCAAGAAGGTATTTCCTTTGATGAACAAAAATACCTTGAGAAGATCTACTGACTTCTAAACCCAGATAATACTTTATATGTCCCAAATCTTTGATAGTGAAGGCTGAATGTAACATGTGTTTCAACTGAAGTATTTCTTGCTCATTAGAACCTGTGACTAAGATATCATCCCATAAACAATGACCAAGGTATAGGCTGAAGAGGTTTGAGAGATGAACAAGGAATAATCAGCTTTAGACTGAGTGTAACCAGCAGATAATAATGCATTTGTTAGTTTGGCAAACCATTGACGTGATGCTTGTTTTAAACCATAGAGAGATTTGTTGAGTTTACAAACTTGTGTAGACTGTTTCAGAATAGAAGAACCAGGTGGAGGTGTCATGTAAATCACCATGAAGGAAAGCATTGTTGACATTAAGTTGATGAATAGGCCATCCTCTAACAGAAGCAATAGCTAACAAAGCTCGAACAGTTACCATTTTAGCCACGGGAGCAAAAGTTTCAGTGTAATCAATGCCTTTAGTTTGAGTATACCCTTTAGCCACCAAACGAGCTTTATACCGTTCCACACTGCCATCAGCATTATATTTCACCTTAAAAACCCATTTACAACCAATAGGAGTGTGACCAGATGGAAGAGATGTAACAGTCCAGGTGTTATTATCTTCTAAAGCAACTAACTCCTTATCCATTGCATCGACCCAGTTAGGATCGCGGATAGCTTGTGTATAAGTGGTAGGTTCTTGAATAACAGCCAAATTACTAATAAAGTGCAAGTGAGATGGAGCAAAAACACCATATGATAAGTAATCGGTGACTGGATATTTAGAAACAACAGAAGACATATGGGAATGTGGAACCAAAGAAGGAAAATGATACTGAGAATGCCAAACAGGTTTGCTTTTAGGTCGAGTAGAAACTCTAGGAAAAACAATAGGGGAAAGGAGAAACATTAGATGGAGAAGATGTAACATTAGATGGAGAAGATGTAGAAGAAACATTAGGTGGAGCAATTTGGTTTGAGTAACCGTGTGCAACAGGAAGAGATGAAACTGGAGAATCCAAGGAAGAATGATCAGATGAGCTTATGACTTGGGAAGAATCAGTAGAAAACTGTGTACAAGGGGTGTGAGAAAGATCAATATTATTAAAATGAGTGATGTCATGTTGTTGGATAAAGTGCTGCGTTGGAGGATTAGAATTTGTGGATAAAAAAGGAAAACTGGTTTCATGAAAGATAACATGATGAGAAACAAAGACTTGTTTAGTGTCTAAATTGTAAAGCTTGTAACCCTTTTGTGTAAGAGGATATCCTAGCAATATAGCTTTAATGACTTTCTGAGTCAAATTTATCGGGAGTATCTTTGAGAAGCAAAAAAACAAAGACAACCAATAGTCTTAAGATGAGAATAGAATGGAGGCTTATGAAATAAGATCTCATAAGGAGTCTTAAACTGAAGAACAGAACTAGGTACCCTGTTTAAAAGATAAGTAGAAGCAAGAAGACAATCTCCCCAGAAAACTTTGGGTAAACCACTTTGAAATCTTAGAGCCCGAGACATGTTTAAAAGAGTTCTGTGTTTGCGTTCCACAACACCATTTTGTTGTCGTGTTTTTGGACAAGAAGTATGATGTAACACTCCCAATTTGGTGAGAATGGTAGATATAAAATGATTGCAAAATTCCGTCCCATTATCACTGCAAAGTTTTAATAGATTTACCAAATTGGGTATGAACTGAAGTAAAAAAATCTTTCAAGATTTTAAAAACATGTTGCTTAGTAGTATAAAAAAAAGTTCATACAAAGACGAGAAAAATCATCCACAATGGTCACAAAATATTTAGAACCATTTCGAGTAGCAATCTTATAAGGACCCCATAGATCACAATGAATTAGTTCAAACAATTCATGAGTACAATTGGAACTAGAAGGAAAAGGTAAACTAGTTTGCTTTGCTAATGGACATACACAACATTTATCACAACCGTCGCTTTTAGAGAAGAAGAAATTCTTTGAAATTTTATTTAAAAGAAAAAGCAGTGCGTACGACCAAGTCTTTGATGCCGAGACTTGTAGGAGATGATTGAACATCATGAAAGCAAAGAACATGAGAAGGAAAATGCAAGATGTATAGGCCGTTAGACAAGTCATTCAAATTGAATTGTGTGCATCCGATGTTGGTCCTGTACCACACATGAAAAAAAGATAAATCAAACATGTAAATGTGAATCAATAGCAAGCTTCTTGATGATAACAAATTACATGTAAAAGAAGGTATAAAAGGACTTTAGTGCAGAATGATATCGATGAGTTAATTGAATGTAACCAAAGATGAGTGACTTGAACAACACTCTCATTCGGCGGACTAACCGTGGATAGGAGTATGTAAAGGAGTTAAAGAATGAAAAGATCCTTAGAACTCATCATGTGATCGGTTGCTTCAAAGTCACTATCCAAGCATGTTTATTAGAATTGCAAAAAACAAAAGTAGAAACCATACCAAAGAATACGATCATCGTGGACTATCAAGTATTTTGTCAAACATGGAGAATAACTGATTCATTTGAGCCTGAAGATGTTGTATAGGATCTGATCCAGAATCATCATCTGTGACAGTAGACACTTGCATTGCCTTGCCTACATGAGGACTAGATTGAGACTGTGCCTTGTATCCAGATAGAGTAAGATTCTTCTTAGTGGAAACTGATTGGAACCTTGAAATCGTGAGACATTAGGACTGAAAGAATATCTTTGTTTGGTCCACTTAGCAGCTGGATGACCAGGTGGATATCCATTTAGCCTATAACAATCCTCTCTTATGTGACCATCTTTGTGGCAATAAGTGCACCAACCATCCTTAACAGTTTTGTGGAAATGAGACGGCGGTTCATAATGTTTGGAAGTGGCAGCTTGTACAGAATGGGGATACTGTTCATAGTTTCTGGAAGTGGCAGCTTGTATAGAACTTGGATAATATGCACCAGGATTAGTGTCCATATTAGTAGAACTGGAAATATTATGGAAATGCATGTCATGACCAGATCCATATGTCATTTACTGTTTGCCTAAATTGGCAGAATGAGCAAACATGGCAGTACTACTGTTAGGACCAGGAACATATCCTTGGCGTTGTCGTTCATCTTGCCTGATAAGAGCAAATGCTTGGGCTACATTAGGTAAAGGCTGCATCATTAAAATTTGCCCCCTAGCATTGGCATAACTTTCCTCTAATCCCATAAGAAACTGAGTAAGTTTCCTTCTCTGATCTTGTTCATCTAGAATTCGAGAAGCTCCACAAGTACACAAAGGAGGAGTCTCTAAAGCCAAGTACTCATCCCAAATACCTTTCATCTTGTGGTAATAAAAATCAACAGAGGCAGTTCCTTGCTCCAAAGTATACAAATCTCTGAGCAACTGATAAATTCTATGGCCATCAACGGTAGAAAAACGATCTTTAAGTTCTTTCCAAACTGAGGCAGCAATGTGTATAAAATTCATGTTGTTACTGATTTCTTCAGAAACGCAATTGAGGATCCAAGAAGTCACCATGTCATTAACGCTTTCCCATTGTGCAAATATAGGTGAAGTAGTAACAGGTATTTCATAAAAACCATTCACTATGCCCATTTTATTCTTAGCAGATAGTGCAATAGCCATGGATCTTTGCCAAGGATTGTAGTTGTCCGAACCAGTTAATTTTTTAGAAATTAGTTGTATTCCAGGTTGATCATTATTGTGCAAATACAGAGGATGTGTATTAGAATCCATGGAGACTGTTATTTGGTCAAAATGATTACCAATATCATGTGTAACAGGAAGTTGAGTGGTAGCAATACCAGTAGGAATACCAATTCCAGTAGAAGATCCAGCTCCATTGTTAGAAGATGATCCAACTCCATTTCCAGAAGTAGGTCCAGATCCATTATTGGATCCTGCACCACGACCCTAAGCAACTGGTGGAGAATAGATGTTAGGATTCACCATTGATGATTTGCGAAGAAAATCGCACAAAACAGAGGAACAAGTTAAAATTGATGGAAGAAAACCCTAATTGATCAAAGAAAACCCTAATTGATTGAAGAAATCAAGTAAAGCAGATGAAAAACACAAACAAGAAATCAATTCGCACGATGAAACGAGATCAAGTAAACGAAATGAAATCGCAAAACAAGAAATCGAGAAATGAAATAAAGCGAGATCGATATTGCTTTGATACCATGATAAGAAATATAAACTATGAAATGAAGAACTCTTTATTCTTTTATTATTTGTATAATGAAGTTATAACAGAGTATTTATAGTACAACATTCTAACTGGGAATAGCTACTCTGTTCCAGCTCTAAACTAACTGTGCTACATTTGGTTTTGCCACATGTGCTAAACACCTTTGTATTTGATGCTTCAGTTCAGTTACTTGTGACTTGGAATGATCTTGTAATGCAACAGCAACATGGGCACCATGATGTGTACCATGATGTGTATCAACTCTATTAAATAGCGGTTTGGATTTTTATCTGTACTGTATCTAGACTCTAATAATGTCAAAATTTGAACTTTGGATGTTTGGGTTCCATGGAAAAGGACAAATCAGCTCAATTTTTCATTAAAATATCTATTTTAATTTATTGATTATGAGGATGGGATTTATGAATAGTTATAATATAGCTTAGTGAGCTTAAATGAGCTCGAGTAGTTCCCTGTGGATTGCAAGCATCTCGAATTCAATATGAGTCTCTAGTAATTAGATGAACCAAGCTTGATGGCATTTTCTTAGGCTTGGATCTGACTCAATATGAGTTACTCAAGCAAAAGGTGGGCTCATAGCGGCTTGTTTACAAGCCAAGGTGATCAACTTATCACAAGATACATTTGATATGCTAGAGATGGCCACCTTAAGCAAGCTAGGTATTCATTAAACTACATAGGAATGCAACTGAAAATCGCTGATGCCAATTCAGTGAAAACGTCGTTGAGGATACTTTTCATGTGCCAAGGAACTACAAAGTGATGAGCAAGACAGTACTCAGCTTAGTGTGGGCTAGGGGATTCTAAAAAGTTATACTTGAAGTGGACGCAGAAGAGGTAGCAGCATCAACACATCAAACACTGTGGAGCACCACCCATTAATAACTGATACAAGAAGCTCTGATGTCATGTAACTTAATTGGGAATATTGTTCTTGAAATATATTTCATCTTTTTTTATTTTTTTATTGGCGTGCAATGATGACATATGTCTAGTAATCTCATGCCTTTTCTTGATTCAAAATGTTTTTGGGGTTATTTTTGTGAATTTTTATGCATCTGGATTCCTCATAGTTTGTTTTGTGTCCTAGGAATGCTATCGAGTCTTCTTTGTTCCAGCAGTGGCTCAAGAACATCCAAACTGAATCTGGGATTCTTGCTAATGGAACCGTGGCTTTAAAACAAGTACTTATCCAGGTATCATTTCTTTCAATTTAAATCACTAGTTTGCCACCATGGATTTTAAGTTTCATGATTTGTTTTAACATGATATAAATCTATTCTTTAAGATTCATTAAAAATATTCGCATTTGCTTATTGTTGTTTTTATGTGTCTTTGCGCTGGTTGTATGCGGTAGATACTCTCATAGAAGCGTAGTATTTTTTTTTTTTTTTTTTTTATAAGTAGAAGTTTATTATAAACAAGCTGCCAAATGCTCTGTGCCAAAAATCTTAAATTCCAGTTCTTGACCTTTCAATGAAAACAGGGAGTGGATATGTTTGGCAAGCGTGTTGGGTTTCTCAAATTTAAAGCAGATGTTCTTGACAAAAAAACGGGGACACAGGTACCTGATTGGGTTACTCCTTGTAATATTTTCCTTCTTGTTTTTTCATATGTTCTATACTGCTGATGTTGTTGCATCTTGAATATTGATGCAACATAGCTTCATGCGAGCTTCTTATTTGTTTTTTTCTCCCTCCTTTCCTCTCAGCTTTGGAAAGTTGACCCCCACGCACACATTCTTTTATGTTTGTATTATGAATGTTCATATATGATATACTATATGTTATGTTAAAATGTGGGGCTTGGATGAATGAGATCTATTCTTTTGCATTTGTATTGAAACACGCTTAGGTTCCAGGTATTGTGTTTGCTCGAGGACCAGCTGTAGCAGTGCTAATCCTTTTGGAATCGGAGGGGAAGACATATGCTGTGGTCACTGAACAGGTAATTTTTTTCTTTATACCTTTTGTAGAATTTCAGCTTGAACTAGAAGAAGAAATGACATTCCCATTCTTGTTGGTTCTCTGCTACATGGAAACTCTAATACATGCTCTTGTATCTAAAAGGTTAGGGTTCCTGCTGGAAAGCTAATTTTGGAGTTGCCAGCTGGAATGTTGGATGATGATAACTGTGATGTTGTCGGAACGGCAGTTCGTGAGGTCAGTCTCTCTCTCTCTCTCAGTCTCTTGCTCTCACTCACTCGCTCATTCACTATCACTCATTACAGGTAAATCCTTGTGAAGGCCTTTACTGTCGCTTACTTTTTCCTTGCCTGAACTGCTTTTTACTGCATCCACTTTGATGGTCGCTTTTTGGAGGTGAAATTTTTTAACTGAAGTAAACTTTAAAAATATACTTTCTTATCCTCTTTTTTTCATACTTCTGATGCTAGGAAGGTTTTATTTTAACTATTAATCTGACAAAATTTTGATGCTAGTAAGGTTTTATTTTAACTATTAATCTGACAAAAAGAACACAAATACTTACTAACACATGTAACATATATTGTTTCTGTAGCCTTTTCTACTTCTATAATTAATTTTTGGTCAGCATGCTTACGCCACGTTAGTGTTCTTCTCCATGGATTTTAGCCTTGTGAAATGTTTTACGTGTGAAAGTTCTCTTTTCAAGTAATTTAGTGGTGGTGTTTTTTAAGTGTTTTCTCATTATGTATCAACTATATTACTTTGTGTTCAGTGCCATATGACAAGAGTAATGGAAGAATGACAAAATTGGCACAGTTTGATAATGTTTCTGATCAGATGATTATGACAGGTGGAAGAGGAGATTGGAATACACTTGAATCTAGAAGACATGGTTGACCTCACTGCCTTTCTAGACCCATCAACTGGCTGCAGAGTTTTTCCTTCCCCAGTATGTAAAGGCTCATCCCTTAAAATTTAAAATATGAAACTTTGGGTGTTATAAGCTGGTGCAAGGTTTTAGAGCTTGAACATTATTTTAAGAGGAAATCCCATTAAAATATTTATTGTAATAATGGAGGAATACACGAAACTGTACAAGAGGAGTGTAGAAGCCACAGATTAATTTAAGAATAGTGTGGAATATAAGCATATTGTTAAAAGACCAAGAAGCTAGTTTACCAGAAAAAATGTCTAACAATATCTTAAGGGTATACTCTTTCTAAATTACACTGCAATTCTATTAGGCACAAGTGTAATGTAATACTGTCTACGGTTTCTTCTAACTACCCATCAATTAGGCGAATTCAATAGGGTTTTGATTCTTTTGAATAAATTTTACAGCCTTCTGATAGGCAATGTTATAAAAGGCGCTAGGCGGGAGGCGGGCGGCCGAGGGGGGCCTAGCGCCTAGGGGGCCTAGGCGGGATTTTTTATTTTAAGATAATTTTAATATTTTATCTTACATTTATCCAAACAAAATAATAATATAAAGCATAACAATCTATAATAAAGATAATAAAGGTCTTTCTTAAAGTTTAAACACATATCCATATTGCTAATGTCAAAGTTCAAACACAAACATGCAATTGTTCAAAGTATAAACATATTTTTAACATATTAGTTTTATTTATAAATAAGATTGCTATTAAATAATAAATTTTAAAATTTCAAGAATTTAATTCAATAATAAAACTTGAAACTAAACATAAATATAAGAATTATAAAATACAATTAAACTAAATATTATAAATGTATCCTCATTTATATAATTTGAAGTTAGTACAAGTTCAAAAATTACAACTATAATAAAATTATTCATTTGACTTGGTATTGTTTACTTCTTGTTGTGATTTGATATGCTACAACCTCAGTATTATGAATATAGGTAATCATTAGAAAAATAAATATATCAAGATTTGGTTTGGGTAATTATTAAAATAAAAAATTTCTCCACCTAGAACCCGCCTAATTTTCTAGAGGAATTTTTTTGTCGCTTGAGCCTAGGTGAGGCGCCTGGGGCTTAGAGGTGCCAAGGGGGGGCCTAGGTCCTAGGCGGGGCGCCAAGAGGGGGCCTAGCGCCTAGGCGGACCTAGGCGGGGATTTTTAGAACAGAGCTGATAGGTCACTTGAAAGCTATCCCTTGTAGAGATTACTAAGTTTATAGAGAAGAAAAATGAGAAAGGGAAGACGATCTCATGTGCCCGAAATCTAAGCCGATACAATCTTTCTTATTGGCTACAGCCCTAGGGTGACTTATTCTTTTAAAAAGCCTAAACAAAAGTCTGTAGATATCCACTGGAGTTGGTAAAATACGAATATGCAACCTCCATCTTATTTGGTGGAGCAATTAGCCAAAACCTTTCTTCTTTGGTTCTGTAGCAGTTATGATGCAACAATTCTATAACATGTGAAAACTGAAAGGAGTTATGAAGATGGAAGGGAAACTACAAAAATATCTATTTTGGCCTAATGCATCCTAAAAGGAAGTAAAATAATAATCATTGCTTGCAAAATCAAGTGCCATCTCTCTAGTTAATCACACTAGATAATTTCCCAACTTTCAAAGGTTCAGTTCATGGACATTATTTATCAATCATTGAGGATTGTATTTAACAGGTTAGATTTCATCTATCTGTTTGTGGTTGTTTACAAAAGTGCTAAAAACGATTATGATAATATTACTGGTCAGAAATATATTTTAATCTTCTCTCTCTCTCTCTCTCTTTATTTTTTTTATAATTCCTTATCTTCCTATAGTTTTGGTAAAGTGGTTAATGTGTCTTCCATTGCTAGGGTGGCTCCGACGAGGAAATTAGTTTGTTTTTGTACAGAGGAAATGCAAGTAAAGAGACTATTACACAACTCCAGGGAAAAGAGACTGGGCTTCGAGAACATGGTGAGTTGATCAAGGTGCATGTCGTTCCCTATGACAAACTGTGGTGCAGTACTCCCGATGCAAAAGCTCTCATGGCCATTGCCCTATATGAAATGACCAAGAAAGAAGGCCTGCTGCCTCCTCAGAGAAATTGACACGCTGGCTTCTTTCATCAGTCTAAATCACTCTATATGGTAGATTGTAAGTGAAATTTCGATGCTGGTACCATGATACCATTTTTATACCGACTCATGCATGATGCCATCTTTATGTTGAATAGAACACTTTTCTTGAGTGTCACTAAAATTGATGAGATACCATCTTCTTGCACATATTTGACTCTTTCAGTAATTATAATTATTAATGTAGGACAGCTGAAGACAATAGAACTACTTAATAATTTCTTATAAATAATAAAATAGGGTATTGTTGACGAGTGACCTACGGGCTATGGCCACTTTGTTAAGCATTTCCTGCACTATATCAAATTCCCATAACAGCTCTTTCTGTAAAATTTCCTTTCGAGACACATTAAATGTTCCGTAGGATGTTACCATTCTTTTCAATAAAAATCAAAACATAGATGCATAGTTTACTGTCCTTTTTAGAAATATAAAATATATAAGGTCCTTGTGTTTTTCATGATCTCTAGTCATTTTCCTTTTCAAAATTTGGTTATTTAGCTTTATTATTATATTATTATCAGAATTAATGGACTGCTGGACAAAATGACTACTATTCCTTCTTCCATTTTAATTTTTCTAAATATCCTTTTCAGAAATGGTAGCCCATCTAGGTCGTTATTGAGTTCAAAGAAAGCAATTCCATCGAGAGGCCAAATCAATAAAAAATATTGATGCAACAGTTCCTTGCTATCCCTTTGCCATTTGGAACTTAAAAATATAAGGGCAAGAAAAAATTGATAAGAAAAAGATGACTAATAATAGAAATGACATTCGTAATGAATACAAATTCAACGATAATTACTTCGAAGGATTTAATATCAAATATTTTGTTAGTAAAGTATTTTGCACTATTCAAAATTTTCTATTATTCATTTAGTTTCATGTTCCTTTCATTTTCCAAGCTGAGTCTCCATATTGTTGAAGCTGAATCATTTTGAATAGCTGCATGACATGGCACTTTTATGTAGCATATATACACCGACTTTCTTATTCTCAAGTGCTCTGGTTTTGTTTACTCATGGAAATTTTCTTTCTTTATGTTTTTTTCCCTTTCCCTATATATCTATGGATATATTTAAGTTTGGAGCTGCAGTTATGGGTAGGTCTGCTATATAGCATCCGTTATGTTGTTTCTGTAGCTTATACCGTTGTTTGAGTTGCACATATCGAGTTACCCATTATCGCCAGAACAGAACTAAGAGTAGCTCTAAATACGTAATTTAGCTCTAATGATTTGAAAGGTTGCAATTGGGTGAAAAGATGACAAAGGATGACTTATAGCCTTTAGGCAACTAGCGTCGTTGCTAGAGTGCAGAGTAGAAAACATCACAGGTCTTTCATACAATTCTACTACACAAGAAGATACCAAAGCAACTAATTGAACTATCAAACCCGAGACTATTGCCCAAGTAGAATTTGCTATAATTGGGTTATTCCATTTTACCTGAATTTACTGAAACCCAAGAGAATGACTCTGCACTTGCTACAGAGTCATTCCTTCAAAGATCTTCGGGATAGCAAGTAGTGGCTTTGCCTTCTGTAGTGATAATGCAAATCTTTCACTAGTGTCCATCTCTTCAGGTTTCATTCCATCAGGAAGTTTCCAGTCAAAATGGTAAACAAGAGATGCAATCATCAAGCTCACCACCCTCTGTCCTAGAGCAATTCCAGCGCACATTCGACGTCCGGAACCAAATGGGAGTAATGTGAAATGTTGACCCTTGAAATCTACTTCACTGTCCAAAAACCTTTCTGGCATAAAACTTGTGGAATTCTCCCAATAATCAGCATCTCGCGCAATCGCCCATGCATTCACCAGTATTTGAGTGTCTTCAGGTATCAGATAGCCCTTCAGTTTTACGTCCTTCTCTGCCCTACGTGGCACTAGGAAAGGCACCAATAGGTGGAGCCGCATGGTTTCTTTCACAACTGCTTGCAAGTAGGGCAGTCCAAGCAACTCACCTTCTTCTATTCTTCCTTTTTCGCCCACACTGTCACTAATTTCCTTCTGTAGCTTGAACATTATTGTGGGGTGGAGAATTAATTCAGTCAGTGCCCACTCTACAGTATTTGCAGTAGTTTCAGTTCCCGCAAGGAACAATTCCTGAGGTAAGAATTTTGTTAGCGTTATCAAAATCCTATGCTTTGATATTATTAATTAGACATAACCAGAAATCTTACTGTTGAAGTCTTATAGAATAAAAGTATACAAATTGATGTCCTGAGACGCATAGTTGTTGGACTTGATGGAAAAAATCATCTTGCAGACTTTTTATTATTGTCAATTTATACCAATAGAACGTTCAAATTGTCTGTGTACATAGTGAGGTGAGATTAAGTTGGTGATGGATGAGATCGAGAGAGAGAGGGGGGGAGAGAAAATTCATACCACTAGTAGTACTTGGACGTGCTTCAAGCTGAATTCGGACTTATTTTCTTGGCTAAAGTCGAGGAAGCAATCCAACAGATCCCCGTCTGTTTTCATCTTAGACTCTCTATGCATTAGACGCTCATTGATGAACTTATCACAAAGCTCCTCAAGATAGCCATAAGCAGCCTTAGCTTTTCCTCTTAAGCCTTGAGGATCCCAAGCTTTAAACAAAGGGAAATAATCTGCAACGTTAAATTTGATATCAACCTCCATGACAGACTTCACTGCATTCTGAAACCCTTTTACATCTTGGGACTTGTAGTCAGCTACATTTGCAGAGAAGCATGTATTTGATATCTGATTTACAGCGGTGGAGAACACCAACTTGACCATGTCCACAGCTTCTCCTTTTTTACTAACCTCCTTAACATGCTGAACCATTTCTTCCACCACTCTGTGTCTCAAGTTTCGTAAAGTGTCTAGCTTTTGGGTGTTTGTCAAGTACGTAGCTAGAACTTTTCGGAGCGTTCGCCATTGATCCCCTGCAGACAGCCACACCACAGCGTAGTAAGGATGATCTAGTTCAGTGATAGCAGAAGGGACCACTCTGCCGGAGAAAGCTTCGTCATTTTTCTGGAGGATTTCTCTGGCCATCTCCGGTGAAGAAGCAACAACGCTAGTGACACGACCTAGACGGATAGACATGAGAGGACCGTACTTTTTTGCTAACTTTGAGAATGCCTCGTGGGGTTTGTCACCAATATGAAAGAGGCTTCCAAAGAGAGGGAGGCCTTTGGGACCTGGTGGAAGGT
Source organism: Panax quinquefolius (assembly GCA_020205615.1). Lineage (NCBI taxonomy): Eukaryota > Viridiplantae > Streptophyta > Magnoliopsida > Apiales > Araliaceae > Panax > Panax quinquefolius. The sequence goes on along the minus strand of CM035174.1, from coordinate 105,260,959 downwards.
TTCTTCTACGAAATAACGAAAAGCCATGGAGAACAATGAAGAATATCGAGGAGCACAGAAGGAAACTCAACAACTCCATAGAGGGTATGTTTTGTATTAGTTATTTGATTTCTATCTCTCTGCACTTTACATGAATATATAGACGTTCGTATCAGAGTGGTCTCCTACTCACAAATGGTCTTCTAAAAATAGACATGCAGGAACTCTGGCATCAATTCAATGTAGTGAGGTAAGGCGCTCTGGTAAATGTCCCCATCAGTCCAACCCAACCCAACCCCTACTTAATACTTTCATGTCATCAGTTACAGTTTCTTTTTGTGTTTGTCCTAAAATATTAGTAGTTGCGGTTTCTAAAAGTATGGTCGTCCTAAATTTTGTTAAAGAAACACAGGTGTTACTTAATATAATAAGTATTTCTTTAAAAAACATTTGATTAGGAAGGTAAACAAGAAATTATTAATGTGTGTATGGTTTGCAAAAACAAGACTCACTTTTGAGATGGAATAGGGGATATTACATCAAATTTAAACTTAAATAGGATGAAAAACTTGGTTAGTAACCAATTATGCATTTAGATTAGGAGAATGAACCGCTGGTTTTCCAGGGCCTTTAGAAAATTGAAATTTGTGTTTTCTTTTTTTAATGTTTTTATCTTTTTGGCATTGCCCAAAATATATAAAATTGTGAAAAATGGTAGTAGTAATTTAATGAAAAAATAACCTCTCCAGGGTCCATCCAGACAACTACTATTAAAAACTTCATACATGGTAAAAAGTTATAAACTACATTTTTGGTTTCAAAATTTACTTTAATCAGTAAATTTGATAGAGAATCAAGATCGGGTTTAAATTTGAAGGGCCCTTCCTTATTTTCAGAAAACGAAGCAAAATTTCTAAAATTTTTGTTAAATGCAATTATAACTATCGCTAATGGTCACAAAATAAAACAAAAATCTTTTGGAATAAAAGAAATAAGTAAAAAAGTCCCTCGATGGTCAGACAAATTTATTACCGAGTTGAAACAACAGACGGGAGTAATTCAAGAAGGCGTACGGGAATAAATTTAACTTTGATAGGCGAGACTTGTTTGTTTCCGAGCCACACTTCAAGCTTGGATAAGCTTCTAAAGCCGCATTACGGGATACATCGTTTTCAATATGCACATGTTACGGCCTAAATCCATGACTTTTGGATTGGGTTGCATTCGGTAATAAAAATTTAGGACTAGAATCCTCTCTATTTCAAATAAATGAATACTCGGTGCAGATTTAAATTAACCTTTATCTCTCCCTCCCATCAGCATGATGTCATATTTTAATACATTTTAAATATAGATAAAGAAATATAGAGTCTCCATTTATTTAAAATTGTAAAAATAAAAAATAAATAAAAAGAAATAGTTCAAAGTTCATGTGAAATTAAATTCTTCTGATTTATCAAAGTTCATGTGGAATTAAATTAAATTAAAGTCAGGGATGTACAGCTAGTAATGGCACTGCCTTCTGTAGTGCAAGCCCGAAACTTTGAGTCATGTCCAATATTCCATTTCCATGAGGAAGCTTCCACTCAACAAGAGATGCTATCTATCATCAAGCTGACCACCCTGTGATGTGACTGAGCCAGAGGAATCCCGGGGCACATTCGACGACCCGTCCCAAACGGAATAAACGAGAAATGCAGTCCCTTGAAATCCAATTCCGAACCAATAAATCTGTACGTCGGGCATGAAACATGTAGGCTTCTCCCAATAATCAGCATCTCGACGAATTGCCCATGCATGCGTTTACCATCCGCATTGTTTCTTTCACAACTGCCTGCAAGTGGGGTACGTAATTGAAGGATATCGGACTCTTCCTTTTTCTCTCACCGCTTTTGAAATTTCATTGCGTAGCTTCGTCACTATGTCTGGGTGGGTGGAGTATTAGTTTCAGTTCCGGCCTCCTGAAAAAAATATTATATATTCATTCAATTTAATATGATTAATTTTCCGTAAGTGTGGTTTTGTGTTTGATGGTAAATCTAATTAATTACCACTAGTAGGACTTGGATATGTTTCAAGTTGAAGTCAGACTCATTTTCTTGACTAAAGTCGAGAAAAGAATCCAAGAGATCCCCGGCCTCCAATGTCTTGCCAAATTAGACTCTCTATGTTGTAACCGCTGATTGATGAACTTGCCACAAAGCTCCTCAAGACAACCATAAGCAGCATGGGCCTTGGGCCTTAATTTTTGAGGATCCATAGAGCTTTAAGCAAAGGAAAATAATCAGCCACATTGAATTTGACACCAATCTCCATGATACTACTGACAGCCCTCTTGAATCCTTTGTCATCCTCATCCTCACGAGATTCATTAAATTCATCTAGCCAGATCTGAAGAAGAAGCAACAATAGTAGTTATACTGCCTTGACTAATGGTCATGAGAGGACCATATTTCTTAGCAAGGGCGGAGCCAGGATTTTTTTCCGCCCTGGGCTACCAAGAGATAGATCAAAGAGGACCTTTGCAGAACAAATTAACCTAGAACATTGGCTAATTCTCAATTTTACACATTTTAATTTCTTTGAGATAAATTCTCAAACACCATGCCTACAACACTTAGATTCCAGAATTTCATAAGACTTTAGAAGGGTTTTAACCAAAAAAATTCATGAAATCCTGAACATACTCTGAAATAAAAGTTAAAAATTAACATATTTCTGAAATTCTGAACATACTCTTATCCTTCATATCTAAACAAAGCAAACACAGCCCTTTATTTATAAGAAGAAAACAACCAAACTAACTCAAAATTTTAAGAAATTATACCTGAAAAGATTGAATGGGAGATAATTGCTTACCAGTTACCACGACTCGGGAGCTTCAGAAATCAGAGCAGAGCAGAGGCACTCGGGAGCTTCAAAAGTATGCATCATTAATTATTTAATTCATTATAATATGTACCTCCTCTACTGGCCTACTGCCTTCTCCTTCAGGAATTAGGACTTGAGCAGCTCTCAACGCCTTAATTTCCAGAGGCGATTTTGAAGGCGGACGGCTGTAGTCTACAGAAGAAGAAAGGACGAAGAAGGCTGCGATTTGGCAAAAAAATCACCTGGGCTATAGCCCACCCTAGCCCATACGTGGCTCTGCCCCTATGAAACAACCCGGGTTAAATCCCGAGTCCGAATCGAATCAAATCCATCAAAATAAGACCTCAAACTACTGGTCCAATAGTATCTTCTTGGGTCATCTTAGCCCACCACAGGCTCGTCTCCGTCAGAACCGATCACACACACACGGCCCAAAGATCTTTGCCTCTCTAGCCGTTTAAGGGATAATACCTACCGGTTGAACCCATGTCCCCACCTCCCACCTCCATCTCTCCATTGTGGGATAATACCACCACCTTGTGTCCCCACCTCCCAGTCCGATCGGATGACCCAGGCCCGAAACTTTTCGAGTCGGCTCGATACCATATGAAACAACCCGGGTCAAATCCCGAGTCCGAATCGAATCAAATCCATCAAAATAAGACCTCAAACTACTGGTCCAATAGTATCTTCTTGGGTCATCTTAGCCCACCACAGGCTCCCAAAAAGTCATGACTTGAAGGTACTATTGGTAGTTACTTAATTTCTCATTTACAGACAAATTTTCCCCTATCTTTCGATGTGGGACTGGGGTGTTACACCCTGTTTCTTAGCTAGCTTGGCCAAGAAAATGGGGAGGCCATTGGGACCTGGTAGAAGGTTTCTTTTACGAAATAATGGAAGGCAATGGATAGTGTTGGGTCATGATATTTTCTCCCATTGGGCCGTGTATATTGGGCTTACTCTTTTAATTAATCTATTGGGCCTTTTGAACCATGAAAGTCTTTGAGCCCAGTTGTCCTATTATTTCCATTTTGACTTATAGACCCGGATTCCTGGTCCGATGGGTCGATCCTTTGGACATTTTAATATCTATTATTTTGACTTACAATGATGAAAAAGCATGACGGTTGACCGAGAACTGCCGTGCATTAATGTGGATGGGATTATAACCCACGGCGGTGGGAGCAATGACCAAAAAGCGATTGGATAAACTATATGCGATCGGTGGATCCCATCGGATCGAGGGGTGTGTCGGGTAATAGTGGGTGGCACTTGTAATCCAAGAAGGAGGATATAAACCTAGCAGGAGAAGTCATCACGAGGTAGGTGTTCACACACACTTATTCATTCATAATTAGATATACAAAAAGGAGATTTTTATTCTCTCTCTCTCTCTCAATACACTTAGCGATATAGCCTCCATTTTGATAAACCTTGTGAACACGTTCTCGACTCTCACGCTGAAGCTATCCCCGACCGGAACCGCCGTCCAGCTTGTGGTGTTTATCGTGTTTACTGCAATGCGTGATCGTATGCGTCTTACGTGATTGGGACGCGGCAGGATCTTAAGCGTTAACATTGGCGCTGTTAGAAGGAGGGCCCTTTTTCAATCACAATTGTTTAACTTACTTGGAAGATGATGAGGAGTAGAGATGGTACACCGTGGAAGGAGGCGGATGATGGTCATTTAGTTCATCAACGCCTCGTATTTCGATAAAGGACCGTCTGGGTCCTTCTAAAAGTGCTTCGAAAGCACGGCCTCTAAACACAACTCAGAGAACTTCGTCCAAGATCCCCGGTGGAGCCAGACGGAAGTTGGTTTTCAACGCCGATAAAGGCGTGATCCCGATCGAGGGGACGGATAGAAGGCTCACCGACCGGACTCATCGCCAAAGTGGTCAAGAAGACAGAGTCGCCAAGTTGGCGAGGATGGCGGGAGACGAAGCGAGATAAGGCTTTGGAGGTTCTGTTAAAACAAAGGGAAGATATAGCCAAGCGAGATGCTTGGTGGATGAGTTGAGGGATGAAGCATCTAGCCGTATTCATTCCGAAAAGGCGGAGTAGGCATAAGGAGATACCCGTCGGAAGGGTAAGGAGCCGGAACATTTACGTGCGTGTGTCGAGGATCGTTTTCGCAGATGGGAGGAGATCGAAGAGCAGAACACCCTTGGCCTCGAAGAAGGCACTGATAGTCGTTGGATCACTGCATCGCGACGATGAAAGACGAAGAAGCAGGTCGAGAGAAATCGTGCCAGAAACCCGAAGGGGAGAGTACCGACACAACCGTTCTCATCATGAGGATGAGATTATACACCCTAGTAGATCAAGAAGTCCCACAAGGGCAGTGGGATCGGCAGGGAGAGGTCGATCCATTCCAAGGCCTAACGTCGCTCAAGAGAAGGAGATCTCATCGCAACCCGAAGGTGTTGATTTTCTGGTAAAGGAGTTGAAAGAACTCCGAAAACAGTTGGCTGAGGTCCAACAGGTGAAGGACACTCCTGGAAAGAAGGCGTCCCCTTTTTCCTCCGATATTCTTAAGGAGAAGGCAGATATTACCAAAAAGTTGCCTCGTATGGAAAGCTATGATGGGTCCGGAGATCCTTATGACCATAGTCGAGCGTTTGGCCAAGCTTAATGGATTACTATGACTTCACTGATGCTGCCAAGTGTCACACTTTTGTCACGACGTTGAGAAAAGACGCAAGACAGTGGATGGGGACTTTACCATCGGATTCGATTTCCTCGTGGACCGAGCTTTGTGATAAGTTCCATGCACGTTTTGGAAGCAATCAAGAAGAAGGAAAGCTTCTGAGCTCTTTAGCCTACAGATCCGTGAGTTCACCAATGAATCTTTAGGCGATATGTAAAGAGGTTTAGGGAAGCGATCGGTCGGTGTCCGACCTTAATGATCTCAAGTTGTTGGTTTATTCCAGAATGGGCTAGATCTGGTTAAGTCGGAGAAATTGGTAAAGAAGTTGATGTTTCACCATCCGAAAAGCCTAGCAGAAGCCTTTGACAAGGCAGAGGGATATATTGTTGTCGAAGAGGCTATGAATAGTCTGAAAAATCCTTCTTTGGGCCAATTAAAGGAAGTAGAGGTTCCCAAGACTGAGGTTGATCAGAGAAGAGTGGGGGGGTACAACCAAGGGCGGAAGGTAGTTAAAGAAGATAATAACTCGATAACTGCAAGCGGCAAAGCGGCGATCAGTACACCTGTTTCTACCCCGAAGGTTAATAAGGTCTACACCCAATTGAATACGGAGAGGTCGGTAATTTTGGATCAGATCAGAAACCAGCCTTTCTTTGAGCCACCTCGTGATAATTACTGGACGGGACATGGCAACCCTCGTAAATATTGTGGTTATCATCAAGCTGCTGGTCATGACACTAATGAGTGTTGCAATTTAAAGGATTTCGTGGAGAACAAGATTAAAAGCGGTTTGCTGGTTCAGTATGTGGTTGAGAAGGACCGCCGGGATCAGCAGATTATCAATCGTCTGCAGATTCGAGACGGTTCAAGCACCACCACCAATACTACCGCCAAGCGCAAGTTGTTGATGTAATAACCGGGTGGAGTGCAGCAGGGAAGTTAGTAGGGAAGAAGAGAAGGGCTTATCTTGATTCGGTCATGTTAAATGACGGATGCTACCACAAGATTGATAGACCTTTTCCGAGAACTGTCCATATCATTTACGGATCTGGATTATCCTTCGGAGCCCATCGAACCGCATGAAGGGGCATTGGTGATCACAGCGCAAGTGGGCTCGGTGGATGTGAAACGCATGATGATAGATAACGGATCTTCGGTGGACATTCTTTATGCCCATGCTTATCAGAGGATGCATCTCGATGGGCACAAAATGGAGGTCGGACAGGAGGCTCCTCTATATGGTTTCTAAGAATCGACCCGATCGAGGTCATTCGAGCACTATTGAACTCCCGGTTATCTTTGGCACGGCCCCTCAGCAGGTGGAGATAACGTGTAAATTTTATGTTGTGCATGTGGATTCGGCCTACAACGCCATACTGGGAAGACCTACGTTGTGACTCTCAGTCGTGACCTCCATCCCACATTTCAAAATCAAATTCCCACCTGCGCATGGAGTAGGAGAGGTGGTGGGTGACTTAGACCTGGCCCACGGTGTTATCTAATCTTTGTTATTTCATCCTGGAATGGGGTCGATGAAAGAAAAAGACGATGACAATTGAGATCGAACCCTTCACCGAGAGCGACTTTCGTAACCGGGTTGGTGATCCCATTGGAGGGACGGAAGAGATTGAGTTGGTCGTCCGAAAGCCGGACAAGACGGTGAGGATTGGTTCAGTCTACCGAACCTCTTCTGGACGAACCTTATGGAACTCTTACGATGTTATGCAGATATTTTTTGCATAGGAGCCACAAGACATCGCCGGAGTTAAGCGAAAGGTTCTTGAGCATAAATTGGAGATAGATCCTTCAAGAAGCCGGTTCGTCGAAGAAGCGGATATTTGCTCCAGAGCGGCGAAGATCATCGATGAAGAGGTTGCGAAATTGCTAAATGCGATTTCATCTACTTAGATTGATTACCCGAATGGATAGCAAATGTGGTGTTGGTGCGAAGCGAGAATGGAAAGTGGCGGGTTTTGCATCGACTATCCGATCTCAACAAAGCTTGTCAGAAGGACTTTATCCTCCGCCCCCATATCGATCACTCATCGATGCCACTTGGGGTATGCATTACTAAGTTTTATGGATGCTTTTTCAGGTTATCATCAAATATCTATGTGCAAAGAAGACATTCCAAAAACAACGTTCATTACACATCGTTCGGTGTATGCCTACAAAAAAATGACTTTTGGTCTCATAAATGCTGGAGCTACCTACCAAAGAATGATGAACTTCATCTTCGATAGGCAGTTGGGGAAGAACATGGAGGTTTATGTAGATGACATGATCGTGAAGAGTATGCAGATTCATAGGCATTTGGACGACCTGGAGGAGTGCTTTCAAACTGTTCGTTATCGTCAATTGAGACTCAATCCGGCCAAATGTACTTTTCGGCCTCGGTCTTTGAAAAGTTTACGGGTTATCTGGTCGGTCGGAGGGCATCGATGTGGCGCCCCCAAAATAGGTATATCATCACTCTATTCGAGTTGTCAATACACGGTAGATGCAAAACAACTACAACTTTATTATTACAACAAGAAAAGCTGTGAGTTTGAATACAAATATTATCTTCTGATAATATCTATACTCAAATAAATCCTCATCACATTTATTGATACATTATTTTACAAAAATGGTGAGGACTACTAAACAATCCTTTCTAAAACCTTCATTCCATACCCCACTACGTACTCGCTATATTCTCGCCTCCCGAGAAAAATGGAACAAAAAGGAAAAGGGTGAGCTCAACTAGCTTAGTAAAGAATATTATGACTAAGATAATATCTGACAAATTATCGTTAGTCTTCAACAGGAAAAATATAATAGAATACAATAGACAACAAATTTTAAATCAATATTCGCAATGAAATAATAATTCATTAGAAGAGTTAAGTAGAGAATGCAAACTACTATCTTCATGTATGAATTTAAAAGTTCATCGCCTCTATCTTTTATCCACCTCAAACATCAATCAATATACATCTGGAATCAAATATTCATCTTTTGCACTACAGTGCCAAAGATATTCATCGATTAGTCATGTTCATTTAAACACTGCTCATCTTTGCACTACTGGACCAAAGATATTCTTCAAAATCATTCATCTTTGCACTACTGAGCCAAAGATATTCTTAAGAAATCATTCATCTTTGCACTACAGGCCAAAGATATTCCATAATATCATCATTTAAGATGAGGATGATGAAAAATAATTTTTAAAGAAACGAATCCAAAGAAACAAAATGACAAGGATTAAGGATTAAGGATTAAGTACTTGGTTTTATCCACGTCCAAAATACCTCAAAAATAATCATAGTGGTGTAAAATTCAAGAATGATCAAAACATGGATACAATCGAGTTAGTATCCGTAATAGATGTTTTGACGAAAAGAAGAAATTTTATTTTCTAAGAATAATCTTAGATATCGTGAATAGTCTTGAGTATCGTGAATAAGTAACTCAACACCAAAAGATAGAAATTCCACAAAAACATCTTCACGCTTACATGAATAGTACTAAGTGAATAAGAACTTCGTGAATAAGAACTCAATGAATAAGAACTCGTGAATAGTAACTCATGAATAGTAACCCATAAATAATAACCCCATAGCATGAAAAAGTTCCAAATTTGATAAAACTTCAGATCAACATTTCAAAGATAATGATATTGAAGAAATAATATCATTCTGAAAAAAAATAATATCCACTTACCTCGAAAGATCAAGATTTCAAATTTAGAATCTAGGGTATAGTCTTTGAAGGGAACTTGCACCGCCTCTAGCAATACTCAAAGTATACTCAAAATACTCACAAGAATACGCCGATAATATAGAGAGAAAACTTCGATTTCGGTGTGATTTTCAATTCTAACCTAAGCACCCTATTTATAGAAATTCTTTAGAAACACCAAAGCGTAAAATTTAATAAAATAATAATATTTCTTAAAAATATTCAAGCCCACCTTAGAAATCTGATTTCAGATCATTTATAACACATGTGAGCCACTCAATTACAACAAAAAACTTTTTTCTTACAAAAAATATTTTAAACTCCCAAAAATCAATTATTTCGGAGCTTCGGAACTTCAATAATTCATAATAAATAGCCCTTTCATCAGAAAATTCGAATCTCGCGAGTTTTTATAGGAATTTCAATTCTCTACAACTTTGCGAAGAAAGTTTTTCCAAATTCCAAATAGAAATTGACCGAAATCCATAAACGGGCGATTTTACAGGCTATAATCAAATTTCAGTCAATAAATGGGGTCCACCGACATGTTTAACATGTTTTAAACATTTATTGCAACAAAAATACTCTTCCTCCTCGTATACTCATATATCCCACATTCGTTGTAAAAAATATCACCGTTAATATATTATTAAAATAATATATTTAAATGAATTATTTTATCAGAAAAAGATAAAATATTAATTTTCAACAATTGTCATTTTAAAAATTTTCTCCATCTATATCCACATAAAATCAATATTTTCCTCATCATATAAATCAATAATTAATTATTCACAAATAATATTACGAATCACATATTATCGACAACCGTGCGGTTCCAGGGAAAGAGGGCTTTCCAATAAGAATTTCTTCACTTCTTGGCGCCGCAATTAGGTGACCAAACCTCTCCTTAGATGTAACTTTCTAGACATTGCCAATAATGTTATCTAATAATATTATTCGAGATAATATGAATTATTGCTTCGATAATGAAAAATCTTGTGTAATGACAATTATTGAAACAACAAAGAATATAAAATATCAACGCAACAATTATTAACTCAATAAAATATCTTTGAGCGATAATTCATCAGTAACCATTATTGAGTAGTGCCTTCTTACGTAAGAATCAATAATTGGTGCAATACTGCATGCTTCTTGCTTCAACAACGCAGTATTAGTGTGTTTTAACCAACGGGTATTCCAACAAGATAATCTGGTAACAACTACTGCCAAGTATTTAAAAACAACTTATATTTGTCGCTTTCTTCATCCAATCACTTTCCGTTATGGGGCCCACACATGGTCATTGTGCCGTCGATACGAATATTCCCAACGATCACAGAATATTCCACGACCAAACGAATATTCCCCGACGATAATGAATATTTTATAACCACTTACTTATTTTGAAATATTTGCGTATTTAACCCTTAACTATCCACATTAATCAAATCAACCCTTACTATTTCAAAATAATAAATAAAGGAAATTCCTTTTTATTTAAAAATTTCGTGGTCTTACAATCGAGGCCAATCCGGAGAAGATCCAGGACATTCTTGACATGAAGACTCCTCAGTCATTCAAGGACGTCCAACGTCTGATTGGTAGGATTGCGGCTTTGAGGAGGTTCGTCGCCAAATCTGCGGAGAGATGCCTTCCTTTCTTTGACACATTGAAGGGACCGAAGAATGCGAAGACGTTCCAGTGGACTTCGGAGTGTGAAGACGCTTTCCAAGGCATAAAGACATATCTGTCTTCGGCTCCTTTATTGGTAAAGCCTGCCCCAGCAGAGACCTTATATTTGTACCTTGCAGCAAGTTCATTGGCAGTTGGAGCAGTGTTGGTTCGGGAGATCAGTGGGAAGCAACATCCGGTCTATTATGTCAGCCACGTCCTACGAGATGCTGAAACCAGGTATCCAAACATTGAGAAATTTGCCTTTGCTTTAATAATTTCCGGTAAAGCTTCTTGAATATTTTCAAGGTCGACTCTGGTCGCCTACACGGATCGACCATTGAAGAAGGTGATGGGCAAGCCGAGAGGTCTCGACGGACTAGCGCTGTGGACTATGGAGTTATCCCAATTTTTATCGAGTATCATCCCGAACTACTATCAAAGGCCAAGCCTGGGCCGACTTTATGGTAGAATGCTTTCGTTCTCACCGAAGCGGATCTTGAGTTGCCGGAAAGTTTAATCTTACGGTTTCGGGCGTTAGGCCATTCTTCAAATAGGTCGGAAGGCGTGGACGTTGTATGCAGATGGATCTCTACGATGATCATTAGTGGGCGAGAATTATTTTAATAAGTCCGGAGGATTCAAGTCCAATGAGCCATCGATTCGGGTTTAAAGCAACGAACAATGAAGCTGAGTATGAAGCGGTGTTAGCAGGTGTCCGATTGGCAAAGAGTCTCGAAGTCCAACAGTTGATTATCTATAGTGATTCTCAGTTGGTCGTTAAACAGTTGTCGGGAGATTATGAAGCTCGTGGTGTAACGCCCCCAAAATTAGGTATACGTCACCCATCTTGGGCCGCCACTTACATGGTACATAAATTCAAATACAACTTACTAACCTAACTGTCATGTACAATACGACATAAACTGTGAGTTTGAATACAAATATTGTCTACTAGATATTATACAAACTCAAAAGGAGTCCTCATTACAACTATTATCACACTATTTCACGAATAGTGAGGACTACTAATCTATCCTCTGGACCATTACTTCGTTTCCCAGGCTCGTCCCGGTATGTTCTCATTTCACGAAGAGAACGGTGAAAGAAAGGTGAGCTCAACTAGCCCAAGAAGAAATATTATGACTAAGATAATGCGTAATAAATTATCATTAGCCTTCAACAAAGTTGTTAAACCGATAAAATACAATGATAAACCACCTTTAATCTGCGGTGAATAAGCAATCCATTAAAAGAGTCAAGTAGAGAATAAAGTCTACTATCTTTTAGGTTTTAAAAGGTTTTCATCAATTTTTATCGTTGAGACTCGACAATAAATAAACCACCACATCTAATCATCCCCGAACCACGGCCAAGGATTTTCATCAAATTATCAATGGTCACGACTATACCGAATCACCCTCGGTCATAATCATACCAAAAACTATCCATCATCGTGCATTCTGAGCCAATCGAGGACTTTTGTCACATCATTTATATCAAGTCATGATTATCTTAGAATGATCCCCGGTCATAATCATACTAAGTTCATCTATGCACGTAAGCGAAAGATAACATAATATAACATGAGGATGATGACAATGACATAGTAATTCAATAAAACAAGTTCAAGAATTATTTAATCCATGAATTATTAACGTCCAAATTGTCAACAAGATCTTTGTTTTGTAGAGTAAAATTCAAGAATGATCGTAAGACTATTTCCATAAAAGATATCTTTGGATGAAACGCAAATATCAAGGATATTCTACTAATTTCATGGAGTATAGAAGTCAAAGTTTTAACCAACCGGGTATAATAAAAATGGAATAACAAAAGAAATCACCGTAAATGCGGTATCAGATGTATGTACGAGTTATTCAACAGAATAATAATAACGGAACCGGTCGGTGAAATTCACAATCGACGGGATGTTCCAATGTAATAATAAAGATGGAACCCGGATCCGTGTAAAACACACGATAGGATATTCCAACGTAATGATAAAGATTTTAACCGTGTCCTGTAAAACACACGCATGTGGATGTTCCAACGAGAATAATAAAAAAGCGGAACCAGTCCGGTTGTAAAACACACAGCATGAGGATGTTCCAATGAATAATAGAAGAATGTCACCAAGTATAGGTAAACCAGCGTATACAAAGTTATTCCAATGAATAATAAGCAATGGAATAACATAAGGATTTCACCAAGTATAGGGTATCTCACAGCGTATCTGAGTTATGTATAGGGTATGCCACTTTTTACGAGTTATTCCAATGTAATAATAGTGAATGGAATAATGAAGTTCTCTTCGAAGAAAGAATAACACCCCTCTTACCGTAAAAAAAAACCTGAATATAAGAAGTAGTGAAGTAGCGAGAATACTCTTCTTGCTTCTATAATTTTCTCTATATAAACTTCTCTCTATAATTTCTCTCTCTAGTTTCAATGAATTAAGTAAGAAAATAATGAAGGAATGAGCTTTCTATTTATAGGAAAATGGAATGCATAAGAATTAATCCATGAGCGGTCCGTATTGATTTACTTTAATCGACGGTCCATATTTAAAGAAAAATCTTTTAAATAAAATATAATATATTCTATTTATATAAAAACATTTTACTATGCAAACACTATGCAATACTATGCAAAAACACGCAAAACACTATGCAACACTATCATAATAAAATATAATATATTCTATTTATAGAATAACTTTAATAAAGTATTCTATTTTATATAAAAGATGTTTCGCTTTTATTACGTTAATAATACTGAATAAAACAAAACGTCATTATCGCTATAATAATTCATATTATTAATCGACAATAATGGAATCAAACCGAGTGACTTCTCACATAAGCATCAATAATCAATACCGGTAAGCTTTCTATCGCAACCACATTCGACATCGCATTTTTACTACCGAGTAGTTCAACAAGAACACTTGGAAAACTTTCGGCCGTTATTTCAATAAAATATTTTTGTCGTTTTCTCAATCCGACAATAATTACGCTAGGTCCACCAATGATTGAGTAGTTATGCGAATATTCCTCGCTAAACCGAATATTCCCCACCAATCGAATATAATATAACCACTGCATACTTTGCAAAATTTATAAATACTACCCACAACTATAATATTATCTTAAATTCACACCATAATATTAAAAATTATTTCAACAAAATTTAAATCTTTATTGATAAAATCTGGGTCTCACAATCTCCCTCCTTATGGAATTTCGCCTCTTGAAATTAGAATGTACGTCTACTGATATGATAAAGAGGTGAGGATACCTTGAATACCTTTATCGTTGAAAATATTAAGTTTATCTTTGCAATCCTACCAAAGATATTCATTAACAATTCATCTTTGCACTACAGCCAAAGATATTTATTAACAATTCATCTTTTTTTGCACTACACGCTAAAAATATACAACTCATAAAACCAATAATCTTTGACGCAACTTAATAGTATCACGACCATGAATTATTCATGCACTCTGGCTAAGGATATTCGTGTTTTCAATTACGGCCATGATTATCTTACCGAATAATCCGTGGTCATAATCATACCAAGTCTATCAATGCACTACTACCGAAGATGACTTTTACCACATCCATGAATTAATATTTCATTCACGAGACTCACCAATAATTAATCCATATCATCGAATCATCCCCGCACTACGTGCCAAGGATATTCATTAAGATATCACGACCACGAATTATCCATGCACTACTACGGTCGAAGATAATCGTGTATTCATTAAGATCACGACCACAAATTATCCATGCACTACTACCAAAGATAATCGTGTATTCATTAAGTATCACGACCACAAATTATCCATGCACTACTACGGCAAAGATAATTGTGTATTCATTAAGATATCGCGACCACAAATTATCCATGCACTACTACCAAAGATAATCGTGTATTCATTAAGATCACAACCACAAATTATCCATGCACTACTACCAAAGATAATTGTGTATTCATTAAGATCACGCACCACAAATTATCCATGCACTACTACCAAAGATAATTGTGTATTCATTAAGATCACGACCACAAATTATCCATGCACTACTACCAAAGATAATTGTGTATTCATTAATATCACGACCACAAATTATCCATGCACTACTACCAAAGATAATTGTGTATTCATTAAGATCACGACCACAAATTATCCATGCACTACTACCAAAGATAATTGTGTATTCATTAAGATCGCGACCACAAATTATCCATGCACTACTGCCAAAGATAATTGTGTTTTCAATTACTGATTATGATTATCTACCGAACAATCCTCGGTCATAATCACACCAAGTCCATCTATGCACTACAGCCACGTATGACTTTTCAACATAATATAAACATGAGGATAATGATATAAAGAATCAATCAAATGAGATAAAGGATAAATATTAAACATTTATAATATAATTTATCCAGGATTCAAGAATATCCCCATGTTGTCAATCACTTAATAATCTCATAATCTAATATTATTAATATTATAACAATATTTTAATCACTTCTTAAATTTATAAACAATTTATCTTAATTGTTTACGCTTTTACCATATAATGCATTTAATCATTCAAAATGCCATACTCATAAAATATCATCACCAATTATCAAATCCTCATCAAAAAAATATGCATATACTATATATAGGATTCTCTAGCCATAAAATCCTATTTTCAACTTTCATTACATCACATAACATATTTAACTCATATGTTCGTAATTAAACTATTTTCATGAAAATACCAAATCAGTCCCAAAAATATTTCTTTTCTGGGATTTAGCATAATATAGTCCCATAATGAAAATATATTTTTCTCGGAATTTTAAAATTCATTTACTATTTTTCAAAAATCAATTTCTAATTAATTCCTTAAGAAATTAGCTACCTCAAGTTTAACTCCAAAATTCCCAAAATCTTGGCAAGACCTTACACATGTTAACGTGAGCCTCCGGTTTAAATTTCATAGTCATGAGAGTTATAGAACTCCTGGTTATAGCATTTTTCGTCGGAAAAACCTAAATATTGAAATAGTCATAACTTGCTCATTTTAAGTCAGAATGAGCTCATTTTTGGACAGGAGGTACTTTATACCATATACTTTCATGTCCCAAAAGGCCAGAATTTTTCTCATAATTTAAGTGGACGAAACAGCCTCTTAAAGTTTCTGGGCAGTAGGATTTTCGAAATTTATAGCTTTGGCCTTCTTTGCTAAAATCAGTCCACACAAAAATCTACAACACCTTTTCCAGTAATTCCACTTGGATTAGTTAGGTAACTCATAGATCTAACTCTAGGACTTAACCATACTCAAAAATTCAAAATATAATAGGAGATATGGTCAATTGAATTTCATGTTACGTTTTTCACCAAAATCTGATTTTCAACTCTTTGTGATTTCTAAGAAACTTTCATGTTTTCACATACTAACCAACATAACTCATCATAAAACTTACTAATACTTCATATACCCATGATTTTCATCAGTTCTATACTTTTATTATGACTTTCATCATAATCCTCATAAATGATCCTCGTTGAAGAAATATTTGAGGGTTTTAGAAATGGGTTTTTATCTTTGAAATCAATACAAAATTCGATTTCACGCTCTAAGGTAGGCTAGAAATCTTCAAGAATACGTCAAGAAATTTATTAATGATAGAAATATCATTCAAAATCACACTCTCATCCAAGACTTGGATAAGACGTCACATTGATACCAACCGTGACTTCTATCCCTTCACCTGAGATAAGACCTCATAATGATACCTATAAACTTGCCATCTTCATTCACGACGTCGCCTACGTAAAGTCCGCTTCTATAGTGCATTCCACACAAGGAAGTTAACAATGAAAGGATCGGGGCTCTTTACTTATGGCTTAATATAATAGTGATTAACTTTAGGGTTTGGTTACTTTGAATTCGTATAACAGGTTGGTTAAGAATATAAAAGCTAACAACCTTACGAAAAGCATAATGAGTAGTTAATCAATCGTTTTCAAAAATTACCTCAAAGGCAAGTATTTTCAAAGAGATAAGATCGACAGGTAACGTGAAAGTGTTTATTTGAATCAAACAAGATTTAAAAATAGTAGCGGTAACGAAGGCTCCTACTAACGAAGTTTCAACCAATAAGTCAAAGTCTAACTTCTCCGGAGTCAAATTTAAACGTTGAACGCATGCAAGAGAGATAAAAAGAATGGGTAGAACCCAGTTATCTAACACGGTATAGACTTCGCGAAGAGCTTATGATTAACTTACCCGTGATAATTTTATTCGGGTTCCTCGTCACGAGAAAAAAAAAACGCTCTTTCTTAAACTACTAGGCTTTGGTTTGTGCAGGACGACCTTTGGTGCCTCCATCCTAGTTGAATTAAGTCTTGATGGCGACAAAATCGAGCTAAGTGGCCTTCTCTTTCCACAATTATAACATGCTTTGGATGGCATGGCGCAGCGATTCGGATGATGTGTCCCTCTCTCCGCATTTGAAGCATATGATAGGTGGTCCTTCTCCTTCCTTAACAACAGTCTTTGGTCTTTGGCGTCTTTCCATCATTGTTGAATCTCCTTTTCTTGAAATGTCCATTCTTATTATTTTGGCCCGATTACCACCAAGTGGTTACCATATCCGGCCCGTTGATTCCCTCCACGCTTATTGTCACCGCTCGATGACTACTCTCATTTGGTATTATAATTTTGCTTAGGCTACTTTCTTTTAGTTAGGTTGACTCGTTATCGCGCTCCCACTAATTGAGCCCTATTTACAACATCCTGAATAAAAACACGCTTATGAGAAATAAGATGTTGACGTATCTCTCGGCTTCAAACCTCTTAAAAACATTCGCGCCCATTCTCTCTTCATTATCTACCAGTGGGGCGCAAACCGTGATAACTCCGCAAACTTTGCCTCGTATTGCGACACCGGTCATATTGTTTTGTTCCAACTTGATAAACTCCACCTCCTTCATGTGGCGAATACTTTCGGAAAGTATTTGTCGTTGAAACAACTCTGGAACTTCTCCCAAGATATCTTGATATAACGAGTTGAGTCGTTTCTGGAATTCCCACCAAGAATCTGCCTCTCGCAAGACATAAAAAGCGTGAAAGGAACCTTTTGCTCTCTGGAAAGATCCCAAGACATCAAATATCTTGGTAATCTACTTTATCCATGCTTCCGAAGTGGTTTTGGCTCTCCTTAAACTCCCGGTGGTCCCAGCTCCTTGAATTGTTTAGCGGTGACCGCCGAGAGTTTTCCGTGTTTTCCACCTCGTTTTGGGCGAGGAGTCGCTTTACGATGTTGTTCATGAATTCTAAAACCTCTTAAACGTCTGTCGTCGTTAGTCAATTGATCGGTGTTGTTGTTTACATGGGGAGGATTATCGCCATCCTGTTGTACATTGTCCCGATTATTGATCTCGTGGAGAATCAATCTCTGTGCTCCATTGCTATTCTCAACATTCTCGGATGCCATTTTCAAACACTGCCACAAAATAAGGGTTAATTAACATATCACATATTATCCCTATACTCTGATCGACCAATTAAATACCAAATAACTTTAGGTAGGTCATACTAGCGAAGGAATTCCCCGTCTCTCCCTCCTAGTACTATTCTCACATCTTAGCCGGGATCATATCCTAAGCTCGATACCAACCGTGGCGCCCCAAAATTAGGTATATCGTCACCCATCTTGGGCCGCCACTTACATGGTACATAAATTCAAATACAACTTACTAACCTAAGCGTAAGTATATGCAATCGACATAAATCGTGAGTTTGAATACAAATATTGTCTACTAGATATTATACAAACTCAAAAGGAGTCCTCATTACAACTATTATCACACTATTTCACGTAATAGTGAGGACTACTAATGCTATCCTCTGGACCATTACTTCGCTTTCCCAACTCGTCGTCCCAAATTATGTTCTCATTTCACAAGAGATAATGAAAGAAAGGGTGAGCTCAACTAGCCCAAGAAGAAATATTATGACTAAGATAATGCGAATAAATTATCATTAGCCTTCAACAAGTTAAACCGATAAAATACAATAGACAACCGGTTTAATCTGCGGAATAAGCAATCCATTAAAAGAGTCAAGTAGAGAATAAAGTCTACTATCTTTTAGGTTTTAAAAGGTTTTCATCAATTTTATCATTGAGACTCAAAACAATAAATAAACCACCACATCTAATCATCCCTCGAACCACGGTCGAGGATTTTCATCAAATTATCAATGGTCATGACTATACCGAATCACCCCAGGTCATAATCATACCAAAACTATCCATCATTGCATTACAGTGCCACTTTGAGGACTTTTGTCACATCATTTATATCAAGTCGTGATTATACTTAATGATCCTCGGTCATAATCATACTAAGTTCATCTATGCACGTAAGCCAAAGATAACATAATATAACATGAGGATGATGACAATGACATAGTAATTCAATAAAACAAGTTCAAGAATTATTTAATCCATGAATTATTAACGTCCAAATTGTCAACAAGATACTGTTTTGTAGAGTAAAATTCAAGAATGATCAGAAGACTATTTCCATAAAAGATATCTTTGGATGAAACGCAAATATCAAGGATATTCTACTAATTTCATGGAGTATAAAGTCAAAGTTTTAACCAACCGGTATAATAAAAATGGAATAACAAAAGAAATCACCACGCATGCGGTACTTGTGATGTAGGCGAGTTATTCAACAGAATAATAATAATAACGGAACCAGTCGGGTGAAATTCACACAAGCGATGTTCCAACGTAATAATAAAGATGGAACCCGGATCCGGTAAAAAACACGAGATAGGATATTCCAACAGAATGATAAAGATTTTAACCAGTCGGTGTAAAAACACACGCATGCAGGATGTTCCAACGTATAATAAAAAGCGGAACCGAGTCCTGTAAAACACACGACGAGTGATGTTCCAATAGAATAATAGAAGAATGTCACCAAGTATAGGGTAAATCAATATACATCAAAGTTATTCCAATGAGAATAATAAGCAATGGAATAACATAAGGATTTCACCAAGTATAGGGTATCTGGCGTATCACAGGTTATGTATAGGGTATACCCACTTTTACGGAGTTATTCCAATGAGAATAATAGTGAATGGAATAATGAAGTTTCTCTTCAAGAAGAAAGAATAACACCCTTACCGTAAAAGAACCTGAATATAGAAGTAGTGAAGTAGCAGAATACTCTTCTTCTTTCTATAATTTTCTCTATAAGCTTCTCTCTATAATTTCTCTCTGAGTTTCAATGAATTCGTAAGAAAATAATGAAGGAATGAGCTTTCATTTATAGGAAAATGGAATGCATAAGAATTAATCCATGAAACTATCCAGATTGATTTACTTTAATCGACGGTCATATATTTAAAGAAAAATCTTTTAAATAAAATATAATATATTCTATTTATATAAAAACATTTTACTATGCAAACACTATGCAATACTATGCAAAATACTATGCAAAACACTATGCAACACTATGCATAATAAAATATAATATATTCTATTTATAGAATAACTTTAATAAAGTATTCTGTTTTATATAAAAAGATATTTTTGTTTTATTACGTTAATAATACGAATAAAACAAAACGTCATTATCGCTTATAATAATTCATATTATTAATCGACAATAATGGAATCAAACCGAGTGACTTCTCACATAAGCATCAATAATCAATACCGCAGATGCTTCTTATGCAACCACACGTATTCATCGCATTTTTTACTACCGAGTAGTTCAACAAGAACCACTTGTAAAACTTTCGTAGTTATTTCAATAAAATATTTTTGTCGTTTTCTCGATCCGACAATAATTACGTTGTGGGGTCCACCAATGATTGAGTAGTTGTCACGAATATTCCATGCTAAACCTAATATTCCCACCAATCGAATATAATATAACCACTTTGCATACTTTTGCAAAATTTATAAATACTACCCACAACTATAATATTATCTTAAATTCACACCATAATATTAAAAAAAATTATTTCAACAAAATTTAAATCTTTATTGATAAAATCTGGGGTCTCACACGTGGGACCCGAATGATCAAGTATCTGGTGAATTAAGAGACCAACTTCAATATTTCGCTTCAGTATGAGTTTGAGCTTAGGCGTAATGACAATTCTATTATTGATTAGATCATTGTCGGTAGCCACTCTGAGATGCGATGTTTTTCACGGATCGGTATATTTGGAAGTTTTGCGTGACCAAGTGTTCAAAGACGAAGCGTTGATGTGTATCGAAGCGATCTAACTGCTTGGATGACCCCCTACATCGAGTATTTGGCGGATGGCGTCCTTCCTTCTGATCGAGATCTTTGGAAAAGAAGATTAAGTACAAGAAGCCTAATTTTAGTCTTATTGATGAGGATCTCTATCGATTGGCATTTTCCTCACCATTGTTAAAATGTTTGGTTAAATCCAAATAGAGTATACTCTTCTTCGGAGGTTCATGAAGGTATTTGCGGTGATCGTATGGTCGCCAAGTCTTTGGCTCATAAAGTACTTCGACAAGGATACTATTGGCCTACAATTTTCAAAGAAGCTACAGAAAGACGTTAAGAAATGTGAAAATGTCACCAATAGTCCGGGTCCCACATCGCCCACGGAAGAGCTATACTCGATTTTATCTCCTATACCCTTCACTTGTCCGGGTGGATATATTGGGACCGTTACCTAATGCTAAAGGTCGTTAGCTTCAATACGTAGATTCTTATTGATTATATGACTAAGTGGGTAGAGGCAAAACCACTTGATCGATAACTTGAACAGAGTGCCTAAAGTTTATAAAGTGTCATGGTGTTTCGCCGGGATCCCTAAGGTGTTGATATCGGACAACTGGACGCCAGTTTCGTGGGTTCAAAATTTGAAGAATTTTGAATGATCTGGGATTCAACACAAGAAGACTTCGTGGCTCATCCACGATCGAATGGGCAAGTCGAGGTGACCAACGGACCCGTTGAACTAATCAAGCATAGATTAGATGAAGCTAAGGGAGATGGCGGAAGAATTCTTTGAGCGTGCTTTGGGCATACCGAACTACACCAAGGACTACTACGGGATTCGCCTTTCGATTGGCTTATGAATGCGATGCCTTAGTCCCAGTCGAAATCGGATCTCCAAGTCTTCGGGTAAGTCAATTCAAAGAAATCTACAACGACGAAGGACTGAAAGTTAACTTGGACCTGCTAGACGAAGTCAGAGAGGAAGCTTTGCTCAAATTGGCTGCTTATCAACGAAGGGTGGCCAAACATTACAACAAAGGAGTCAAACTTCGTAGATTCAAAGTAGGAGACTTCGTCCTTAGAGAAGCCGAAGCTTCTACGCCTCAAAACAGAAAAGTTAATCTTTAAACTGGGAAGGACCATATGAAGTAATCGAAGTACCAAAGCCGGGTACTTATCGGTTAAAGGCACTCGATGGTTCCGAGATCAAGAATACTTGGCATGCTGGCAGGCTTCGGAAATATTTTCAATAAAGATTAAGTCAGTTTACCGGAAGTCTGTACACGATTGTTCGTTATTAATAAAAGGTCATTTTTTCATAATTGATCCTGGTCCCATTTGTCCTAAGGTCACTATGGGGTAAGGAGGTATGGTAGGACTCGCTGGCCATTCGATGGTAGCCCAAGGTCCTTTTGATCCTATATTGATCTTATCAGGGTGGTAAGTCAATGGTCACTATTGATCCTGGTCCTATTTGTCCTAAGGTCACTATGGTGTAAGGAGGTATGGTAGGACTCGCTGGCCATTCGATGGTAGCCCAAGGTCCTTTTGATCCTATATTGATCTTATCAGGGTGGTAAGTCATTGGTCATTATTGATCCTTATATCTTGGTCCTTATATACTTGTTATACCCCGAGTGGTAAGCAAGATTCTGATGGTGTAAGGAGGATCAGGCAAATTTGCTTCACATATGACCGATCTCACTCTTCGGTACCGATGAATATATATTACTTTATTTTGTTTAAGTGTTAAGTTCAGTTCATTCAATTCAGTTAAGTTGAATCCTGTCCGTAAAATTCAATTCACTTCATTTTTTAACTGTTATATGCCATATCTGATTCACTAGTTGGGTTCAGCTTATTGATACTGAATTATTGACAAGAAATTAATCAAAACAGAAGTCATAATCAAGACAGTTGAATATTTATCAATAATATAAAACATTCATTCATTCAAGTCAATCATAAATTAATTACATGAACATAAAAGCTTAAAGTAGCTAAATTATTACATAGAACAAAAATAGATGTACATTCGCACAATCGCCTTCATCATCGGAGTTGAAAGCGATGCCGGGTCCAACCGAAAGCGTACCGATAGCTTTTCTTTTCCTCGCCTTCCAATCTTCATACCCTCTCCGAATATACCTTCACGATTTCAAAGATTAAGTTCATCCGAGTCCCCAGAGTCCGCTTTGAATCGCTTCCTGAGCTCTTCTATTGAGAAGAGGACCTCGTCCCTCAAGATCCTTTATTTTGTGGCGAGCTTGTGACGCTTTGGCTTTATGCCTTCGTGCTTCGTCTTGAACCTTCGCCTCACCTCACACTAAGTTGTAGATGACCAAGCTTCGGTTGGCTGAAGAAAACTCCTCATTTTTTGCCTTCAGGAGTAAGTTTTCTTCAACCAAACCGGCGTTCAGGTCAGTCAAAGTTTGTTGGTTGGCTTCAGACGCAGCCAACCCATCCCTCGTGGCCCTTAACTCGTCATCAGATGTCTTCAAATCCATCCTAGCCCGATCTAATTCTGTTTGAAGACCGTTGATGGTATGAAAAACATCTTCACGACCGGCTCTCTCTCGGTCCAAGGTCGATTTCAACATATTTATCTCTTGTCTCATGAAATCTTCCTCGGCCTCTCCATTTATGTGTCTCGAACGCAGTCGTCCGAAGACAGCATTAGCCTGCATATTTTCAAAATATTCAAGATAAATGTCCAAATATTCAAAGGAAAACAGAGATATAGAGGAAGAAGAGATTGTTATTTACCTTAGCCAAATAGCTCATCCCCTCATCGAGAAGATTTCCGTCTGTATGATCACTGAACCGGTGGTCGTCAGTGTTCCGAACGAAAGCTCCGAAGAGGTCGAAGGGGAAGTTGGCATTGAACCTGGGCCACAGGGTCGGAGATCCCACAGCCTCGGCATGGTAACTCTGACCTGAGGGACCGGGTCGTTCGGGGGAAAGTCTCGGCCTTTCGGAGAGAGAGAGTGGGTTGTTCGGGAGGGTAGGGTCTGCGTGTATGGTTTCAGTTGTGGGAGATTTATTTGGGGTGGGTCCTTTGGGTGTTGAAGCGTAAGCGAACTTCTGATGGCTATCGAAGTCGTTTCTCTTCCCGGATAGCGTCGGAATCCTTTCGTCCCGGTCACCGCCCTCTTCAATCAGTATTTCTCTGTGGGGCACGAAGGTGGGATGACCAAGACCGAGGCACCCCGAGTTCTTCTAGCGAGCTAGAGGGGTTATTTTGTTTTAATTTTTGGTCCGGTATATTTCTTCGATCAGGGCGATCAAGTAAACCGCCTGGTCGAGGAATGGTTCTGGGGGTTGGTTCTATTTCTGGTGTGGATTCGGGAGGGGTGACAAGAAGGGTTGACCTGGGTTTTCTGGTGGCTCTCCTCTTCTGACGAGGATGAAGGGTCTCTTCTGGTATGAGAACCTCTTCGGCCTCTGCTTCTTCTGTTTGAAATTCATCCGTATGAATTTCTGGGGTTGGTTCGACTTCGGGAGTAGCTTCAGTTGGTATAGTCTCAGTTGCTTCCGAAGACTTCCCGGACAAAAAATCTTCGAACTCCTTTATTTCTAAGGAGCTCGGTCTGATCAAAGATACTGCATAAATCAAACAATTCTATGTTAAAATTACATATCATACAATATTTTCAAAAATATATATATATGTGAAATGAGCTGTTACTTACACTTATGGTCATATAACCATGCCTGCTTCGAGAGGAGTCCGTATTTCCACTCTTCCTTAGGGAAGTTGTCGAATAGTTCCATCATTTCCACTTCCCCGTTCTTGAAATGTCTCCAAGTCAACAGAGATATCTTTTAAATCATTTGCCCGATTCAGTAAAAGAAGAAATCTCAAGGCCTTTGATGAAGAACCATTTCTCGTGCCATCCCTATTGCTCAAGGGGGTGTTCACCAAATGAACGCTCATCGAACTTTTCTCCGCACTTGAGAATGCTTGCTAAGGGCCTTGAACCCTTTTCCCCGGATTGTACTTATTTTATAGATAAAGTGAAGAAGAAGTCCGGGGAGGGCTCGACGCCCAACTCATGGCGGAGAAAGGCCACGAAGGCGGAATGTGAATGTAGGAGTTTGGCACCAACTGTGAAAACCACACACCCGAAACCCCAAAGTAGGGTCACTATAAAGATGTGTGGGGGAAAACGAACCCCTTCTCGGTAAAGGTCACCGGACGGCCAGTCAACCTTCAAAGCCGTTGGTACATCTTTTTCACCGGGACCGGGGTACCACGATCGCGTGGGTATTCGGAATGTGGGCAAGAGATCGAACCTCTTTAGTTCAACCTCGCTTATGATAGGAGTGTTGGCATGAGAGAAGCGGTCCGTACTCTCAGAGCATTCGTGAGGGGTTTTGGAGTTTTCGACTTGGGATTCGCAAGACAGTAGTTCCTTCCACGAGGGTTGGGGTTTGGTGGAACCACTTTGTGATTGGTGTTACTAGTATTGGGGAACTTTGTTCGAGTTGTGAGAAGCCATTTGTGACGATTTGCGAGAGAAGGATCGAAAAGTTTAGAAAGCGCTCGAATTTCAAATGAACAGTAAAATCACAAATTTGGTAAAGTTATCCTTTTATCTTGTGATTTACCACGGTGTTCAAGGTTTGGTACATTAAATGTTAGTGATAATTTGGAATTTGAATGGGAAGCGTCCTGGTCTCGGGTCCGGATATTTAATAGATAGGGCCTTTTAGATTTGGGCCTTTGAACTCCTTTTCATCTCATTTAAGTGAGCAATAACCGTACATTTCAATTACTTCTTATTATTGATTTTCAATGAAATATCATGGATTATTTTTAGTTTTCTATTAAACATTCATTTAACAAAAACTAGGGGACAATGTTGGTCACGATATTTTCTCCCATCGCCCAGTATATTGGGCTTACTCTTTTAATTAATCTATTGGGCCTTTTGAACCATGAAAGTCTTTGAGCCCAGTTGTCCTATTATTTCCATTTTGACTTATAGGACCGGGTCGGTCTAGTGGGTCGATCCTTTGGACATTTTAATATCTATTATTTTGACTTGCAATGATGAAAAAGCATGACGGTTGACTAGAGAACCTGCCATGCATTAATGTGGATGAGATTATAACCGGCCGGCGGTGGGAACAGTGACCAAAAAGCAGTGGATAAACTATATGCAGTCGGTGGATCCCATCAGATCAAGGGGGTGTGTCAGGTAATAGTGGGTGGCACTGTAATCCAGGAAGGGAAGATATAGCTTAGCAAGGAAGTCATCACGAGGAGGTATGTTCACACACACTTATTCATTCATAATTAGATATACACAAAAAGGAGATTTTTTATTCTCTCTCTCTCAATACACTAGGCGATATAGCCTCCATTTTGATAAACCTCATGAACACGCCATCGACTCTCACGCTCGAGCTATCCCCCACTCGGAACCGGCCAAGCATGTGGTGTTTATCGTGTTTACCGTCTGTAATCGAACGTCTTTTATGTGATTGGGGACGCGACGGAGGATCTCTCTAAGTTAACGGATATAGTAAGTAAGAAGAGCGAGGATGAAACAAGAAAGAAAACTCAGCAACTCGATGGAGGATATATACCAATTGATCAGTTTGCTTGCTAGCTCCTATATATATATATATATATATATAACCTTTTCATATATATAGAAATCAAACAACCAAAGTGTTTCCAAGATGTATATTAGTATTAAAGTGCAACTATTACTCATTAATTAGAAAATTAAGAAAACGTTTTCAATTATAGCTAGTTGTTGCATGTGGGACGTACGTATAAAAGCCTGCCTTCCAAGGAAAGGTATTGATGCTTACGAGTTACGTGACTGATTCTACATTCTTAAGTTACCAGAGTGAAAATGATCACCAATCAAGTTTAACGGTATCTTACTTTGATTCTACTCAAAAAAAATTAAAAATGGAATTCGTACTCGAATCAAATACAATTTTACAATTTTTACTCATATTCGAATTTGACTCGTTTTATTGTACTCGAGTTCAATTCAACTCACCTCGCTTTTTAGTCAAACCACTCGCGAGCATTTGAGACATAAGAATCAAAACTAGATCACTTGTGTTATGATAATGTAGATGAAATTAAATCAATCAACTATTTGATATTATTTAAATTTGAACTTTTCAAACTAAATTTCGAGTTTTGTAAAAAAAAAGAAGATGATATTATCACTCTTGGATCAATTACATGTACGAGAAAAATATAAATTCCTTACGGTTCTCAAAGTATGTGGAGAATCTAATTGTCAAATACTATATATTAAATAAATCGACTATACTCGATATTGTATAGAGTAAAGATCAACAAACTTGTATTGAGTAGGGATCGGTGAGGTAAAAAAATTTGATGTTCTAAATGAACGAACAATAGACAACTCATATTCGACTCGTATAAGTGACAGAGTATCAAAATATATTTAAATTCGACTCGTTTAAGTATTAAATCTGAGTCTTGCTCGAATTTTTTGAGTTGATCTCAAACTTGATTTCAAACATTCATTTTCTGCCCTAAAGTCACCAAGCCTAACAATATTGTATATCACCTAACTCTTATTATGTTAGATTATCAATTCATTGAAAAATTAAAGTCGTCAAAGAGAAGCCCTCAACAATGCATATTTAGCCATTTTTATGTTCTATTCCATCAGAGGTAGATCTGACAAAATATGATTATGGGTTGGTTTTGGTTTTCAAAATATGGTTAACCAACTATTTAAGAACTAAAACCATATTAACCATTTTTAATATGGATAATGTGGGTTGGAACCATATGGTTATGGTTAAAAACCATATTAACCATATTAACCATTTTAAGATATTTTGACTTCTAAACAAAATTTAAAAAAAATAAAATTAATATATACTATAGATAGAGAGCGAATAATATAAGGGGTGGGTAGGGGTAGGGGTAGGGGGTAGAGAGTGGGAGGTGTATACATAATCGCTTAATATTAATTTTTTGGGGGTGTGGTGGGGGGTGGGTGGGGGGTGGGGGTGGGTGGGTGGGGGTGGGGTGGGGTGTGTGGAGGGTAGGGGTGGGTGGGCGTGGGTGGAGTGTATACATAATCATATAATATTATTTTTTGGTGGAGGTGGGGGGGTGGGGGGTGGGGTGGTGGTGGTGGGTGGGGTGGGATGGAGTTTGGGTGAGGGTGTATACATAATCACATAATATTTTTTTTTTGGTGGGGGTGGGGGTGGGTGGGTGGGGTGGTGGGGTGTAGGGTGTAGGGGTGGGGTGGGGGTGGGTGTGGGGGTGGGGTGGGGTGGGGGTGGGGGTGGGGTGTGGGTGGTGTGGGGGGGGTGGGGTGGGTGTGGGTGGGGTGGGGTGGGGGGGGTGGGGGGGGTGGAGTGGGGGGTGAGGGGGTGGGTGAGTGGGGGTGAGTGGGGGTGGGGATGTATACATAATCACATAATATTTTTTTTGGGTGTGGGTGAGGGTGAGTGAGGGTGAGGGTGGAGGAGGGTGGAGGGTGGGGGGTGGGGGGTGGGGGGTGGGGGTTGGGGTGGTGGGGGTGTATATATAATCACATAATATTTTTTTTGGTGGGGTGTGGGTTTGGGTTTGGGTTGGGGTTGGGGGGGGTTAGGGTGGGGTGGGGTACGGGGTGGGGTGGGTGGGTAGGGATGGGTGTGGTGGTGGGTGGGTGGGGTACGGGGTGGGTAGGGGTGTATACATAATCACATAATATTTTTTGTGGGTGGTGAGTGGGGGGTGGGGGGTGGGGGTGAGGTGGGTGGGTGACGGGTGGGGGGGTGGGTGCCACAGGAACATTCTAAATTATGATGATGCAAAATTGCAAATTAAGAATGAGTTTATGTGATCTTTAAGATTTAAAATTCAATTATCATCTTTGTGAGCCTAACTTTTGATTTGGAACAAAATATGGGTCGAAAAATAGTTTATCGGATTGGAACCATAACCAACTTGAATAAATATGGTTCCAAACTTTAAGCAACCTAAATAAATAAAAATGGTTAACCAAACCCATTAGTTGCTCCTTAATATGGGTTGGCCGACGAGTTAACCAACTATATTATCAGGTCTAATCAGAAGGCTACAAAGTGCTTCATAACCAAACAAACAAGCAAAACAAACTCGTTCCTAAAATGATATGCCGAATGTGTAAAGGTACAGAACGGCAGCACAAGTATTGAATTGGAAATATACTAAATTTCATTCCTAAAATGATTGTCAACAAGACAATTATAGGGCATGTTATCTCAAGTCATGGGACATCCAAGCACTTCGAGCCAAACAAACAGAAATATCAAAATCAACACACAACTACAATTATGTAACATCAGTTTGAACGAGTCCCCGCAGGCCTGTTGTTTAAGCTCTTTTCGATACACATCAAATTTAACAACACAGACGTGTGCAGAAACCAGACACCTCTTCCAAAAGAGAAAACTCTATATATACGCATTGGTGCAAATACCAACAGCCACAGAAACAGGACGAAATCACAAATCTTCCTCTCTATCTTCATGGCGGGTAAACTATTGCCAAAAATGGCCATCATCCCACTACTCACCCTTATTATCCTACTTAGTTTCCCTGCTGAGCTTTCCACAGGTGAAGTAACCAAGCAGAACGAGTTGAAAACTTACATCATCCATGTAAAGCAACCGGAGGGCCAAACTTTCAGCCAAGCCACTGATCTGACTGGATATCATCAGTCTTTTCTGGCAGTTCGCTCAGTCGCAACTGCAGCCTTGGACAAACATCAACATTTGCTTTACTCGTACAAAAATGTAATTAATGGTTTTGCAGCAAGACTTACAGAGGAGGATGTGGAAGCTATGAAAGAAATGAATGGGTTTGTATCGGCACATCCAGAAAGAATCTTGCATCAACAGACAACTCACACACCCCGATTCTTGGGGTTGCACCAGGAAACAGGTTTCTGGCCAAAATCAAATTTCGGAAAGGGAGTTATTATTGGAATTTTGGATGGAGGAATTTTACCTACCCATCCTTCATTCAGTGATGAAGGAATGCCGCCTCCACCTGCCAAATGGAAAGGAAAGTGCGAATTCATAACATCGAATTGTAACAATAAAATCATTGGTGCAAGGTCATTTAACAACTCAGCAATGGCAGGAGTAAACACTGCGCCGCCACCAATTGATGAAAATGGACATGGAACACACGTAGCTGGTACAGCTGCAGGAAGGTTCGTGAAAAATGCTGGCGTGCTAGGACTTGCTAATGGCACGGCAGTTGGGGTTGCACCTAAAGCTCATTTGGCAATCTACAAAGTGTGTCTCAAAGTAGACAATTGTTTTGAAAGTGATATACTAGCAGGGATTGATGCTGCTGTCAATGATGGAGTTGATGTGCTCTCAATGTCTCTTGTGGGTAAATTTTCAGTTCCCTTCTATCAAGATGTCCTCGCTGTAGGCTCATTTGTAGCCATTCAGAAAGGAATATTTGTAAGCTGCTCAGCCGGAAACATTGGCCCTTCCAACAGCACTGTGTCAAATGAAGCTCCATGGATTTTAACTGTTGGAGCAAGCACCATTGACAGGAGCTTTAAAGTCGTTGCAAAACTTGGAAACGGTGAGGGGTTCGATGGTGAATCTTTGTTCCAACCAGAAAATTTTTCGTCAGCAATGATGCCTCTTATTTATGCTGGATCCAGCGGCAAACCAAATGCTTCTTTCTGTGCTGAAGGATCCTTAGAAGAAACTGATGTTAAAGGAAAAATAGTATTATGCGAGCGAGGGGGTGCGGTTACAAGAATTGCTAAAGGAGTGGTGGTGAAAAAAGCTGGTGGTGCAGCAATGATTTTGATGAACCAAGAAAACGATGGATCCACCACTACCGCGGAAGCTCACGTTCTCCCTGCAACACATGTTAGCTATGTCGCAGGGCTGAAAATAAAAGCATTCATAAATTCAACAGCAGAACCTACGGCAGCAATCTTCTTTAAAGGAACTTCCATTGGAGACCCTCTGGCTCCTGTGGTTGCTTCCTTTTCCTCAAGAGGTCCTAGCATAGAAAACCCGGGAATTTTAAAACCAGACATAATTGGACCTGGGGTGAACATTCTAGCAGCATGGCCATTCTCTGTTGATGACCCTAATGCAAGACTCACATTCAATGTTCAGTCTGGCACATCAATGTCATGTCCTCATCTTAGTGGAGTCGCAGCTCTTCTGAAAAGCGCACATCCTAACTGGTCACCAGCTGCAATTAAGTCCGCGATCATGACTACTGCTGATTTGCTAAACCTCAATAATAAGCCCTTTGTGGATGAAAATTTCGTGCCGGCTGACGTCTTTGCCATTGGTGCAGGCCATGTTAACCCTTCAAGAGCCAATGATCCTGGACTTGTTTATGACATTCATCCTGATGATTACATACCTTATTTATGTGGTTTGGGTTACACAGATGATCAGGTTGGAATTGTTGCACAACGCAAAATTATTTGCCTGAATGAGTCGAGCATACCACAAGCACAACTAAACTACCCTTCCTTTTCGATCATACTTGGGTCTGGGGATCAGGCATACACAAGAACGGTGACTAATGTTGGAAAGGCAAATTCATCGTACAAAATCGAAATTATGCCACCAGTAGGTGTCCTTGTGAGTGTCAAGCCGGAGAGAATCGACTTCACAGCGGTGAACCAACAATTAACATATCAAGTGACATTTAGCAGATCATCTTCGGTTGTGAACTCTCTGTTTGTTCAAGGATATTTGAAATGGACTTCAGCTCATAACACAGTTAGCAGCCCAATCTCTGTTAAGCTCCCAAACCAGGAGAGCTGAGACCGTTCTCTATATATGCAAAATGACATTTCACACTTTCATTTAAGTGGAAAACTCATCAATCATACGCTTCGTTTTCAAATTATAAAATTAATATTGACTTATTTTTTAAAAATTAATTTCAAACATATTCAAATTTAAAATTGATATAAATTTATGTCCATATAATTATAAATATTATAAAAGTGCTATTAATTATAAAATTTATTATTTTCAAATTTTAAATAAATCATATTAATTTTAAATTTAAAAATATCACAAATTAACTTTTAATGATCTTATGTACATTTGCGATATAATCCATTCAATACTCACTTCATAAATTACTTAAAATTTAAAATAAAATAAAAGTTATTTTACAGTGGAATACAATTGAGATTATAAGATTATTATTAATTTTATAAGTCAATCCGATCCATTCTCAAACTTAATAATTTTGCTAAGAATTGTAAAAAGAATAAATTTTATAAGTAATAGTCTTTTTTTCTAAATAAGTTACAATATGTATTGATTAAATTTATATTAATTTTAAATTTAAAAATATCACATACTTACTTCAAAAAAGATTAACTTGTCGAGACACTCCAAAATCTGTCTAACATGACTAAATAATTGGTTACTGTCTAATGTTGTCTTGATTCTCGACTATTCTGCCTTGGTTATCGTATGTAAACTGCCTATTGTCATTGTTTTGAATTCTTCGCCTAATGTTGTCTTGGTTACTGCACAATATTACTAATTAATGTTGAATATTAATAACGATTTTATAATTAAAAACAAAATGTTGTAGTATATTACATCTATCATAAGCTCTAATGCATGAAGTCAATACAAATATCAAATAGTTACAACGGCCAAAACTTATTTTGACTGTTGGAACTTTAAAATTTTAAATTTCATTCAAAATTGAATTTCTATTTTGCATAATGACTCAATGACACTGTAGTAAGGATAAAGATAAAAAAACTATCGTAAATTCTCTTATCATTCACCCCATCTCTAATTCCCTTCTCTCTCTCATCAACATTATTCATACGTGATCCATGAAGCAAACAAAGACGGTTGCAAAATTTAGGACAAGAACATAGAATATGTATTCAAATTTATTGTTACTTCATATATCTTCATAAATGAAATAAATCATCACGACACAATCAGATTAGTTTCTTAATATTATGATATAGGATCAGAGAATGCACTTGTCTTATGGCCTTATAATTATTATTAGTCTATGGGGTGAAACTGCAAAACCAATACAAGCACTTGTCATCAAAGAAACCCAAGACGAACACGGAACACCACCTCCAAAGTGGACATGGAACTTGGGCTCAAAGTCATGACCATATGGGAACTCAGCCAATCATGAAATCTTCATCCGATCTGAAGCCATCCACTATCCCAAAGCTGAACCGATCAGTAGGAATCCGATCCCGAAGCCAAGACCTTAAGACATCCGTTATCATCGCTCAAACCTGAAGCCCAACTCCCGAAGTCAACGATACAGATTAAAATGTCAATGTTACAAATCAACAAAAGAAGATGGTGTATTTCTAATTCTCCACACATAATCGTCAGTCAAAAAGCACAAAAATATTGAGACCGAATCAATGTAAAATTGTTCGAAGAAGAAACAAAAAGATCCAAAAAAAGGTTCCCCTCTGAGTCACAAAACTAAAATCTAAGCTCAACTCAAAAATCAAACCAATTGAAAACCCACATAATACAAATTTGGGTTGAAACTTACCACTGTAATTGATGAGAGTATGCATGGTTAATTGAGAAAGAAAACACTTGATGTATGTTAACGCCAAGATCTTCTCCAACGTCTCAATCACGTAAGACGCCTTGATCCTGCACAGTAAACACGATAAACACCACAAGTTTCGACGGGACGGACCACGGATAATGCTTCGCGCGTGAGAGTCAAGATATCGTGTTCATGAGTTTAACAATGGAGGATGTAATGTCTAGTGTCTTGAGAGAGATAATAATCCTCAGTGGTGTGTATGTGTGAATATGAATGAAGACGTACCTGTTTGTGAAGACTTAGTTGATAGGTTATACTCTTCTTCGCCTTTGCCATCATACCGCCACCCACTACACTCCGACACATACGCCCCCGTGATCGATGGGTCCTGTCACCGCCTCATAGCCTACTCACTACCTTTTTGGTCATCATGCTTATCTTTTGGTCACCACATAGGATCCCATCCACATTAATGCATGGCAGTAATAGCAGTCAACCATCATGCTTTTTTATCATTAAAAGTCAAAGATAGAGATATTAAAATATCTAATAGGTTAGTCCAATGAACCAATCTTACGTCTTATATAGGTTAAATAAGTAATATGGTGACTAGGCCCAAATGACTTTC
Organism: Panax quinquefolius; assembly: GCA_020205615.1. NCBI lineage: Eukaryota > Viridiplantae > Streptophyta > Magnoliopsida > Apiales > Araliaceae > Panax > Panax quinquefolius. The sequence continues at coordinate 105,226,554 of CM035174.1, read as the reverse complement.
GAGGCTCAATAATGATGGCCCAATAGATTAATTAAAACAAGTAAAGTTCTAACTTACTACTACCAAAGAGAGAAATATCATGACCCAACAATGTACAACAAAAAAACATGACATCGTTCACCAAAAACAAGGTTACAAATGATGTAAAGTTATTCAGACACCGATGGCATCACAAAAACCCTTCCAATTAGTGGGAAAAAGAAGAAAGAGAAAGGAGGACGTGAAATATATCGGGTTGCCGAGTGTTTTAAAAAAAAAATTCATGCTGATGAAGAGTTTTACAAGGAAGGGTATTTTGGTTATTTATCCCGTCCGCCGTGTTAAACTGCGGAATACTAAAAATTAAACTGCGAATGAGACTTCTATTAAACCGTTAGATTATTGGATGGACGGTCACGATGTGTTGTATACAATTATCCTAAATTTACAACGTTAGCTATAGATCAATTCTTGTATATATACACAATTATCCTAGGGCAATTGAGAATTCCGACCGGTCCAATATATATATATATATATATATATATATATATATATATATTTATTTTGTTTCACTCCAAAAACGATATAGTAATTTTTTTCCATCGGAACTTTTACAAAATCTAGTGATTTTGGTATAATTTGGATACATATAAAAAATAATGTTGTACAGTCTGTCCAACACCCTGTGTTATATGTATCCAAATTACACTTAAATCACTAGATTTTGTAAAAATTTCAGTTGGAAAAAATATTATAATATTGGCTGAGAGATTGCAAAAAGGCTCGAAACGTTTGGGTGCATCATCGCCTACAAGTCAAGGGAGAAGAAGGCATATGTTTGGTTTCCGTATTACGCAAACAACAGTGATGTTCTTATTGTTTGTTGTGCATTAACAAATGAAACGCGACACTTGATTAACAAGGACGTCATGATTGGCCTGGGAAAGAGAGGTGTTATCGTTAATGTTGGGCGTGGGGCCATCAGCCATGCATAATATCGACGAGAAGGAATTAGTCCAATTTCTGGTGCGAGGTGAGATCGGAGGAGATACTTGCATTGGAGTTGGACAATGTTGTTCTGTCTCCTCATAAAGCAGTTATGACCCCAGAATCCTTTGCGGCATTCTTGTCTTTGCTGTCACAGGTCAACCATGAACAATGTTTCATCCATATATTGAATGCTATGTGTTAACGCCAAGATCTTCTTCCACGTCCCCAATCACGTAAAGACGCCTGCGATCCTCGCGACAAGAAACACACCAACACTAAAAAGCTTGACGACCGGACCGTCGGGATAAATTTCGCTGGTGAGAAAGATATAGACCGTTGCGAGGTTAATAATGGAGGATAAAAATATCTAGTGTTAGAGAGATAAGAAAAATGTGTGTTGTGTGTATGCGTACCTTCCCTTGGGGATTTCCTTGTTAGATTATACTCTCTTGCCTGGTTTATCGTGCCACCAACTTCTACCTGACACACTACTTCTTCTCCGATCTCAAATGGATGCATGCAGTTGTTGTCACTTTTTCTCATCATACATGTCACCAATGGATATAATCTCATCCACATTAATGATTTGCTGACCTTTGGTCAACAGCTCTCCTTTTTCATCATTACAAGTCAAAGACTTAGATATTAAAAGATCTAATGGATCAATCCCTCGACCCTCCAATATTAAGGAGATATAATATAAGGATTGAGCCCAATAACTTTAAGACCTAATAGTGGAGATCCAATGGACTAATTATATAAATAAGCCCAATTCATAAGGCCCAATTGTGACGCTTTCCAAATATAGTATCATCACCCATTCTGAAATAATAATACATGATGTAAACAACTACAACTTTATTATTACAACAAGAAAAACTATGAGTTTGAATACAAATATTATCTTCTGCATAAAAATATATACTCAAATAAATCCTCATCACAATTATTGATACATTATTTTACAAAATGGTGAGGACTACTAAACAACTCTCTCTAGAACTTTCATTCCATACCCCCAACTCGTACTTCGCTTATATTCTCCTCCCACAAGAAGAAAAATGGAACAAAAAGGAAAGGGTGAGCTTTCAACTAGCCCAAGAAAGAATATTACGACTAAGATAATATACAACAAATTATCGTTAGTTTTCAACGGGAAAAATCTAATAGAATACAATAGACAACAAATTTTAAATCAATATTCGCAGCAATGAAATAATAATTCATTAGAAGAAGTTAAGTAGAGAATGCAAACTACTATCTTCTATGTATGAATTTAAAAGTTCATCGCTCTATCTTTTATCCCTCGTAACATCAATCAATATATATATGGAATCAAATATTCATCTTTGCACTACAGCCAAAGATATTCATCACCGGTCATGTTCATCTAAACACTGCTTCATCTTTGCACTACTACCAAAGATATTCTTCAGAATCATTCATCTTTGCACTACGTGCCAAAGATATTCCATAATATCATCATTTAAGATCAAGATGATGAAAAATATTTTTAAAGAAACGAATCCAAAGGAAACAAAATGACAAGGATTAAGGATTAAAGATTCGTACTTTGTTTTATCCACGTCCAAAAATACCTCAAAAATAATTACAAAGGGTGTAAAATTCAAGAATGATCAAAACATGGATACAATCAAAGCTAGTATCCGTAATAGATATTTTGACGAAAAAAAAATTTTTATTTTTCGATGAATAGTCAGGTCAGATTCGTGAATAAGATCAGATATCGTGAATAAAGGCCAGATATCGTGAATAAGAATCTCAAACACCAAAAGTTCCAAATTTGATAAAAACTTCAGATCAATATTTCAAAGATAATGATATTGAAGAAATAATATCATTACTGAAAAAAATAATATCCTTTACCTCGAAAGATTAGTACTTTTAATTTGGAATAACGGGATATATAGTCTTTGAAGGAACTTGCACCGCCTAACAATACTCAAAGTATACTCAAAATACTCACAAGAATACGCCGATAATATAGAGAGAAAAACTTCAGCTTCTACAAGTGATTTTTAATTCTAACCTAAGACCCTATTTATAGGAAAATATTTAGAACACCAAAGCAGAAAAATTTAATAAAATATTAATATATATTATAAATTTCCTTAGCCCACCTTTGAAGATCTGATTTCAGCAATTAATATCACATGTTAGCCCACTTAAATGCAAAAAAAAAAACTTTTCTTTAAAATAATAATTAAAACTTCCAAAAATTAATTATTTTGAGCTTCTAACTTCAATAATTCACAATAAATAGCCCTTTTATCGTAAAATTCAATCTTGCGTCTTTTTATAGGAAATTCAATTCTCTACAACTTTGCGTAAGAAAGTTTTTCCAAATTCCAAACAAAAATTGATCGAAATCCACAAACGAAGCGATTTTACAAAACTATAATCAAATTTCACCAATAAATGGGGTCCAATCATATGTTTAACATGTTTTAAATATTTATTAAATAAAAATACTCTTCCTCCTCAGATATACTCATATATCCCACATTCGTTGTAAAAATATCACCATTATTATATTATTAAAATATAATAATATATTTAAATAAAATTATTTTATCGTAAAAGATAAAATTTCAATTTTCAACAATTGTCACATTAAAATTTTCTCCATCTATATCCACATAAAATCAATATTTTTCTTATCATATGAATCAATAATTAATTATTCACAAATAATATTACAGAATCACAATATCGACAACCGTGCAGCCCAGTAAAGAGGGGCTTTCAATAAAGATTTCTCTTTCTTGGCACGCAATTAGGTGACCAAACCTCTCCTGTAATGTAACTTTCTAGACATTGCCAATAATGTTATCCAATAATATTATTCGGATAATATGAATTATTGCTCTTCGATAATGGAAAATACGTGTAATGACAATTTATCAAAACAACAAGAATATAAAATATCAATGCAAAGAATTATTGAATCAATAAAATATTTGAATAAAGAATTACGTAACCATGATTAAGTAGTGCATTCTTACGTAAGAATCAATAATTGGTGCAATACTGGTAAGTGTCTTCTTGTGTTTTAACCAATCGAGTATTTTAACAAGATTAATTCTAATAACTACGTCATTATTTTTAAACAACTTATATTTGTCGCTTTTCTTAACAATATTCGGGTCTTTCACATATTTACTTAAGTACGATATATGAAACACATTATGAACACAAGATATACTTTGAGGTAACGCGAGTCTATAGGCTACATTTCCTACTCGGTCAAGAATTTGAAATGGACCAATAAATCGTGGATCGAGCTTTCCTCTCTTCCCAAATCTTGTAACTCCTTCCATGGAGCAACTCGCAACAATACATGATCCCCTATACTAAATTCCACGTCCTTTCGATGAAGATCCGCATAACTCTTTTGTCGATCTTGTGCCGCTTTGTATACGTTGTCGAATCATTTGGATCTTTTCTTGTGAGTCATACGTCTTTAACTTCGGGTCCCAACAATGTTGCTTCACCCACCTCATCCCAACATATTGGAGAGCGACACTTTCGTCCATATAATGCTTCAAATGGAGCCACACCTATACTTGCCTGATAACTGTTGTTGTAGGAGAATTCCACCAATGGTAAATACTTATCCCAACCGCCTTGAAGTTCAGGACACGTAGTCTTAATAAATCTTCAAGAGTTTGAATAGTCCTCTCGATTGTCCGTCTGTTTGGGGATGGTATGTCGAACTAAATCGCAAATCCGTGCCCATAGCTTTTTGCAAGCTAACCCAAAATCTTGAAGTGAATCTTGGGTCACGATCCGAAACTATGGATACTGGCATGCCATGCAACCTCACAATCTCATTCACGTACATACTAGCAAGACCTTCAAGGGAATAAGTCTCCCGTATCGGCAAGAAATGAGCAGACTTGGTTAATCTATCAACAATAACCCAAATAGCATTGATGCCTTGAGAAACCGTAGGAATACCCGTAACGAAATCCATGGTAATGTGTTCCCACTTCCATTTCGGAATCTCAAGTGGTTGCAACGGACCCTTAGGTACTAGATGCTCCGCCTTTACACGCCGACAAGTTAAACACATCGAGATAAACTTTGCAATCTCTCTTCATATTGTTCCACCAAAATTTATGTCGAAAATCACGATACATTTTGGTACTTCCGTGATGGATTGCAAATGGTGTATTTTGTGCCTCCATCATAATCTTGTACTTCAAATCGTAGTCGTTAGGGACACAAAGTCTAGAGTGGACTCAAGTATTCCTTCTTCTTCAATTCTCGATCTCTAATAGCTCCTTCTTGTACTTTCTTCTTCATACGCATCATTTCCCGGCCATGGGTTGGCGAAGAACCTTAACTTTTTCTATTAAAGTTGGCTCTATGTCAGATACTTGACATCATCGCACTCATTCCCGCATATGATCTTCTACTCAACGCGTCGCCTACCACGTTCGCTTTTTCGGGATGGTATTGAATAGTGTGGTCGTAGTCTTTCAATAGCTCGAGCCAACGTTGTTCGCCGCATGTTGAGTTCTTTTTTTGAGTGTGAAGAAATATTTAAGGCTTTTATGGTCCGAATATATCTCCACTTTCTCCCCATATAGATAGTGCCTCCATATCTTTAAGCATGAAACGATCACGCTAACTCTAGATCATGAGTAGGATAATTCCTCTCATACTCTTTTAAGTTGTCGCGAGGCATAGGCTATGACTTTCCCACGTTGCATGAGAACACATCCTAACCCTTTGCTCGAAGCATCATTTTGTAGATAACAAATCCATCCGAACCAGATGGTATTGTTAGAACAAAATCTTAAAATAAGTCTCCTTTTAGCTCTTGGAAACTCTTCTCGCATTCTTCGCTCCAAACGAATTGTGTATCCTTCCGAAGTTAGCCGAGTTAATGGAGTAGCGATTCGAGAAAACCCTTCCATGAATCTCCGATAATAACCAAATTTGAGACCCGTAAAGCTACGATTTTGGCCACCGACTTCGGTTGCTTCTAACTTTGTATTGCTTCAATCTTCACGTCCACTTTTACTCCATGTTTTGACACTGACGTGCCCAAGAAATGCTACTTCCTCGCCGAACTCGCATTTCTTCAATTTGGCATATAGTTTTTTTCACGAAGCCTTTGGAGTACCAAATTTCAAATGGTGCTCATGATCTTCACGACTTTTGGAATATATGAGGATGTCATCAATAAAGACAACAACAAAGCGATCCAAATATTCCTTGAATACTCGGCTCATCATATCCATGAAAGCAGCAGGAGCATTAGTTAGTCCGAAAGACATGACTAAAAATTCATAATGCCCATTACCGAAGTTCTCAAGGCGCCTTTGGAATATCCTCGCCTCTAATCTTCACCGATGATATCTAGAATCGAAGATCAATTTTGAAAAGAATTGTGCCCTTAGAATCGGGTCAAACAAGTCATCAATACAAGGTAGAGGATACCTATTCTTGATGGTGACATGGTTCAATTCTCGATAGTCAATAATACAAAGTCGCATACTCCCGCCTTTCTTCTTTACTTAATAAAACAGAGGAGCACCCCAAGGAGATGTACTTGGACGAATGAAACCGATGTCCAACAATTCCTCGTAGTTGGACCTTTAACTCCCAAGTTCAATAGAGCCATTCGATATGGGATTTTAGAAATGGGCTTTGTACCGTGTTCAAGATCAATAAAGAATTCAACTTCACGTTTGGGGGTGATCGGAAGTTCTTCAGAAATACGTCGGAAAGTCAATAACAACAGAATATTATTCAAATTTGACGTGTCTTTATTCAAATCCATAACATGGGCTAAGAAAGCTTGACATCCGCTTTTTCAATAAACGAATAGCTTTATGATTAGATATAACGGTGATTGATTTTAATGGTTAAGTTGCTTGAATTAAATAACATGGGTTGGTTAGGAATATGAAAACTAACAACCTTACGAAAACAATCAATTTTGGCATGATGAGTAGTTAACCAATCAATCCCTAAAATCACATCAAAAGCAAGTATCTTTAAAGAGATAAGGTCAATGGTAAGGTGATGGTGTCAACTTGAATCAAATAAGATTTATAAACAAATGGATGTGATGAAAGTTTCTCCTAACGGAGTTTCCACAGATAAGTCAAAGTCTAATTTCTCCTGAGTCAAGTTTAAACGTTGAGCACATGCAGAGAGATAAATGAATGGGTAAAGACCTAGATCAAGTAAGGTATAAACTTCGCAAGAATTTATAAATAACTTACCCGTGATCACCTCATTTGAGTTCTCGCATTTTGACCAACACAACAAACGCTTCTTCCGGGCCGCTGACTTTGACTTTTCTAGGGCGATCTTTTGAGTCACCGTCCCCATTGAACTAGGTTTCACATCTGACAATCTCGAGCGATATGTCCTTCCTTTCCACAATTATAGCATACCTTGAACTGTTGTGGGCGCTTTGACCGATATGTCCTCTTTTTCTCTCGCATTTGTAGCATATAATGGGTGGTCGTTCTCCTCCCTTAGAACCCGATTCTTTCTTAAGACCGCCGCCTTCACATGATCGTTGTTAAATCTCCTCTTTTTAAAATCTCCTCCCGACTCGCTTTCTTCTATTTTCATGGCCATGATTACCACCGTAGTGGTTACCATTTTTGTCCATCTGCTTTTTCTTCACCGGTTATCATTATTTTGTTGATCGCTATCTCCTCGTACGATCCTCGGTTATGGTCCTCGGTTGAACATACTCATTATCTCGCTTCTAACAATTGAGCCCCGTTAACAACATCCTAATAGAGAGAAAATTTATGAGAAATGAGATATTGTCGATGTTCTTAGGGTTTCAAACCTCTCGTAAACATCCGTGTCATACGCTCCTCATTCTCCACCAAATGAGGTGCAAACTGGATAACTCGCAAACTTTTGCCTCGTCTTCGAGACACCATCATGTTGTGTTTTTTTGACGACCCAAAATAGGTCCATTCCATCCAACCCATTCTCGAGTCACCAAATACACGGTACGTAAACAACTACAACTTTATTATCACAACAATAAAATCTGTGAGTTTAAAACAAATATTATCTTCTAGACAATATTTATACTCAAATAAATCCTCATCACATTTATTGATACATTATTTTACAATAATGATGAGGACTACTAAACAATTCTCTCTAGAACCTTCATTCCATACCCCCCACTAGTACTTTCGCTACATTCTCGCCTCCCGAGAAGAAAAATGGAACAACAAGGAAAAGGGTGAGCTCAACTAGCCCAAGAAGAATGTTACGACTAAGATAATATACAACAAATTATCGTTAGTCTCCAACAGGGAAAAATCGATAGAATACAATAGACAACAAGTTTCGGATCAATATTCGCAGCGAAATAATAATTCATAGAAGAGTTACGTAGAGAATGAAATCTACTATAATCTATGAATTTAATAATCCATCATCAATATTTTATCCTCAGTAACATCAATCAATATTCATCTCAAATCAAATATTCATCTTTGCACTACACAAAGCCAAAGATATTCATCAATCGGTCACATTAAATCTCAACACTGCTCATCTTTGCACTAAAGGCCAAAGATATTCATCGATCGGTCATGTTCATTTAAACACTGCTCATCTTTGCACTCTCATGTGCCAAAGATATTCATCGATCGGTCATGTTCATTTAAACACCGCTCATCTTTGTACTTACAGCCAAAGATATTCTTCAGAATCATTCATCTTTGCACTACAGCCAAAGATATTCTTCAGAAATCATTCATCTTTTGCTACAGTGCCAAAGATATTCAATAATATCATCATTTAAGACTGAGGATGATGAAAAATATTTTTAAAGAAACGAATCCAATGAAACAAAATGACAAGGATTAAGGATTCGTACTTGGTTTTATCCACGTCCAAAAATACCTCAAAAATAATCATAGTGGTGTAAAATTCAAGAATGATCAAAACATGGATACAATCAAAGTTAGTATCCAAATAGATATTTTGGACGAAAAGAAGAATTTTCATTTTTCGATGAATAGTGCCGTATTCGTGAATAAGGTCAGTATCGTGAATAAGTCCGATATCGTGAATAAGTAACTCAGACACCAAAAGATAGAAATTCCACAAAAAAACATTTTCACGCTTCATGAATAGTACTCGTGAATAGTAACTCATAAATAGTAACTCATGAATAGTAACTCGTGAATAGTAACTCATGAATAGTAACCCCGACATGAAAAAGTTCCAAATTTGATAAAAACTTCAGATCAACATTTCAGCATAATGATATTGAAGAAATAATATCATTACGAAAAAAATAATATCCCTTACCTCAAAGAATCGATTAAGATTTCAAGGAAAGGTCGGAAGTGATGCTGAATGAAACTTGTACTGAACAGCAACTTTCAAAGTATCTAAATACTCACAAAATACGCTCAATAATATAGAGAGAGAAAGAGAGAAAACTTTGTTTCCGTGTGATTTTCAATTCTAACTTAAATTTCTATTTATAGGAAAAATGTTAGCCGTAAGGCTGCGGACTTGACTCGCTACCGATGGCTTTACACCGCTACTATTGCCACCCACCACATTTGAAATAAAATTCAGCACATTTCTTCACCAACCACAAGTGGGGGCCCACTCAATTCTAGAATTTTCCACCAAAATCAATTATAACCCTAATTTCCGAATCGACACTTCTTAAAATTCATAACAAATCATTCGTGCATTTTAACGGTTCAAAATTTGTGGACATATACTCAACTTATGTATGTATAACATACCCAAAATTACCATAATCCAACTATCGGATTAAAAATTATAACCCCTACAATATATCTCAAAACCCACGATTTAATTTTTAATACCTCCAATCCGATAAAATACTTGATAAAACACCTCAACATTAATTCCTTCATTAATAACCACATAAATAAATCCATCATTTATATTCATATAAAATAAATATTTCCTTATCATATGAATCAATAATTAATTATTCACAAATAATATTACGTAATCACATTTATGATGACCAGTACATTTCCCGAGAAGAGGGCTTTCCAATAAGGATCTCTCCTTCTTCGGTAGCCGCAATTAGGTGACCAAACCTCTCCTTGATGTAACTTTCTAGACATTGCCAATAATGTTATCTAATAATATTATTCGATAATATGAATTATTAGCTTCGATAATGGGAAATCTCGCTATGCGTTGACAATTATTGAACAACAATAATATAAAATATCAACGCAAAGAATTATTGAATCAATAAAATAAAATATTGAACGATGAATTCACCGTGAAAATTATTGAAAGTAGTGCCATCTTACGTAAGGATCAATAATTCAACAATACTGCGGTAATACCGTGTCTTTCTTTATGCGACCACGCGACATCTTTGTTTTTTAACCACCCAAGTATTCCAACGGTCTTAATTGGTAACAACTACGCCGTTATTTATAACCACCCAAACTTTGTCGTTTTCCTCATCCAATCGCTTTCCAGTTATGGGGCCCATACATGGTCATTTGCTTGGTCGTCATCTAATATTCCCAAACAGCATTTAAATATTCCACGACCAAACGAATATTCCCCATAAAATGAATATTTTATAACCACTTGCTTATTTTGAAATATTTGCGTATTTAACCCTTAACTATCCACATTAATCAAATCAACCCTTACTATTTCAAGATAATAAATAAAGGAAATTCCTTTTTATTTAAAAATTTTTCTGGGTCTTACAACCTCCCTCCTTATGAAATTTCGTCCTCGAAATTGGCGTGACGTACTGGTGTTTGAAAAGATGAGAATACCTCGCTTTCATTTCCGCTTTCCAACTCCCGGTCATTTCCTCAATAGCATGGTTTCTCCACAAAACTTTAACTTATGGTATAACCTCGATGCATAGGTCATGTTCTTTCCTCTACAAGATCTTGGCAGTACCTCCTCGTCGTTAAGTCTTCTGGCTATCTCGTCCGGTTCTAACTTCAATAACGTGGTTGGGTCTTTCACATATTTACGAAATACGAGATATGAAACACATTATGAACACGAGACATACTTTGAGGTAACGCATAAGTCTATAGGCCACGATTCTATTCGATCGAGAATTTCAACTTGGTTAATAAATCGAAGGTTTGAGCTTTCCTCACCTCACCGATTCTCGCTTTTGAAATAACAACTTCTTGCACCTCCTTCTTCAAATTCATCATTTCCGGTTGTGTAGCTTGAAGCTGCTTTAACTTTATCGATTAAATTCGATTATACTCGTATATCATCACGTGCATCAGTATATCATCACGCGTGGGTACCTAGAGTTTTCATCTCCATCTCTATTATTTGTATATTATACTGAAATGAGTCTTTGACAATATTGTACTTGTATCGATCTTCTACTCAACACGCCGCCTACCACGCTCGCTTTTCCGGGATGGCATGGTCGAACATGTCTTTGAAATGAGTCTCTCTTCGAGTTCTTCAAGCTCTTCCCACATTCCTTGCTCCATTTGAATTTTGTATCTCTACGAGTCACCTCGTTAATGGAATAGCGATTCGAGAATATCCTTCAACGAATCTTCGATAATAACTAACTAAGCTTCTAAAGCTACGTATTTCGATTCATCGACTTAGGTTGCTCTCTCAACCGCGACTCATATCCCAATCTTGGATAAAGCGTCACAATGACACCTATCGCTTTACTATCGCATCTAATACGACGGCGTCCCCTACAGAGAGTTCGCTTGGGTGAATTCCACAAAGGAAGTCACAAGATAAAGGCTCATGTACCAAATTCTATAGTTGAATTTTAACTCCTCAAGTTCAATAAGAGCCATTCGATATGAGATTTTAGAAATGAGTTTTGTCTCGGGTTCAAAGTCGATACAAAATTTAATATCGATCTTTGGGAGTAAGCCAATAAATTCTTCAGAAATACATCGGAAAATCAATAACAACAGAATATTATTCAAATCGGCGTGTCTTTATTCAAATCCATAACATGGACTAAGAAAACTTGACATCCGTAATAAACGAATGACTTCATGGCTTGATATGAAAATGTTTGATTACAATGGTTTGATTGCTTGAATTCGGATAACGAGTTGCTTAGGAATATGAAAACTAACAACCTTACAAAAGCAATCAATTTGGCATGATGAGTAGTTAACCTTAAAATCACATCAAAAGCAAATATCTCTATAGAAATAAGGTTAACGGGTAATGTGATAGTGCCAACCCGAATCAAACAAGATTTTTAAACAACGGATGTAATGAAAGTTTCTCTAACGGATTCTCCATAAATAGTCAAAGTCTAATTTCTCCGTGAGTCAAGTTCAAACGTTGAGCGCAAACAAGAGAGATAAAAGAATGGGTATAACTGGTATCTAGTAAGGTATAAACTTCAAAGAATTTATAATTAACTAACCTGTGCTAACTTCGTTCGGGTTCCTCAGATTTTATTGGAATCACGACAAACGCCTTCCGTGAATCGCTGACTTTGACTTTTACGACATCCTTTTGAGTCACCATTCCTATTGGATCGGTTTCGATATCGCATAATCTCGAGCGATATGTCCTTCTTTTTCCACAATTATAGCATACCTTAAACTGTTGTGGGCGCTTTGGGCCGATATCGTCCCTCTTCCCGCATTTGTAACATATACGATGATGGTCTTTCTCCTCCTTGGAACCGATTTGCCATCGGCGGCCGACGTCTTCACACGGTCGTTGTTGAATCTCCTCTTTTAAAATCTCCTCCCAACTCGCTTCTTCTATTTTCATGGCCACGATTACCACCAGAGTGGTTACCGCCTTTGTCCGTATTCTTCTTTCTCCACCGGTTATCGTTATTACGATGATCGCTATCTTTGGTATGATCCTCGGTTATGGTCCCTCGGTTGAACGTATTCGTTATCTCGCTTCTAACAATCGAGCCCTCATTTTACAACATCTGAATAGAGAAAAATTTATGAGAAATGAGATCTTTGACGTACGCGGTTTCAAACCTCTTAGAAACATCCGCGTCATATACGCTCCTCATTCTCCACCAAATGAGGTGCAAACTCGATAACTCCGCAAACTTAAGCCTCATCTTTGGGACACCGCCATGTTATTCTCGCTCCAATCTAATAAACTCCACTTCCTTCATATAGCGAATACTTTCGAGGAAGTACTTGTCATTGAACTGCTTTCAAACGTCTCCCGGCGACATGCTGAAAGTCAAATTTGAATGGGTACGCTTCACGATTCCCACCAAATGTCTCGCCTCGCCACGGAACATAAAAGTAGCGAATGGAACTTTCGTTTCCTTTCGCAAATCCCAAGACATCGAATATCTTGGTAATTTGTCTTGACCCATGTTTCCGCCATGATCGGATCGCTTTCCCAGCACTCGTGGTCCCAACTCTTTGAATCGCTTGGGTGTGACCACCCGTGAATTCTATCATTTCCTCCTGTATTTTGAACACGAGTCTCCTCGTCGATTTTGCATGAACTGCAAAAACTTCTAAACATTCCTCGTTCATCATCTCGCTTTCGGTTGGTGTTGTTCACGGGAGGAACATTGCCAAACTGTTGCACGCTCTCCTCGTTGGTGAGTCTGAGGCATCTCCACGGTCTCATTTACTCCACTTGTTAATATTCTCAATCGACATTCTCAAATCATCGTCATAAAATAAGGGTTAATTAAGAAATCAATATATCACATAATATCCCTATATATCGACCAACTAACAAATAAGCTTAGGTAGGACACACTAGGCGAAGGATTTACTCGTCTCTCCCTCCTAGTTCTATTCCCCGATCTCCGCCTAAAGATCATATCCTAAGCTCGATACCAACTATGACGACCCCAAAATAGTCCATTCCATCCAACCCATTCTCGAGTCACCAAATACATGGTACGTAAACAACTACAACTTTATTATCACAACAATAAAATCGTGAGTTTAAAACAAATATTATCTTCTGACAATATTTATACTCAAATAAATCCTCATCACATTTATTGATACATTATTTTACAATAATGATGAGGACTACTAAACAATTCTCTCTAGAACCTTCATTCCATACCCGACTAAGTACTCGCTACATTCTCGCCTCCCGAGAAGAAAAATGGAACAACAAGGAAAAGGGTGAGCTCAACTAGCCCAAAAGAATGTTATGACTAAGATAATATACAACAAATTATCGTTAGTCTCCAACAGGAAAAATCGATAGAATCTGATGAATGTACAACAAGTTTCGGATCAATATTCGCGCGGAAAATAATAATTCATAGAAGAGTTACGTAGAGAATGAAATCTACTATAATCTATGAATTTAACGGTCCATCATCAATATTTTATCCTCGTAACATCAATCAATATTCATCTCAAATCAAATATTCATCTTTTGCACTACTGAGCCAAAGATATTCATCAATCAGTCATATTTCATCTCAACACTGCTCATCTTTGCACTAAAGGCCAAAGATATTCATCGATCATTATGTTCATTTAAACACTGCTCATCTTTGCACTCTGAAGCCAAAGATATTCATCGATCGGTCATGTTCATTTAAACACCGCTCATCTTTGCACTACAAATAAAGATATTCTTCGAAAATCATTCATCTTTGCACTACACAAAGCCAAAGATATTCTTCAGAAATCATTCATCTTTGCACTACGGCCAAAGATATTCAATAATATCATCATTTAAGACCGAGGATGATGAAAATATTTTTAAAGAAACGAATCCAAAGAAACAAAATGACAAGGATTAAGGATTAAGTACTTGGTTTTATCCACGTCCAAAATACCTCAAAAATAATCATAGTGGTGTAAAATTCAAGAATGATCAAAACATGGATACAATCAAAGCTAGTATCCAAAATAGATATTTTGACGAAAAGAAGAATTTTCATTTTTCGATGAATAGTGCCGTGATTCGTGAATAAATAGTCAGATATCGTGAATAAAGTCTTGAGATATCGTGAATAGTAACTCAACACCAAAAGATAGAAATTCCACAAAAAAAACATTTTCACGCTTCATGAATAGTACTCGTGAATAAGAATCAGTAAATAAGTAACTCATGAATAAGTAACTCGTGAATAAGAACTCATGAATAAGTAACCCATACATGAAAAAGTTCCAAATTTGATAAAAACTTCAGATCAACATTTCAAAGATAATGATATTGAAGAAATAATATCATTACGAAAAAAATAATATCCCTTACCTCAAAGAATCGATGATTTCCTAAGGAAAGGCTCAAGTGATGTTTGAATGAAACTTATCTTGAACAACAACTCTCAAAGTATCTAAATACTCACAAAATACGCTCAATAATATAGAGAGAAGAGAAAACTTTGTTTCGTGTGATTTTCAATTCTAACTTAGCCTTTCTATTTATAGGAAAATGTTAGCCTACCAAGCGGACTTGACTCAAGCACCGATGGCTTTACTGCTACTATTGCCACCACCACATTTGAAATAAAATTCAGCACATTTCTTCACCAACCACAAGTGGGGCCCACTCAATTCTAGAATTTTCCACCAAAATCAATTATAACCCTAATTTACGAATCGACACTTCTTAAAATTCATAACAAATCATTCGTGCATTTTTAACGGTTCAAAATTTGTGGACATATACTCAACTTATGTATGTATAACATACCCAAAATTACCATAATCCAACTATTTGGATTAAAAATTATAACCCCCGCAATATATCTCAAAACCCCTGATTTAATTTTTAATACCTCCAATCCGATAAAATACTGATAAAACACCTCAACATTAATTCCTTCATTAATAACCACATAAATAAATCCATCATTTATATTCATATAAAATAAATATTTCCTTATCATATGAATCAATAATTAATTATTCACAAATAATATTACGTAATCACATTTATGACAACCAGTCATTCCTCAGGAAAGAGGGGCTTTCCAATAAGGATCTCTCCTCACTTGCAAGCAAATTAGGTGACCAAACCTCTCCTTAGAGCGTAACTTTCTAGACATTGCCAATAATGTTATCTAATAATATTATTTAGATAATATGAATTATTGCTTCCGATAATGGAAATATCATGCGGTGACAATTATTGAACAACAATAATATAAAATATCAACGCAAAATTATCAATCAATAAAATAAAATATTGAACAATAACTCTGTGAAAATTATTGAGTAGTGCCATCTTACGTAAGGATCAATAATTCAACAATATCGCAATACCGCAAGTGCTTCTTTGTGCAACCACGCCAGACATCGTATTTTAACCAACGGGTATTCCAACATCTTAATCTGTAATAACTACGCCATTATTTATAACCACCCAAACTTTGTCGTTTTCCTCATCCAATCGCTTTCCACATGGGGCCCACATGGTCGCGCTTGCGTCGCATTTAATATTCCCGACAAGATGCAATATTCCACGACCAAACGAATATTCCCCGACGCATTTAATATTCCACGACCAAACGAATATTCCCCGATAAAAATGAATATTTTATAACCACTTCTTTATTTTGAAATATTTGCGTATTTAACCCTTAACTATCCACATTAATCAAATCAACCCTTACTATTTCAAGATAATAAATAAAGGAAATTCCTTTTATTTAAAAAATTTTCGGTCTTACAGCTTTTTTAATCATGAACTCCACTTCCTTCATACGACGTGAACACTTTCGTGAAAGTATTTGTCATTAAATAGTTTCTGAAACGTCTCCCAAGACATGCCGAAAAGTCTTGGTGGATGGAGTGCTTCACGCATTCCCCACCAAGAGTCCGCTCTCACCACGGAACATAAAGGTGGCGAATGGAACCTTCGTTTCCTCCAAGTAAATCCAAGACATCGAATATCTTGGTAATTTGCTTGACCCATGTTTCCGCCTATGATCGATCTCGCTTTCCTTAAATTTTGATGGTCCCAACTCTTTGAATCGCTTGTCACGTGACAACCCGTGTGAATTGCTATCATTTCCTCCTCAGTATTTTGAACATGAAGTCTCCCTCGTGCGATTTTGCATGAACTCTGGCATCTAAACATCCCTCGTTCATCATCTCGCTTTCGGTGGTGTTGTTCATGGGAGGAACATTACCAAATTGTTGCTGCCACGTTCTCCTCGTTGGTGAGTACAGACGTCTCCACGCCTCATTTCCATTGTTAATATTCTCACGACATTCTCAAATACCGCCATAAAACAAGGGTTAATTAAGGAAATCAATATATCACATAATATCCTTATATAACGACCAACTAACAAATAAGCTTAGGTAGGACACACTAGCGAAGGATTTACTCGTCTCTCCCTCCTAGTTCTATTCCCCGATCTTCGCTTGAGATCATATCCTAAGCTCGATACCAACCGCGCGCCCCCAAAATAGGTATACATCACCCATTCGAAATTGTCAATACATGGTACAAAAACAACTATAACTTTATTATTACAACAAGAAAACTATGAGTTTGAATACAAATATTATCTTCTGACAATATATATACTCAAATAAATCCCCACCACAATTATTGATACATTATTTTACAAAAATAGTGAGGATCGCTAAACAACTCTCTCTAGAACTTTCATTCCATACCCAGGCTTCGTATCGCTTATATTCTCGCCTCCTAAGAAGAAAAATGGAACAAAAAGGAAAAGGGTGAGCTCAACTAGCCCAAAAAGAATATTATGACTAAGATAATATACAACAAATTATCGTTAGTCTTCAACAGGAAAAATCTAATAGAATACAATAGACAACAAATTTTAAATCAATATTCGCAATGAAATAATAATTCATTAGAAGAGTTAAGTAGAGAATGCAAACTACTATCTTCTATGTATGAATTTAAAAGTTCATCGCTCATCTTTTATCCCCGTAACATCAATCAATATATATATGGAATCAAATATTCATCTTTGCACTACAAAGCCAAAGATATTCATCGATTAATTCGTGTTCATCTAAACACTGCTCATCTTTGCACTACTACCAAAGATATTCTTCAGAAATCATTCATCTTTTGCACTACGTGCCAAAGATATTCCATAATATCATCATTTAAGACCAAGATGATGAAAAATATTTTTAAAGAAATGAATCCAATGAAACAAAATGACAAGGATTAAGGATTCGTACTTTGTTTTATCCACGTCCAAAAATACCTCAAAAATAATTACGGTGGTGTAAAATTCAAGAATGATCAAAATATGGATACAATCAAAGCTAGTATCCGCAATAGATATTTTGGACTTTTAAAGAAAATTTTTCATTTTTCGATGAATAGTGCAGTATTAAGTGAATAATCTCGTATCGTGAATAGTGCCAGTATCGTGAATAAGTAATGTGACGCCCCAAAATTAAGTATACGTCACCCATCTTGGGTCGCCACTTACATGGTACATAAATTCAAATACAACTTACTAATATAACTGTCGTGTACAATGATACGACATAAATCGTGAGTTTGAATACAAATTTTGTCTACTAGATATTATACAAACTCAAAAGGAGTCCTCATTACAACTATTATCACACTATTTCACGTATATAGTGAGGACTACTAATGCTATCCTCCGGACCATTACTTCGTTCCCGACTGCGTCAAATGCTATGTTCTCATTTCCACGAAGAAAACAAAGAAAGAAAGGGTGAGCTCAACTAGCCCAAGAAGAAATATTATGACTAAGATAATACGAATAAATTATCATTAGCCTTCATAGTGTTAAACCGATAAAATACAATAGACAACCAGCTTTAATCTGCAATGAATAAGCAACCCATTAAAAGAGTCAAGTAGAGAATAAAGTCTACTATCTTTTAGGTTTTAAAAGGTTTTCATCAATTTTTATCATTTGAGACTCACGACAATAAATAAACCACCACATCTAATCATCCCCGCATTACCACGGCCAAGGATTTTCATCAAATTATCAATGGTCATGACTATACCGAATCACCCCGGTCATAATCATACCAAAACTATCCATCATTTGCATTACAGCGCCATCGAGGACTTTTGTCACATCATTTATATCAAGTCACGATTATACCGAATGATCCTCGGTCATAATCATACTAAGTTCATCTATGCATGCGTAAGCCAAAAGATAACATAATATAACACGAGGATGATGACAATGACATAATAATTCAATAAAACAAGTTCAAGAATTATTTAATCCATGAATTATTAACGTCCAAATTATCAACATGACATCGCTTTACGTAGAGTAAAATTCAAGAATGATCGTAAGAATATTTCCATGAAAAGATATTGGATGAAACGCAAATATCGAGGATATTCTACTAATTTCATGGAGTATAAAGTCAAAGTTTTAACCAACCGGGTATAATAAAGAATGGAATAACAAAAGAAATCACCACGCATGCGGTATTTAGCATGCATGTGTTATTCCAATGTAATAATAATAACGGAACTGTGTCGGTGAAATTCACACCGGCAGCGGGATGTTCCAACAGTAATAATAAAGATGGAACCGTCCAATTGTAAAACACACGATAGATATTCCAACGTAATGATAAAGAGCGGAACCAGAATTAATTGTAAAACACACACCATGAGATGTTCCAATGAATAATAAAGATTTTAACCAGTCCTGTAAAACACATGCATGTGATGTTCCAATGTAATAATAAAGATTTTACCTGTGTCCTGTAAAACACACGTATGTGATGTTCCAAATGTAATAATAGAAGAATGTCACCAAGTATAGGGTAAACCACGATATCAAAAGTTATTCCAATGTAATAATAAGCAATGGAATAACATAAGGATTTCACCAAGTATAGGTATGCCACTGGCGTACAAAGTTATGTATAGGTATGCCACTTTTACAAAGTTATTCCAATGTAATAATAGTGAATGGAATAATGTAAGTTCTCTTCAAGAAAGAATAACACCCACCGTAAAAGAACCTGAATATAGAAGTAGTAAAGTAGCGAGAATACTCTTCTTCTTTCTATAATTTTCTCTATATAAACTTCTCTATAATTTCTCTCTGTAGTTTCAATGAATTAAAGAAAAATAATGAAGGAATGAGCTTATTTATAGGAAAATGGAATGCATAAGAATTAATCCATGAACTATCCAGTTTAATTTACTTTAATCGACGGTCCATATTTAAAGAAAAATCTTTTAAATAAAATATAATATATTCTATTTATATAAAAACATTTTACTATGCAAACACTATATACAAAAAAACTACGCATAAAACACTATGTCATAATAAAATATAATATATTCTATTTATAGAATAACTTTAATAAAGTATTCTATTTTATATAAAAAAGATGTTTCGCTTTTATTACGTTAATAATAATAATAAAACAAAACGTCATTATCGCTATAATAATTCATATTATTAATCGACAATAATGGAATCAAACCGAAATGACTTCTCACACAAAGATCAATAATCAATACCGCGCTTTACTACGTAACCACACTTATTATCGTATTTTACTACCGAGTAGTTCAACAAGAACTACAATAAAACTTCCGCCGTTTTTTCAATAAAATATTTTTGTCGCTTTCTCAATCCGATGAATAATTACATTATGGGGTCCACCAATGATTGAGTCAGTTGTATTTAATATTCCCCGCTAAACCTAATATTCCCCGACCAATCGAATATAATATAACCACTGCGCATACTTTGCAAAATTTATAAATACTACCCACAACTATAATATTATCTCAAATTCACACCATAATATTAAAAATTATTTCGACAAAATTTAAATCTTTATTGATAAAATCACGTCTCACAATCTCCCTCCTTATGAAATTTCGCCAAAATTAGTGGATACGCACTGGTATGATAAAGAGATGAGGATACCTCAATACCTTTATCGTTTAAAAATATTAAATTCATCTTTGAAATCGCCAAAGCTATTCATTAACAATTCATCTTTGCACTACAAAGCCAAAAGATATACAACCAGTAAAACCAATAATGCTAAGACGCGCAAGCTATTAATAGTATCACGACCACGAATTATCCATGCACCAACGCCAAGGATATTCGTGTTTTCAATTCTGATTATGATTATACCGAACAATCCTCGTCATAATCATACCAAGTCCATCTATGCACGTAAGTTACGATGACTTTGAACGCATCCATGAATTAATATTTCATTCTTTGAGACTCAAATTTCGATAATTAATCCACATCATCGAATCATCCCCGCACTATGGGCGAGGATATTCATTAAGATCACAACCACAAATTATCCATGCACTACTACCAAAGATAATTGTGTATTCATTTACTGCTTATGATTATACCGAATAATCCGTGGTCATAATCATACCAAGTTCATCTATGCACTTCTGAAACCATGTAGATGACTTTCAACATAATATAAACACGAGGATAATGATATAAAGAATCAATCAAACGAGATAAAGGATAAATATTAAACATTTATAATATAATTTATCCAGATTCAAGAATATCCCCATGTTATCAATCATTTAATAATCTCATAATCTAATAACATTAATATTATAACAATATTTTAATCACTTCTTAAATTTATAAACAATTTATCTTAATTGTTTACACTTTACCATATAATGCATTTAATCATTCAAAATGTCATACTCATAAGATATCATCACCAATTATCAAATCCCTCATCAAAAAATATGCATATACTCTATATAGGATTCTCTAGCCATAAAATCCTATTTTCAACTTTCATTACTTTCACATAACATATTTAACTCCATATGTTCAGAATTAAACTATTTTCATGAAAAATACCAAATCAGCCCCAAAAATATTTCTTTTCTGGGATTTAGCATAATATAGTCCCATAATGAAAATATATTTTTCTCGAATTTTAAAATTTATTTACTATTTTTAAAATCAATTTCCACTTAATTCCTTAAGAAATTAGCTACCTCAAGTTTAACTCCAAAAATTCCCAAATCTTGGCAGAACCTTACATGTTAACGTGAGCTTCCAGTTTAAATTTCATGGTCATCTGAGTTATAGAACTCCTCAAGTTATAGCGTTTTTCGCCTAAAAACCTAAATATTGAAATAGTCATAACTTGCTCATTTTAAGTCGTAATGAGCTCATTTTTGGACAGGAGGTACTTTATACCATATACTTTCATGTCCCAAAAGGCCAGAATTTTTCTCATAATTTAAGTGGCCGAAACAGCCTCTCTAAAATCATGGCAGAAGCTTTTTCGGTTTTTTTGCAGCTTTGCACTCCTTTGCTAAAATCAGTCCACACAAAAATCTACAACACCTTTTCCAGTAATTCCACTTGGATTAGTTAGGTAACTCATAGATCTAACTCTAGGACTTGACCACATTCAAAAATTCAAAATATAATACGAGATATGGTCAATTTAATTTCATGCTACGTTTTTCACTAAAATCTGATTTTCAACTCTTTGTGATTTCTAAGAAACTTTCATGTTTTTACGTACTAACCAACATAACTCATCATAAAACTTACTAATACTTCATATACCCATGATTTTCATTATTCCAATGCTTTTATTATGACTTTCATCATAAACCACGTAAAATGCTTATTTAGTTGAAGAAATATTTGAGGGTTTAAGAAATGGGTTTTTATCTTTGGGGTCAATACAAAATTCGATTTCACGCCTAGGGTAGGCTAGAAATCTTCAAGAATACGCCAAGAAATTTATTAATGATGAAATATCATTCAAAATCACTATTTCGTCCCAAGACTTGGATAAGACGTCACATTAATACCAACTCACACTTCTATCCCTTAACCCTAGATAAAGACCTCACAATGATACCTATAAACTTGCCATCTTCATTCACGATGTCGCCTACGTAAAGTCTCGCTTCTTTGCATTCCACACAAGGAAGTCGACAACGAAAGGTTCGGGGCTCTTTACTTATGGCTTGATATGACAATGATTAATTTTGGGTTTGGTTACTTTGAATTAGGTAATGAGGTTGTTATAAATATAAAAGCTAACAACCTTACGAAAAGCATGATGAGTAGCTAACCAATTGATTCCGAAAATCACATCAAAGGCAAATATTTTAAAAAGATAAGATCGACAGGTAACGTGAAAGTGTTTATTTGAATGAAACAAGATTTAAAAAAAAAGCAATTGGAGGTAACGAAGGCTCCTACTAACGAAGTTTCAACCAATAAGTCAAAGTCTAACTTCTCCGGAGTCAAATTTAAACGTTGAACGCAAGCAAGAGAGATAAAATAATGGGTAGAACCGGTATCTTATAAGGTATAGACTTCATGAATTTATAATTAACTAACCCGTGCTAACTTCGTTCGGTTTACTCGCTTTTTGAGAAGTCATGAAAAATGCACTTCCTAAAATCAACGACTTTGTTTTGTCCATATCCACCTTAGGTGCCACCGTCCCAAATTTAGACTTGACTTTTGGTGCACAAACAAAATTGAGCTAAATGACCTTCTCTCTTGCAATTTCCACATCTATTATCTTTGTCATGATTACCACCAAGTGGTTTCCATTCTTAAAGATGATAATTTCCCCACGATGGTTATCATTGTTCGATAAATTGCCACCAATGATGATTATTATCGTGTTGTTGGTCGTTACCTTTTGTTTGAGTCGAATCAACACTCTCATGTGCTTCATTGCTTATCTCAAAGATTTTCGTAAGTCATTCTCAAACACCGCCACAAAAACAAGGGTTAATTAACATATCACATATTATCCCTATACTCGACCGACCAATTAAATACCAAATAAATTTAGGTAGGTCATACTAACAAGGAATTTCCTGCCTCTCTCTCTCCTAGTACTTATTCTCACATCTTAGCTGTGGATCATATCCCTAAGCTCGATACTTAACTGTGACTCTGGACACCAACTTGTGTCAAGACTCACATTGGTACTTATCACTTTGCAATCGAAAGACGCGGCGTCCCTACGGATGCGTCCGGTTTTGCATTCCCCATCAACAGAAGTCACCAAAGGAGGCTCGGGCTCTTCACACTTATGGCTCGATACCAACCTGTGACGCCCCAAAATTAAGTATACGTCCACCCATCTTGGGTCGCCACTTACATAGTACATAAATTCAAATACAACTTACTAATATAACTGCTGTGTATAATACGACATAAACGTGAGTTTGAATACAAATTTTGTCTACTAGATATTATACAAACTCAAAAGGAGTCCTCATTACAACTATTATCACACTATTTCACGTAATAGTGAGGACTACTAATGCTATCCTCGACCATTACTTCGCTCCCCGACTCGTCCCAAATATGTTCTCATTTCAAGAGAACAAAGGAAAGAAAGGGTGAGCTCAACTAGCCCAAGAAGAAATATTATGACTAAGATAATACGTAATAAATTATCATTAGCCTTCAATAAGTGTTAAACCGATAAAATACAATAGATAAATCACCTTTTAATCAGCTGCGGTGAATAAAGAACCCATTAAAAGAGTCAAGTAGAGAATAAAGTCTACTATCTTTTAGGTTTTAAAAGGTTTTCATCAATTTTTATCACGAGACTCAAATTTTAATAAATAAACCACCACATCTAATCATCCCTCGCACTACTGGCCAAGGATTTTCGTCAAATTATCAATGGTCACGACTATACCGAATCACCCCGGTCATAATCATACCAAAACTATCCATCAACGCATTACAAAAGCCACCGAGGACTTTTGTCACATCATTTATATCAAGTCATGATTATACCGAATGATCCTCGGTCATAATCATACTAAGTTCATCTACGACGTAAGCCAAAGATAACATAATATAACATGAGGATGATGACAATGACATAATAATTCAATAAAACAAGTTCAAGAATTATTTAATCCATGAATTATTAACGCCCAAATTATCAACACGATATCGCTTAGTAGAAGTAAAATTCAAGAATGATCGTAAGAATATTTCCATGAAAAGATATTGGATGAAACGCAAATATCAAGGATATTCTACTAATTTCATGGAGTATAAGTCAAAGTTTTAACCAACCGGGTATAATAAAGAATGGAATAACAAAAGAAATCACCATGCATGCAGATTGCGATAGACAAAAGTTATTCCAACAATGAATAATAATAACGGAACCAGTCGTGAAATTACACCGACAGGATGTTCCAACAGAATAATAAAGATGGAACCCGATCCGGTGTAAAACACACGATAGGATATTCAGCCCAATGTAATGATAAAGAAACCAGTCCCAGTAAAACACACATGCATGTGATGTTCCAATGTAATAATAAAGATTTTAACCGAGTCCGTGTAAAACACATGCATGTGATGTTCCAATGTAATAATAGAAGAATGTCACCAAGTATAGGGTAAACCACGATACAAAAGTTATTCCAATGTAATAATAAGCAATGGAATAACATAAGATTTCACCAAGTATAGGGTATGCCACAGATACAAAGTTATGTATAGGGTATGCCACTTTTTACAAAGTTATTCCAATGTAATAATAATGAATGGAATAATGTAAGTTCTCTTCAAGAAGAAAGAATAACACCTCACCGTAAAAGAACCTAATATAGAAGTAGTGAAGTAGCAGAATACTCTTCTTCTTTCTATAATTTTCTCTATAAACCTCTCTATAATTTCTCTCTGTAGTTTCAATGAATTCGTAAGAAAATAATGAAGGAATGAGCTTATTTATAGGAAAATGGAATGCATAAGAATTAATCCATGAAACTATCCAGTATTAATTTACTTTTAATCGACTATTCATATTTAAAGAAAAATTTTTAAATAAAATATAATATATTCTATTTATATAAAAACATTTTACTACGCAAACACTATGCAATACATACGCAAAACACTACGAAAACACTATGCATAATAAAATATAATATATTCTATTTATGTAATAACTTTAATAAAGTATTCTATTTTATATAAAAAGATGTTTCGCTTTATTACGTTAATAATACTGAATAAAACAAAACGTCATTATCGCTATAATAATTCATATTATTAATCGATAATAATGGAATCAAACCGAAATGACTTCTCACATAAAGATCAATAATCAATACCGGTATGCTACTACATGCAACCACACTTATTATCGTACTTTTTACTACCGAGGTAGTTCAACAAGAAACCACTTTAAAACTTCCGCCGCTTTTTTAATAAAATATTTTTGTCGCTTTTCAATCCGATAATAATTACATTATGGGGTCCACCAATGATTGAGCCGTTGTATTTAATATTCCCCGCTAAACCGAATATTCCCGAACCAATCGAATATAATATAACCACTGCATACTTTGCAAAATTTATAAATACTACCCACAACTATAATATTATCTCAAATTCACACCATAATATTAAAAATTATTTCGACAAAATTTAAATCTTTATTGATAAAACTGGGTCTCACAAGTAACTCCCATACACCAAAAGTTCCAAATTTATAAAACTTGATTCAATATTTCAAAGATAATGATATTGAAGAAATAATATCATTACTGAAAAAAAATAATATCCCTACGTTGAAAAGATTAAGATTTCTAAATTTGGAATCTCGGGTATAGTCTTTGAAGGAACTTACACTTTTCTAACAATACTCAAAGTATACTCAAAATACTCACAAGAATACGCTACGATAATATAGAGAGAAAATTTCATTTTGGTGTGATTTTCAATTTAACACCAAAGACCCTATTTATAGGAAAATGTTTAGAACACCAAAGCGAAAATTTAATAAAATATTAATATATATTATAAATTTCCTTAGCCCACCTTTGAAGATCTGATTTCAAAGACCCCAGATTTTATCAATAAAGATTTAAATTTTGTCAAAATAATTTTTAATATTATGGTGTGAATTTGAGATAATATTATAAATCAGGTAGATTTATAAATTTTGCAAAGTATGCAAGTGGTTATATTATATTCGATTGGCTCTGAAATATTCTATTAGCAGGAATATTCGTATAACTACCAATCATCAGTGGACCCCATAATGTAATTATCATTTGATCGAGAAAACGACAAAAATATTTTTATCAAATAACTACGAAGTTTTACCGTGATTACCGCTGAACTACTTTGTAGTAAAAGTACAAAGAATACGTGTGGTCGCATAAGAAGACACACCAGATTGATTATTATCGATGCTTATGTGAGAAGTCACCACTTGATTCCATTATCACGATTAATAATATGAATTATTATAATGATAATGACGCTTTTGTTTTATTCAGATTATTAACGTAATAAAATGTAAAAACATCTTTTTATATAAAATAGAATACTTTATTAAAGTTATTCTATAAATGTATATATTATATTTTATTACGATAAGTATCATATAAGTTTTTGATAAGGTTTTTTATATAAGATTGCATATAAATTTGCATAGAAAAAATGTTTTTATATAAATAGAATATATTATATTTTATTTAAAAGATTTTTCTTTAAATACGGACCGCCGATTAAAAAGTAAATCAATCTGACCGCTCATGGATTAGTTACTACGCATTCCATTTTCCTATAAATAAGCTCATTCCTTCATTATTTTCTTACTTAATTCATCAAACTCTGTAGAGAGAAATTATAGAGAGAAGTTTATAGAGAGAAAATTATGTAGAAAGAAGAAGAGTATTCTCGCTACTTCACTACTTCTATATTCATTTTTTTTGTTACTAGTAGTGGGTGTTATTCTTTTCTTCGAAGAGAACTTCATTATTCCATTCATTATTATTCTCGCTGAATAACTCGTAAAAGTGGCATACCCTATACATAACCTCGATACGCTGCAGATACCCTATACTGTGAAATCTTTATGTTATTCCATCGCTTATTATTCTCATTGAATAACTCAGATACGCTATTACTCTATACTTGGTGACATTCTTCTATTATTCTCGCTTGAACATCCTCGTCTCAGGTTTTTACACCGACCGGGTTCCGCTTTTTTATTATTCTTCGCTGAACATCCTCGTCAGTGGTGTTTTACACCGACCGGTTCCGCTTTTTATCATTCTCGCTGAATATCCTATCTCGTGTTTTTTACACCGATCCGGGTTCCATCTTTATTATTCTCGTTGAACATCCCGCTTGCAGAATTTCACCGACCGTTCCGTTATTATTATTCTCGCTGAATAACTCGCCTATGCCAAGTACCGCATGCACGGTGATTTCTTTTGTTATTCCATTCTTTATTATACCCAAATAAGTTAAAACTTCGACTTCTATACTCCATGAAATTAGTAGAATATCCTCGATATTCAAAGCTTCATCCAAAGATCTTTTCATGGAAATATTCTTCCGATCATTCTTGAATTTTACTCACGTAAACAAAGATTATGTCGATAATTTGACGTTAATAATTCATGGATTAAATAATTTTGAACTTGTTTTATCAATTATTATGTCATCATCATCATCCTCATGTTATATTATGTTATCTTCGCTTACGCAAGATAGATGAACTTAGTATGATTACGACCAGTGGATCATTCTAGATAATCACGACTTGATATAAATGATGTGACAAAAGTCCTCAAAGGGTCTGTAATGCAAAGGATGGATAGTTTTTGGTATGATTACGACTGTGTGGTGATTCTAAGATAGTCACGACTATCGATAATTTGATGAAAATCCTCGACCGCGGGTACAGGATGATTAGATGTGGTGGTTTATTTATTGTCGAGTCTCAAATATAAAAATTGATGAAAACCTTTAAAACCTAAAAGATAGTAGATTTTATTCTCTACTCACTTTTTTAATGGATCGCTTATTCCGCCGCAGCTAAACCGGTTGTTTATCAGATTTTATCGCTTAACATCATCAAGGCTAATGATAATTTATTCTCGCATTATCTTAGTCATAATATTTCATCGGGCTAGTTGAGCTCACCACCTTTTTTTCACCGTTTCTTCGTGAAATGAGAACATAGCCGACGAGCCTGGGAACGTAAGTAATGGTCCGTAGGATAAGATTAGTAGTCCTCACTATTCGTGTGAAATAAAGGTGATAATAGTTGTAATGAGGACTCTTTTTCAGTTTGTATAATATCTAGTAGACAATATTTGTATTCAAACTCACGCTTTATGTCGATTGCACACCTACGCTTATATTAGTAAGTCAGATTTGAATTTATGTACCATGTAAGTGGCGCACCCAAGACGGGTGACGATACCTAATTTTGGGGGCGCCACAACAGGTATCGTAGCTAGGGATACGATCCCCGCTAAGATGTGAGATAAGAACTAGAGGGGAGAGACGGGAATTCCTTCGCTAGTATGACCTACCTAAGTTTATTTGGTATTTAATTGGCTCACGTAATATAGGATAATATGTTATATGTTAATTAACCCTTGTTTTGTGACAAAGTTTTTGAGAATGGCATCCTAAAATGCCGAGATAAGCAATGAAGCACACGAGAGTGTTGATTCAAATTTCAACAAAAAGGTAACGACCAACAACACGATAATAATCATATCGGTGGCAACGGCATCGTAACAATGATAACCATCGGGGGGGAAATTATCATGCTAAGAATGGTAACCACTTCCTGGTAATAATCACGGCAAAGATAATAGAAGTGGAAATTTCAAGAAGAGAAGGTCATTTAGCTCGATTTTGTCGATAAAGTGAAGTCAAGTCCACCGATATAGGCACCAAAGGCGATACTTTTACAAAACAAAAGTCTGGTGGTTTCAGAAGAGCGCTTTTCACGACTTCTCAAAAGTGGGTAACCCGAACGGTTAGCACGTTAGTTAGTTAATTATAAATTCTCATAAGTCTATACCTTATTAGATACCTGCTTCACCCATTCTTTTATCTCTCTTGTTATGCTCAACGCTTAAATTTGACCCTGAGAAATTAGACTTTGATTTATCTATCAAACTTCGCTGGGAGAAACCTTCATACCTCCACTCGCTTATTAATCTTGTTGTTTCAAATAAACACTTTCACGCTACTCGCCGATCTTATCTCTTTGAAAATACTTGCCTTTTGAGGTAATTTTTTGAAAACGATTGATTAACTACTCATTATTCTTTTTTCGTAAGGTTGTTAGCTTTCATATTCCTAACCAACCCATTATACTTAATTCAAAGTAACCAAATCCTAAAGTTAATCACCGTTATATCAAGCCATAAAGTAAAGAGCCCCATCCTTTCGTTGTTGACTTCCTTGTGTGGAATGCACCGCCGACTTTCTCAGAGGCGACGCCGCGAATGAAGATGGCAAGTTTATAGGTATCATTGTGAGGTGCTATCTGTGTTAAGGGATGTAAGTCACAATGGTATTAATGTGACGATTATCCAAGTCTTGGACGAGAGTAATAGCTTTTTGAATGATATTTCTATCATTAATAAATTTCTTGACGATTCTTGAAGACTTCTAGCCTACCCTAGAGCGTGAAATCGAATTTTGTATCGAATTCCCAAAGATAAAAACCCATTTCTTAAACCTCAAATATTTCTTCAACTAAAAGGATCTCATTTACGTGGATTATGATGAAAGTCATAATAAAAGCATTGAACTAATGAAAATCATGGGTATATGAAGTATTAGTAAGTTTTATGATGAGTTATGTTGGTTAGTATGTGAAAACATGAAAGTTTCTTAGAAATCACAAAGAGTTGAAAATCGATTTTAGTGAAAAACGAATATGAAATTCAATCGACCATATCTCCTATTATATTTTGAATTTTTGAATGTGGTCAAGTCCTAGAGTTAGATCTATGAGTTACCTAACTAATCCAAGTGGAATTACTGGAAAAGGTGTTGTAGATTTTTGTGTGGACTGATTTTAGCAAAGGAGGCAAAGCTGCAAAAACCAAAAAAGCTTCGCCCCATGATTTTAGAGGGGCTGTTTCGGCCACTTAAATTATGAGAAAAATTCTGGCCTTTTGGGACATGAAAGTATATGGTATAAAGTACCTCCTGTCCAAAAATGAGCTCATTCTCGACTTAAAATGAGCAAGTTATGACTATTTCAATATTTAGGTTTTTCCGATTTAACTATAACCGAAAGTTCTATAACTCCGATGACCATGAAATTTAAACTAGAAGCTCACGCTAACATGTGTAAGGTCCTGCCAAGATTTGGGAATTTTTGGAGTTAAACTTGAGGTAGCTAATTTCTTAAGGAATTAATTAGAAATTGATTTTTGAAAAATAGTAAATGAATTTTAAAAATTCGAGAAAATATATTTTCATTATGGGACTATATTATGCTAAATCCCAGAAAAGAAATATTTTTTGGGACTGATTTGGTATTTTTCATGAAAATAGTTTAGTTACTTAACATATGAGTTAAATATGTTATGTGAAGTAACAAAGTTGAAAATAGGATTTTATGGCTACAGAGAATCCTATATGTAGTATATGCATATTTTTTTGATGAGGATTTGATAATTGGTGATGATATTTTATGAGTATGGCATTTTTTGAATGATTAAATGCATTATATGGTAAAAAGTCGTAAACAATTAAGATAAATTGTTTATAAATTTAAGAAGTGATTAAAATATTGTTATAATATTAATGATATTAGATTATGAGATTATTAAGATTGATAACATGGGGATATTCTTGAACCTCGATAAATTATATTATAAATGTTTAATATTTATCCTTTATCTCATTCGATCGATTCTTTATATCATTATCCTCACGCTTATATTACGCTTAAAGTCATCTCGCGGGCTCAGAAGGTATAGATGGACTTGGTATGATTATGACACTGTGGATTGTTCTTAGATAATCATAACCAGAATTGAAACACAATTATCTTCGTCAGAGTGTATGGATAATTTGTGGTCGTGATACTAATGAATACACAATTATCTTCGCCGTAGTGTATGGATAATTTGTGGTCGGATACTAATGAATACACAATTATGATGAAAAGTGGATTAATTATCGATTAATTATCGAAATCTCAAAGAATGAAATATTAATTCATGGATGTGTTCAAAGTCATCTCGGGCTTTACGCATAGATGGATGGACTTGGTATGATTACGACTGTGGATTGTTCTTATAATCATAACCGTAATTATCACAATTATCTTCGTCGTAGTGTATGGATAATTTGTGGTCGTGATACTAATGAATATCAATCGCCCGTAGTTCGATTCGGCATGTGGATTAATTATCGAAATGAGTCTCAAAGAATGAAATATTAATTCATTCGATGCTGCTCAAAGTCATCTCGCGGCTTACGCATATGGATATGATTTAATGAATACACATTATCTTCGTCAGAAGTGTATGGATAATTTGTGGTCGTGATATGAATACACAATTATCTTCGTCAGATAATCATAATCAGAATGGATAATTTGTGGTCGTCGAACTAATGAATACACATTATTATCTTCGGGTCGTAGTGTATGGATAATTCGGTCGTGATACTAATGAATATCCTCGCCCAGTAGCAAGGTGGATGATTCGATGATATGGATTAATTATCGAAATCGAGTCTCAAAGAATGAAATATTAATTCATGGATGCGGTAAAAGTCATCTTCGTCAGAAGTATCGATAGACTGATTCGTATGATTACGACTACGTGATTATTCTTGAGATAATCACGATCAGATTGAAAACACGAATATCCTCGCCAAGAAAGTACGGATAATTCATGGTCGTGATACTATTAAGTCGAGTCTCAAATTGATTATTGGTTTTATAACTTGATATCTTCAGCCCCAGAAGTGCAAAGATGAATTGTTAATGAATATCTTCGCCGGATTTCAAAAGATGAATTTAATATTTTTAAACGATAAAGGTATTCAAGGTATCCTCATCTCTTTATCATACCAGTATCGCACTTCTAATTTCGAGGGCTAAATTCCATAAGAGGGAGATCAGAGACCCTGATTTTATCAATAAAGATTTAAATTTTGTCAAATAATTTTTAATATTATGGTGTGAATTTGAGATAATATTATAAATCAGGGTAGATTTATAAATTTTGCAAAGTATGCAAGTGGTTATATTATATTCGATCGGCTCTGGGAATATTCTGCTTTAGCAGGAATATTCGCATAACTACCAATCATCAGTGGACCCCATTAATGTAATTATCATTTGATCGAGAAAACGACAAAAATATTTTATCAAATAACTATGAAGTTTTACCGTGGATACCGCTGAACTACTTTTAGAGTAAAAGTACAAAGAATACGCGGGTCGTCGCATAAGAAAACACCAGATCGATTATCGATGCTTATGGAGAAGTCACCACTTGATTCCATTATCACGATTAATAATATGAATTATTATAATGATAACGACGCTTTTGTTTTATTCAGATTATTAACGTAATAAAATGTAAACATCTTTTATATAAAATAGAATACTTTATTAAAGTTATTCTATAAATGTAATATATTATATTTTATTACGATATAAGGTCAGATAAGTTTTTTCAGATAAGATTTCAGATAAGATTGCATAAAGGTTTGCATAAGAAAATGTTTTTATATAAATAGAATATATTATATTTTATTTAAAAGATTTTTCTTTAAATATGGACCGCGATTAAAGTAAATCAATCTGACCGCTCATGGATTAGTTACTACGATTCCATTTTCCTATAAATAAGCTCATTCCTTCATTATTTTCTTACTTAATTCATCAAACTCTAGAGAGAGAAATTATAGAGAGGCTTATAGAGAGAAAATTATGTAAAGAAGAAGAGTATTCTCGCTACTTCACTACTTCTATATTCATTTTTTTTACTAGTAGTGGTGTTATTCTTCTTCTCTTCAAGAGAACTTCATATTCCATTCATTATTATTCTCGCTGAATAACTCGTAAAAGTGGCATACCCTATACATAACCTCGAGATACGCCAGATACCCTATACTTGTGAAATCTTTATGTTATTCCATCGCTTATTATTCTGCTGAATAACTCAGATACGCCATTACCCTATACTTGGTGACATTCTTCTATTATTCTCGCTGAACATCCTCGTCTGTCAGTGTTTTACACCGACCGGTTCCGCTTTTTATTATTCTCGCTGAACATCCTCGTCTCGCAGGTTTTTTTACACCGACCGGTTCCGCTTTTTATCATTCTCGCTGAATATCCTATCTCGTGTTTTACACCGGATCCGTTCCATCTTTATTATTCTCGTTGAACATCCTCGCTTGCAGAATTTCACCGACCGTTCCGTTATTATTATTCTCGCTGAATAACTCGCCTCATGCGGCACCGCATGCACGGTGATTTCTTTTGTTATTCCATTCTTTATTATACCCAAATAAGTTAAAAACTTCACTTCTATACTCCATGAAATTAGTAGAATATCCTCGATATTCATGCTTTCATCCAAAGATCTTTCATGGAAATATTCTTCCGATCATTCTTGAATTTTACTCTACGTAAACAAAAGATTATGTCGATAATTGACGTTAATAATTCATGGATTAAATAATTTTTTGAACTTGTTTTATCAATTATTATGTCATCATCATCATCCTCATGTTATATTATGTTATCTTCGCTTACGCGCAAGATAGATGAACTTAGTATGATTACGACTGTGTGATCATTCTAAGATAATCACGACTTGATATAAATGATGTGACAAAAGTCCTCAAAGGGTCTCGTAATGAATGCAAATGATGGATAGTTTTTGGTATGATTATGACTGTGGGTGATTCTAGATATAGTCATTTACCATCGATAATTTGATGAAAATCCTCGACCGGGTACAGTGGATGATTAGATGTGGTGGTTTATTTATTGTCGAGTCTCAAATGATAAAAATTGATGAAAACCTTTTAAACCTAAAAGATAGTAGATTTTATTCTCTACTCACTTTTTTTAATGGATCGCTTATTCCACCGCAGCTTAAACCGGTTGTTTATCAGTATTTTATCGCTTAACACTGTCAAGGCTAATGATAATTTATTCTCGCATTATCTTAGTCATAATATTTCATCGGGCTAGTTGAGCTCACCTTTTCTTTCACCGTTTCTTCGTGAAATGAGAACAAAATGAGAACATAGCCGGGACGAAGCCTGGGAACGTAAGTAATGGTCCGTAGGATAAGATTAGTAGTCCCTCACTATTCTCGTGAAATAAAGGTGATAATAGTTGTAATGAGGACTCTTTCGAGTTTGTATAATATCTAGTAGACAATATTTGTATTCAAACTCACGCTTTATGTCATATTGCATACCTACGCTTATATTAGTAAGTCAGATTTGAATTTATGTACCATGTAAGTGGCGCACCCAAGACGGGTGACGATACCTAATTAAATAGAGGAAAATAAATTTCATTTATTAATAATTTGGGGTCTTACAACCTCCCCTCCTTATAAAATTTCGTCCTCTAAATTGACGTACTATTTCAAGGTTGCTTCTTTCTTTTGCCAACACAGACTTCATAATGGTTTTCTCCACGGTATTCTTTTCTAAGATTCTCTTAAGATACTCTTCATTTTCAGATTTGAGACGGAGGTACCAAGATAGCTGTTCATTTGCAGATGGTTAATATTAATCAATCACTCAAACCCGATGGTCAAATACCAACTTCCTTTAGTCCGGTATTTCACTCTTTCACCCATCAGTTCCATGATGGAATTATTGTCGAACCAATGATCATTGGTGTCGCCACAAACCGAACTGGATTCGATTAGGATGGTTTTTGGCGAAGGTCCAATTGTTCGGAGGCGGTGAAATATTTGTTGTTGTATGTTAATTTGGAAAGCGGGCTCTTTAAATGGACTTCCAATCTTAATTTATGTTTTTATTTGATGTTCATCAGATGGGCTTCGGTAAGCTATATTTTGGGCCTTTATTTACTTTATTATAAATTCTTTTGCCTTGGACCGATGCCATTTATACTCTTTTTCGATGCTATTTATACTCTTTCATTAAACATCCTGTTTAATAAAAGACTGGGGGGCAATGTTGGGTCATGATATTTCTCCTATTGGTGTAAGACCCCAACTTATTATTAATGAAATTTAATTTTCTCTATTTATTATTTTGAAATAGTAAGGGTTGATTTGATTAATGTGGATAGTTAGGGGTAAAATACGCAAATATTTTAAAATAAGCAAGTGGTTATAAAATATTCATTGTTGTTTGAATATTCGTTTGGTCGTGGAATATTCGTCATTGTCGAGGAATATTCGCATTTACCACCAAGCAGACCATGTGTGGGCCCCATAACTTGAAAGCGGTTGGATGAAGAAAACGACAAATATAAGTTGTTTAAAATAACAAACAGAAGTTATTATCAAGTAATCTTTAATCGTTAAAATACTCGGTGGTTAAAAACAAGAAGACACCAGATTGCACCAATTATTGATTCTTACGTAAGAAGGCACTTACTTAATAATGGTTACAAAGAATTATCGCTCAAAGATTTTATCGATTCAATAATTCACGTCGATTGATATTTTATATTACCGTTGTTTCAATAAATTGTCATTACACAAGATTTTCCATTATCTGAGCAATAATTCATATTATCCTAATAATATTATTGGATAACATTATTGGCAATGTCTAGAAAGTTCATCGCTTAAGGAGAGGTTTGATCACCTAATCAATTGCTTGCCAAGAAGGAGAAATCTTTATCGAAAGCCCTCTTTCCTGAACCGCTCGTCACAATATTGTGATTCTGTAATATTATTTGTGAATAATTAATTATTGATTCATATGATAAGAAAAATATTGATTTTATTTGGATATAGATGGAGAAAATTTTAATATGACAATTGTTGAAAATTGAAATTTTATCTTTTCTCGATAAAATAATTCATTTAAATATATTATTATATTTTAATAATATAATAATGGTGATATTTTTACAACGAATGTGGGATATATGAGTATACGAGGAGGAAGAATATTTTTGTTGCAATAAATGTTTAAAACATGTTAAAACATGCTCTGCGGGACCCCATTTATCGATCGAAATTTGATTATACCACAGTAAAATCGCCTTCGCTTGTGGATTTCACCAATTTTTGTTTGGAATTTGGAAAAACTTTCTTCTCAGAAAGTTGTAGAAAATGAATTTCCTATAAAAAGATGCAAGATTCGAATTTTCGATAAAAGGGCTATTTATTGTGAATTATTGAAGTTCAAGTTCAAATAATTGATTTTTGGAAGTTTTAATTATTATTTTAAAGAAAACGTATTTTTGCATTTAAGTGGGCTAACATGTGATATTAATTGTCTAAATCAGATCTTCAAAGGTGGGCTAAGGAAATTTATAATATATATTAATATTTTATTAAATTTTCGCTTTTGGTGTTCTAAACATTTTCCTATAAATAGGGTGCTTAGGTTAGAATTGAAAATCACACCAAAACTCAAATTTTCTCTCTATATTATCGAGCGTATTCTTGTGAGTATTTTGAGTATACTTTGAGTATTGTTAGACTGATTCTAAGTTCCCTTCAAAGACTATACCCTAGATTCCAAATGGTAAGATTAATCTTTCGAGGTAAGGGATATTATTTTTTTCGTAATGATATTATTTCTTCAATATCATTATCTTTGAAATATCGATCTGAAGTTTTTATCAAATTTGGAAATTTTGGTGTTTGAGTTACTATTCACGATACTGCACTATTCACGATATCTGATTTATTCACTTAATCACTACTTGACTATTCATCTAAAATAAAAAATTTTCTTTTCGTCCAAAATATCTATTCGGATACTAGCTTTGATTGTATCCATGTTTTAATCATTCTTGAATTTTACACCACCGTAATTATTTTTTGAGGTATTTTGGACGTGGATAAAAAAAAGTACGAATCCTTAATCCTTAATCCTCATCATTTTTTGTTTCCACCGGATTCGCTTTTAAAAATATTTTTCATCATCTTCAGTCTTAAATGATGATATTATGGAATATCTTTGGCCGTAGCAGCAAAGATGAATGATTTCAAGAATATCTTTGGTCGTAGTGCAAAGATGAACAGTGTTTAGATGAACACGACTAATCGATGAATATCTTCGCCTCAGTAGTGCAAAGATGAATATTTGATTCCATATATATATTGATTGATGTTACGTGGATAAAAGATAGACGATGAACTTTTAAATTCATACATGAAGATAGTAGTTTGCATTCTCTACTTAACTCTTCTAATGAATTATTATTCACCGCATGAATATTGATTTAAAATTTGTTGCCTATCAGATTCTATTAGATTTTTCCCATTGAAAACTAACGATAATTTGTCAGATATTATCTTAGTCATAATATTCTTTATCGGGCTAGTTGAGCTCACCTTTTCCTTTTTGTTCCATTTTTCTTCTCGTCAGAGGCGAGAATATCATGAAAGACGCAGCCTGGGGTATGGAATGAAAGTTCTAGAGAGAGTTGTTTAGTAGTCTCACCATTTTTGTAAAATAATGTATCAATAATTGTGATGAGGATTTATTTGAGTATATATATTGTCCAGAAGATAATATTTGTATTCAAACCGATAGTTTTATCGTTGTAATAATAAAGTTGTAGTTATTTTTGTACCATGTATCGGCAACTCGGAATGGGTGATGTATACCTATTTTGGGGCGCCACAATTGGTATCGTAGCTTGGGATATGATCTCTCAAGCGAAGATCGGGAATAGAACTAGAGGGAGAGACGTAAATCCTTCGCTAGTGTCCTACCTAAGCTTATTCTCCGTTTGAACATCCCGCTTGCTGTGAATTTCACCGACCTAGTTCCGTTATTATTATTCTGTTGAATAACCTCCTTTGTCCTATCGCATTTACGGTGATTTCTTTTGTTATTCCATTCTTTATTATACCCAAATTGGTTAAAACTTTGACTTCTATACTCCATGAAATTAGTAGAATATCCTCGATATTTGCGCTTAATCCAAAGATCTTTCATGGAAATATTCTTCCCATCATTCTTGAATTTTACTCTACAAAAACAAAGATCACGTTGATAATTTGGACGTTAATAATTCCCGGATAAAATAATTCTTGAACTTGTTTTATTGAATTCTTATATCATTGTCATCATCCTCATGTTTATATTATGTTGAAAGTCATCTCATGGCACAGAGTGCATGATGGACTTGGTTTGATTACCACCGAGACTATTCTTGTAATCATGGCCGTAATATTACAAATGATGTGATGAAAGTCCTCTTCGCTTACGTGCATAGATGGACTTTAGTATGATTATGACCAGGATCATTCTAATAATCATGACTTGTTATAAATGATGTGATAAAAGTCCTCGGTGGCTCAGTAAAGCATTGATGAATAGTTTTTGGTATGATTATGACACTGTGGTTTATCCGTAGATAGTATAGCCAATGCCACCATCGATGATTTAATGAAAATTTTCGACCGGTATACGGGGATGATTAGATGTGGTGGAATATTTATTAAAGTCGAGTCTCAATATATATAAAGATGAAAAACCTTTAAATCATAAAAGATAGTAGATTTTATTTTCTACTTGACTCTTTTAATGGATCATTGGTTCACCGTAGTTAAACTTGTGTTCATTATATTTTATCGCTTTAACATTGTTGAAGGCTAAT
Organism: Panax quinquefolius; assembly: GCA_020205615.1. Taxonomy (NCBI): domain Eukaryota; kingdom Viridiplantae; phylum Streptophyta; class Magnoliopsida; order Apiales; family Araliaceae; genus Panax; species Panax quinquefolius. Next base: position 105,187,009 of record CM035174.1, on the reverse strand, counting down.
GATAATTTATTCTACATTATCTTAGTCATAATATTTCATCGAGCTAGTTGAGCTCACCCTTTCTTTCACCGTTTCTTCTTCGTGAAATGAGAATATAGGCGGACGACGAGCCTGGGAACTGAGTAATGGTCCGAGGATAAGATTAGTAGTCCTCACTATTCCGTGAAATAGTGTGATAATAATTGTAATAAGGACTCCTTTCGAGTTTGTATAATATGACAATATTTGTACGAACTCACAGCTTTATCGTCGACAGTACACCCAGCTTATATTAGTAAGTTGTATTTAAATTATGTACCATGATCCGACTACCCAAGATGGGTGATGTATACCTAATTTTGGGGTGTCACAGCTTGGTATCGGACCTGTGATATGATCCTTGGCTAAGATGTGAGATAAGAACAAGGAGGGAGAGACGGAAATAGACTTTCTCTAGGAGACATCATGAAAAAGATGGCAAGTTGATAGGCATCATTATGAGGTGCTTTATCTAGGTTAAAGGATGTAAAATCACAGTTGGTATCAATGTGACGTATTATCCAAGTTTTGGATGAGAATCACGCTTTGAATGATATTTCTATCATTAATAAATTTCTTGACGTATTCTTGAAGACTTTCTAGCCTACCCTAGGCGTGAAATCGAATTTTGTATTGACCCCGATCTAAAAACCCATTTCTTAAACCCTCAAATATTTCTTCAACTAAAAGGATCATTTCGTGGATTATGATGAAAGTCATAATAAAAGCATTGGACTAATGAAAATCATGGGTATACGTGGTATTAGTAAGTGTTATAATGAGTTATGTTGGTTATTATGAGAAAACATGAAAGTTTCTTAGAAATCACAAAGAGTTGAAAATCGATTTTGTGAAAAACGTAATACGAAATTCAATTGACCATATCTCCTAATATATTTTGAATTTTTCATTGTGGTCAAGTTCTAGAGTTAGATCTATGAGGTTTTTAGCATCTCCAAGTGGAATCACCGGAAAGGTGTTGTAGATTTACGTGTGGACTGATTTTAATAAAGAATGAAAAAAGCTGGAAATTTCAAAAAAGCTCACTGATTTTATTTTTAAAAGGGCATTTTTGGCCACTTAAATTATGAGAAAAATTCTAGCCTTTTGGGAAATGAAAGTATATGGTATAAGGTAACTCCTGTCCAAAAATGAGCTTATTACGACTTAAAATGAGCAAGTTATGACCATTTCAATATTTAGGTTTTTTCCCGATGAAAAAGCGATATAACCGAAAGTTCTACAACTCAGATGACCATGAAATTTAAACTGAGGCTTACATTAACATGTGTAAGGTCCTGCCAAGATTTGGGAATTTCTGGAGTTAACCTTGAGGTAGCTAATTTCTTAAGGAATTAATTAGAAATTAATTTTTGAAAAATAGTAAATGAATTTTAAAAATTTTGAGAAAAATGTATGTTCATTATGGGACTATATTATGCTAAATCCCAGAAAAGAAATATATTTGGGACTGATTTGGTATTTTTTATAAAAATAGTTTGATTACTGAACATATGAGTTAAATATGTTATGTGAAGTAACAAAATTGAAAAATAGGATTTTATGGCTTAGAGAATCCTATATAGAGTATATGCATATTTTTTGATGAGGATTTGATCATTGGTGATGATATCTTATGAGTGTGGCATTTTGAATGATTAAATGCATTATATGGTAAAGCGTAAACAATTGAAATAAATTATTTATAAATTTAAGAAGTGATTAAAATATTGTTATAATATTAATGATATTAGATTATAAGATTATTAAGTGATTGATAACATGGGATATTCTTGAATCTGGATAAATTATATTATAAATGTTTAATATTTATCCTTTATCTCATTTGATTGATTCTTTATATCATTGACATGATCCTCATGCTTATATTATGTTGAAAGTCATCTCATGGCTCACGCCAAGATAGATGGACTTGGTATGATTATGACTGTGGATTGTTCGGTATAATCATGGCCGTAATTGAAAACACGATTATCTTTGCACGTGGTGCATGGATAATTGTGGGTCGTGATACTAATGAATACACGATTATCTTTGGCACGTAGTGCATGGATAATTTGTGGTCGTGATACTTAATGAATACACGAATATCTTTGCACGTGAGTGCATGGATAATTTGTGGTCGTGATACTAATGAATACACGATTATCTTTGTACGTAGGTGCATGGATAATTTGTGGTCGTGATACTAATGAATACACGATTATCTTTGGAACGTAGTGCATGGATAATTTGTGGTCGTGATACTAATGAATACACGATTATCTTTGGTCGTAGTGCATGGATATTTCGTGGTCGTGATACTAATGAATATCCTTGGCCTATAGTGCAGGGATGATTTGATGATATGGATTAATTATTGAAATTTAGTCTCAAAGAATGAAATATTAATTCATGGATGTGGTAAAAGTCCATCTTTTTATATAAAAAGAATACTTTATTAAAGTTATTCTATAAATAGAATATATTATATTTTATTATGCATAGTGTTGCATAGTGTTTTGCATAGTGTTACATAGTGTTTGCATAGTAAAATGTTTTTATATAAATAGAATATATGATATTTTATTTAAAAGATTTTGCTTTAAATATGGACCGTCGATTAAAGTAAATCAATCTGGATCGCTTCTTGGATTAATTACTATGCATTCTATTTTCCTATAAATAAAGCTCATTTTTTCATTATTTTCTTACGAATTCACCGAAACTCTGTAGAGAAATTATAGAGAGAAGCTATAGAGAAAATCTATAGAGAAAAAAGAGAGATTATTCTTGCATACTTCACTACTTTGATATCCAAAGGTCTTTTACTAGTAAGGATATTATTCTTTTGTATTCAAAAGAGAACTTCATTATTCCATTTCTTTATTATTCATTGGAATAACTTTGTGTATACGCCATACTACCCTATACTTGGTGACATTCTTCTATTATTCTCATTGGAACATCCTCTGCTCAGGTATTTTACCCAGGACCGGTTCCGCCTTATTATTATTATTGGAACATCCTGTCTCATGTGTTTTACAACTGACGGTTAAAATCTTTATTATTTTTCTGTTGAATATCCTCACATGCATGTGTTTTACACGGACTTCGGTTCCATTTTTATTATTCCGTCTTTATTATTACGTTTAATATCCTCATGCATGCTATCTCTGTAGGACTGGTTCCATCATTTATTATTCGCATTTATTATTCTATTTGGAACATCCTCGCTTGGGTGTAATTTCACGACACGGTTCCGTTATTATTATTCTGTTGGAATAACTCGCCACAGCTTGGTCTATCGCGTGCGTGGTGATTTCTTTTATTATTCCATTCTTTATTATACCCAAATAAGTTAAAACTTTGACTTCTATACTCCATGAAATTAGTAGAATATCCTTGATATTTGCGTTTAATCCAGATATCTTTTCATGGAAATATTCTTCCGATCATTCTTGAATTTTACTCTACAAAACAAAGATCATGTATTGACAATTTGGACGTTAATAATTCCTGGATAAAATAATTCTTGAACTTGTTTTATTGAATTCTTATATCATTGTCATCATCCTCATGTTTATATTATGTTGAAAGTCATCCATGGCACATGAAGGCGTAGATGGACTTGGTATGATTATGACGAGAGACTATTCAAAGGTAATCATGACCGTAATGTTACAAATGATGTGATGAAAGTCCTCTTTTACTTACGTGCATAGATGGACTTAGTATGATTATGACCGAGGATCATTCGGTATAATCATGACTTCGTTATAAATGATGTGATAAAAGTCCTCGTTGGCTTGTAAAAGCATTGATGAATAGTTTTGGTATGATTATGACCAGTGGTTTATTCTTGTATAGTCATGACCATTGATGATTTAATGAAAATTCTTGACCGTGGTACGAGGATGATTAGATGTGGTGGAATATTTATTAAAGTCGAGTCTCACTATATATAAATGATGAAAAAACCTTTTAAATCATAAAAGATAGTAGATTTTATTTTCTACTTGACTCTTTTAATGGATTGCTGGTTCTGCTGTAGTTAAACTTGATGTTCATTATATTTTATCAGTTTAACACTGTTGTAGGCTAATGATAATTTATTCTGCATTATCTTAGTCATAATATTTCTTACTGAGCTAGTTGAGCTCACCCTTTCTTTCAATTATTCTCTTCGTGAAATGAGAATATAAATTTGGGGCGAGTCGGGGAACGGAGTAATGGTCCGAGAGGATAGCATTAGTAGTCCTCACTATTCTACGTGAAATAAAGTGATAATAATTGTAATGAGGACTCCTTTTGAGTTTGTATAATATCTAGTAGACAATATTTGTATTCAAACTCACAGTTTATGTCGTATTGTACACGACAGTTATATTAGTAAGTTGTATTTAAATTCTGTACCATGTATCTGACTACCCAAGATGGGTGATGTATACCTAATTTTGGGGGTGTCACAACCAAGATATTCGATGTCTTGGGATGAACGGAGGAATGAAGGTTCCATTCGCCACCTTTATGTTCCATGGTGAGGCGAGACTCTTTGGTGGGAGTCTGTGAAGCGTACCCATCCAAAATTTTCGGCATGTCTTTGGAGCGTTTGAAACTATTTAATGACAAATACTTTCCACGAAAGTGTTCATAATATAAAGGAAGTGGAGTTCATCGATTAGAACAAAACAACATGACGGTGTCTCAATGCGAGGCAAAGTTTGCAGAGTTATCCAGTTTTGCACCTCATTTGGTGGAGAATGAGGAACGTGTGACACGGATGTTTACGAGAGGTTTGAAACCCGACATACGACAATATCTCATTTCTCATAAATTTTCTCTCTATTCGGATGTTATTAATGTGGCTCAATTGTTAGAAGCGAGATAATGAGTATGTTCAACCAGGGACCATAACCGAGGATCGTACTGAGATAGCGAGCAATGTAATAATGATAACCAAATGGAGAAAGAAAAGCAGACGGACAAAAATGGTAACCACTCGGTGGTAATCAAGGCCATGAAAATAGAAGATCGCGAGTGAAGAGGAGATTTTAAAAGAGGAGATTTAACAACGACCATGTGACGAGCGGTCTGACAAAGAATCGGTTCTAAGGAGGAGAACGACCACCCATTATATGCTAAATCACGAAAAGAGGACATATCACCAAAAGCGCCCACAACAGTTCAAGGTATGCTATAATTGTGGAAAGGAAGGACATATCGCTTCGAGATTATCTGATAGCGAAAACCTAGTTCAATGAGACGGTGACTCAAAAAGATCGTCCGAGAAAAGTCAAAGTCAATCGGTTCCGGAAGAGCGTTTGTTATGACCGGTCAAAATGCGAGGAACTCAAATGAGGTGATCACGGGTAAGCTATTTATAAATTCTTGCGAAGTTTATACCTTACTTGATACTGGGGTATACCCATTCATTTATCTCTCCGCATGTGCTCAATATTTAAACTTGACTCGGAGAAATTAGACTTTGACCTATCTGTGGAAACTCCGTTAGGGAGAAACTTTCATCACATCCACTGTTTATAAATCTTGTTTGATTCAAGTTGGCACCATCACCTTACCTTGTTGGTCGTATCTCTTTAAAGATACTTGCTTTTGATGTGATTTTAGGGATTGATTGGTTAACTACTCATCATGCCAAAATTGATTGTTTTCGTAAGGTTGTTAGTTTTCATATTCTAACCAACTTTTTTATACGAATTCAAGCAACTAAACCATTAAAATCAATCAACGCTCATATCTAATCATAAAGCTATTCGTTTATTGAAAAGCGGATGTCAAGCTTTCTTAGCCCATGTTATGATTTGAATAAAGACACATCAAATTTGAATAATATTCTTGTTGTTATTGACTTTTCCGGCGTATTTCTGAAGAACTTCCTGCCTACCCCGTAACGTGAAGTTGAATTCTTTATTGATCTTGAACTGATACAAAGCCCATTTCTAAAACCCCATATCGAATGGCTCCTATTGAACTACAGAGTTAAAGGTCCAACTACAGGAATTATTGGACATCGGTTTCATTCGTCTGGTACATCTCCTTGGGTGCTCTCTATTTTATTAAGTAAAGAAGAAAGACGGGAGTATGCGACTTTGTATTGACTATCGGGAATTGAACCATGTCACCATCAAGAAAAGGTATCCTCTACCTCGTATTGATGACTTGTTTGACTAGTTGCAAGGGCACAATTCTTTTCAAAATCGATCTTCGCTTACGGATATCATCACCAAGATTAGAATCGAGGATATTCCAAAGACGCCTTGAAACTTCGGTATGGGCATTATGAATTCTTAGTCATGTCTTTTCGGACTAACTAATGCTCCTGCGACTTTCATGGATATGATGAACCGAAGTATTCAAGGAAAATTTGGATCAGTTTGTTGTTGTCTTTATTGATGACATCCTCATATATTCCAAAAGTCATGAAGATCATGAGCACCATTTGAAGTTTGGTACTCCAAAGGCTTCGTGAAAATAAACTATATGCCAAATTGAAGAAATGCGAGTTACGCTTGAGGAAGTAGCATTTCTTGGGCACGTGGTGTCAAAACATGGAGTATCCGTGGACCCTACGAAGATTGAAGCAATACAAAGTTGGGAGCAACCGAAGTCGGTGGCCAAAATCACGAAGCTTTACGGGTATAAATTTGGTTATTATCGAAGATTAATTGGAAGGGTTTTCTGAATCTCTACTCCATTAAATCAAATAACTCGGAAGGATACACAATTCGCTTTAGAGCGAAGAATGCGAGAAGAGTTTCCAAGAACTTAAGAGGAGACTTATTTCGGCACTTTGTTCTAATAATACCATCTGGTTCGGATGGATTTGTTATCTCTGATGATGCTTGAGCAAAAGGTTAGGATGTGTTCTCATGCAACGTGGGAAAGTCATAGCCTATGCCTCGCGACAACTTAAAAGAGTATGAGAGGAATTATCCTACTCATGATCTAGAGTTAGCGTGAATCGTTTCATATTAAAGATATGGAGGCACTATCATATGGGAGAAAAAGTGGAGATATATTCGCACCATAAAAAGCCTTAAATATTTCTTCACTCAAAAAGAACTCAACATGCGGCGGCATGACGTTGGCTCGAGCTATTGAAAGACTACGACCACACTATTCAATACCATCCTGGAAAAGCGAACGTGGTAGGCGGCGCGTTGAGTAGAAGATCATATGCGGGGAATGAGTGCGATGATGTCAAGTATAATATAGAGCCAACTTTAATAGAAAAGTTAAGGTTGCTTTCAAGCCACCGAGGGCGTATGATGCATGCGTATGAAGAAGAAAGTACAAGAAGGAGCTATTCCTAAGCGAGAATTGATGAAGAAGGAATACTTGAGTCCACTCTGAACTTTGTGTCCCTAACGACTCTGATTTGAAGTCAAGATTATGATGGAGGCACAAAATACACCATTTGCAATCCATCACGGAAGTACCAAAATGTATCGTGATCTTCGACATACATTTTGGTGGAACAATATGAAGAGAGAGATTGCAAAGTTTATCTCGATGTGTTTAACTTGTCAACGTGTAAAGGCGAACATCTAGTACCTAAGGGTCCGTTGCAACCACTTGAGATTCCAAAATGGAAGTGGGAACACATTACCATGGATTTTGTTACGGGTCTTCCTACGGTTTCTCAAGGCATCAATGTTATTTGGGTTATTGTTGATAGATTAACCAAATCTGCTCATTTCTTGCCGACACGGAGACTTATTCCTTGAACGTCTTGCTTAGTATGTGCGTGAATGAGATTGTGAGGTTGCATGGCATACCAAGATCCATAGTTTGGATTGTGACCCAAGATTCACTTCAAGATTTTGGGTTAGCTTGCAAAAAGCTATGGGCACGGATTTGCGATTTAGTTCGGCATACCATCCCCAAACAGACGGACAATCGAGAGGACTATTCAAACTCTTGAAGATTTATTAAGACTCATGTCCTGACTTCAAGGGCGGTTGGGATAAGTATTTACCATTGGTGGAATTCTCCTACAATGAGTTATCGAGCAAGTATATGTGGCTCCATTTGAAGCATTATATGGGCGAAAAGTGTCGCTTCCAATATATTGGGATGAGGTGGGTGAAGTAACATTGTTGGGACCCGAAGTTAAGACGTATGACTCACCGAAAAGATCCAAATGATTCGACAACGATACAAACCAAGACAAGATCGACAAAAGAGTTATGTGGATCTTCATCGAAAGGACGTGGAATTTAGTATAGGGGATCATGTATTGTTGCGAGTTGCTTCCATGGAAGGGAGTTACAAGATTTGGGAAGAGAGGAAAGCTCGATCCACGATTTATTGGTCCATTTAAAATTCTTGACCGAAGTAGGAAATGTAGCTTTATAGACTCGCGTTACCTCCGTATATATCTCGTGTTCATAATGTGTTTCACATATCCGTACTTAGTAAATATGTGAAAGACCCGAACCACGTTATAGAGTTAGAAACCCGGACGAGATAAAACAAGACTTAACTTATGAGGAGGTACTGTCAAGATCTTGGATAGGAAGGAATATGTCCTACGCCAAGAAAATTCATACCACAAGTTAAAGTTCTACATGGAGGAATCATGTTATAGAGAAATGACACGGGAATTGGAAATGTAAATGAAAGCGAGGTATCCTCACCTTTTGAAACACTGTGTATACGTGCGTCGATTTCGAGGACGAAATTTCATAAGGAGGGAGGTTGAAGACCCCAACTTATTATTAATGAAATTTAATTTTCTCTATTTATTATTTTGAAATAGTAAGGGTTGATTTGATTAATGTGGATAGTTAGGGTAAAATCATGCAAATATTTCAAAATAAAAGCAGTGGTTATAAAATATTCATTATTATTTGGGAATATTCGTTTGGTTGTGGAATATTCGTATTGTTTGGGAATATTAAATGCGATGACACGACCATGTGTGGGCCCCATAACGAAAAGCAATTGGATGAAGAAAACGACAAATATAAGTTGTTTAAAAATAACAATAGTAGTTATTCTGAATTAATCTTTAAAAATACTCGGTGGTTAAAACACAAGAAGCAGACACTGGTATTGCACCAATTATTGATTCTTACGTAAGAATGCACTACTTAATAATGGTTACGATAATTACTTGTTCAAGATTTTATTTGATTCAATAATTGCTACATTGATATTTTATATTACTTGTTGTTTGAATAAATTGTCATTACACAATGATTTTCCATTATCTAAGACAATAATTCATATTATCCGAATAATATTATTGGATAACATTATTGGCAATGTCTAGAAAGTTACATCTAAGGAGAGGTTTGGTCACCTAATTGCGCTACCAAAGTATGGAGAAATCTTTATTGAAAGCCCTCTTTTCTTGGGGACCGCTTGGTTGTCGATATTGTGATTCTGTAATATTATTTGTGAATAATTAATTATTGATTCATATGATAAGAAAATATTGATTTTATGTGGATATAGATGGAGAAAATTTTTAATGTGACAATTGTTGAAAATTGAAAATTTATTTTTTCGATAAAATAATTCATTTAAATATATTATTATATTTTAATAATATAATAATGGTGATATTTTTACAACGAATGTGGGATATATGAGTATACGAGGAGGAAGAGTATTTTGTTGCAATAAATGTTTAAAACATGTTAAACATATCAATTGGACCCCATTTATTGATCGAAATTTGATTATAGCACAGCAAATCGCCTGTTTGTGGATTTCGATCAATTTTTGTTTGTAATTTGGAAAAACTTTCTTCGTAAAGTTGTAGAGAATTGAATTTCCTATAAAAAATCGCGAGATTCAATTTTCTGATAAAAGGGCTATTAATTGTGAATTATTGAAGTTCAAAGCTCAAAATAATTGATTTTTGGAAGTTTTAATTATTATTTTAAAGAAAACGTTTTTTGCATTTAAGTGGGCTAACATGTGATATTAATTACTGAAATCAGATCTTCAAAGGTGGGCTAAGGAAATTTATAATATATATTAATATTTTATTAAATTTTCTCGCTTTGTCATTCTAAACATTTTCCTATAAATAGGGTCTTGGGTTAGAATTAAAAATCACACCGTAAATCGAAGTTTTCTCTCTATATTATCGAGAATATTCTTGTGAGTATTTTGAGTATACTTTGAGTATTGTTAGACGGCGTGCGTTCCCTTCAAAGACTATAATTCTAGATTCCAACTAGAAGTCTTAATCTTTCGAGGTGGTTTGATATTATTTTTTCAGATATTTATTTCTTCAATATCATTATCTTTGAAATATTGATCCAAGTTTTTATCAAATTTAGAACTTTTAATTATCCGAAAGTTACTATTCACGATACTGCAGACTATTCATGTATCTTGTGTCTTATTCACGAATCACGGCACTATTCATCGAAAAATGAAAATTTTCTTTTAAGTCCAAAATATCTATTCGGATACTAGCTTTTGATTGTATCCATGTTTTGATCATTCTTGAATTTTACACCACCGTAATTATTATTTTCACGCGAATATTGACAACTCGAATGGGTGATGTATACCTATTTTGGGGCGTCCATGGAAGCGATAATTCATATTATCCTAATAATATTATTAGAAAACATTATTGGTAATGTCTAGAAAGTTCTCATAAAAGAGAGGTTTGGTCACCTAATTGCGCGCCAAGAAGGAGAAATTCTTATTGAAAGCCACCTCTTTCCCGAGGACTACTGGTTGCCCAGATCTTTGTGATTCTGTAATATTATTTGTGAATAATTAATTATTGATTTATATGATGAGAAAAATATTGATTTTATGTGGATATAGATGGAGAAAATTTTTAAAGTGACAATTGTTGAAAATCGATATTTTATCTTTTATGATAAAATAATATTTAATGATGATATTTTTATAATGAATGTTTATAATGAATGTGGATATATGATGTGACGCCCCCAAAATAGGTATACATCACCCATTCCGAGTTGTCAATACATGATGCGTAAACAACTACAACTTTATTATTACAACAAGAAACTATGAGTTTGAATACAAATATTATCTTCTGTGACAATATATATACTCAAATAAATCCTCGAAACAAACGATATGTCCTCTCGAGCGATATGTCCTTCCTTTCCACAATTATAGCATACCTTGAACTCGTTGTAAGGGCGCTTTGGTGATATGTCCTCTTTTCGCATTTGTTGCATATATAATGGGGGTCGTTCTCCTCCCTAGAACCCGATTCTTTAACCAAGACTGTCGTCTTCACATGATCGTTGTTAAATCTCCTCTTTTAAAATCTCCTCCCGACTCGCTTTTCTATTTTCATGGCCATGATTACCACCGAGTGGTTACCATTTTTGTCCATCTGTTTCTTTCTTCACCGGTTATCATTATTACATTGATTGCTATCTCCGTAGTACGATCCTCGGTTATGGTCCTTGGTTGAACATACTCATTATCTCGCTTTCTAACAATTGAGCCCCATTAACAACATCTGAATAGAGAGAAAATTTATGAGAAATGAGATATTGTCGTATGCCGGGTTTCAAACCTCTCAGAAACAAATTATCGTTAGTCTTCAACAGGGAAAAAATACCTCAAAAAGGGTGAGCTCAACTAGCCCAGTAAAGAATATTATGACTAAGATAATATACAACAAATTATCGTTAGTCTTCAACAGGGAAAAATCTAATAGAATACAATAGACAACAAATTTTAAATCAATATTCGCAATGAAATAATAATTCATTAGAAGAGTTAAGTAGAGAATGCAAACTACTATCTTCTATGTATGAATTTAAAAGTTCATCGCCTATCTTTTATCCCCTCAGAACATCAATCAATATATATATGGAATCAAATATTCATCTTTGCACTACTGAGCCAAAGATATTCATCGATTAATCATGTTCATCTAAACACTGCTCATCTTTTGACTACTGACCAAAGATATTCTTGAAATCATTCATCTTTGCACTACGGGCCAAAGATATTCCATAATATCATCATTTAAGATCAAGATGATGAAAATATTTTAAAGAAATGAATCCAATGAAACAAAATGACAAGGATTAAGGATTCGTACTTTGTTTTATCCACGTCCAAAAAATACCTCAAAAATAATTACGGTGGTGTAAAATTCAAGAATGATCAAAACATGGATACAATCAAAGCTAGTATCCGAATAGATATTTTGACGAAAAGAAAATTTTTTATTTTTCGATGAATAGTGTCTTATTCGTGAAATGAATAATCTCAGATATCGTGAATAAAGGTCAGATATCGTGAATAAGAACTCACACCAAAAGTTCCAAATTTGATAAAACTTGATCAATATTTCAAAGATAATGATATTGAAGAAATAATATCATTACGAAAAAAATAATATCCCTTACCTCGAAAGATTAGTACTTAAATTGGAATCTAAATTATAGTCTTTGAAGGAAACTTGCACCGTCTAACAATACTCAAAGTATACTCAAAATACTCACAAGAATAAGCTTGATAATATAGAGAGAAAACTTGGGTTTACGGTGTGATTTTCAATTCTAACCTAAGCACCCTATTTATAGGAAAATGTTTAGAACACCAAAGCGTAAAATTTAATAAAATATTAATATATATTATAAATTTCCTTAGCCCACCTTTGAAGATCTGATTTAAAGAATTAATATCACATATTAGCCCACTTAAATGCAAAAAATGTTTTTCTTTAAAATAATAATTAAAACTTCCAAAAATCAATTATTTTGAGCTTGAACTTCAATAATTCACAATTAATAGCCTTTTATCGTAAAATTTGAATCTCGCAACTTTTATAGGAAATTCAATTCTCTACAACTTCTTTGCGAAGAAAGTTTTTCCAAATTCCAAACAAAAATTGACCGAAATCCACAAACGGGCCCTGCCATTACATTGCAGCTGTAAATGCGAATATTCCCCCAATGATTTAATATTCCACGACCAAACGAATATTCCCCGACAACAATGAATATTTTATAACCACTTTCTTATTTTGAAATATTTAAGTATTTTACCCCTAACTATCCACATTAATTAAATCAACCCTTACTATTTCAAAATAATAAATAGAAAAATTAAATTTCATTAATAATAAGTTGGGGTCTTACAACCTCCTCCTTATGAAATTTCGTCCTCGAAATTGGCGCGACGTACACAGTGTTTTCAAAAGGTGAGGATACCTCGCTTTCATTTCCGCTTTCCAATTCCCTGTGTCATTTCTCTATAGCATGATTCCTCCACGAACTTTAACTTGTGGTATGACCTTTCATGCAGTAGGACATGCTCCTTCCTATCCAAGATCTTGACAGTACCTCCTCATACGTTAAGTCTTCTATTATCTCGTCCTGGTTCTAATTCTATAACGTGGTTCGGGTCTTTCACATATTTACGAAATACGAGATATGTGAAACACATTATGAACACGAGATATACTCTGGAGGTAACGCGAGTCTATAGGCTACATTTCCTACTTTCGGTCAAGAATTTGAAATGGACCAATAAATCGTGGATTGAGTTTTCCTCTCTTCCCAAATCTTGTAACTCCTTCCATGGAGCAACTCGCAACAATACATGATCCCCTATACTAAATTTCACGTCCTTTCAATGAAGATCCGCATAACTCTTTTGTCGATCTTGTGCCTTGGTTTGTATCGTTGTCGAATCATTTGGATCTTTTCAGTGATCATATACGTCTTAACTTCTCGGTCCCAACAATGTTGTTTCACCCACCTCATCCCAACATATTGGAGAGCAACACTTTCGTCCATATATAATGCTTCAAATGGAGCCACACCTATACTTGCTGATAAGCTCGTTGTTGTAGGAGAATTCCACCAATGGTAAATACTTATCCCAACCGCCTTGAAGTCAGGACACGTAGTCTTAATAAATCTTCAAGAGTTTGAATAGTCCTCTCGATTATCCGTCTGTTTGGGGATGGTATGCCAACTAAATCGCAAATCCGTGCCCATAGCTTTTTTGCAAGCTAACCCAAAATCTTGAAGTGAATCTTGGGTCACAATCCAAAACTATGGATACTAACATGCCATGCAACCTCACAATCTCATTCACGTACATACTGTAGCAAGACGTTCAAGGAATAAGTCTCCGTGATCGGCAAGAAATGAGCGGACTTTGTTAATCTATCAACAATAACCCAAATAGCATTGATGCCTTGAGAAACCGTAGGAAGACCCGTAACAAAAAATCCATGGTAATGTGTTCCCACTTCCATTTCGGAATCTCAAGTGGTTGCAACGGACCCTTAGGTACTAGATGCTCGCCTTTACACGTTGACAAGTTAAACACATCGAGATAAACTTTGCAATCTCTCTCTTCATATTGTTCCACCAAAATGTATGTCAAGATCACGATACATTTTGGTACTTCCAGATGGATTGCAAATGGTGTATTTTGTGCCTCCATCATAATCTTGTACTTCAAATCGTAGTCGTTAGGGACACAAAGTCTAGAGTGGACTCGAAGTATTCCTTCTTCATCAATTCTAAACTTAAGGAATAGCTCCTTCTTGTACTTTCTTCTTCATACGCATCGGCTCCCGATTGGGTGGCTTGAAAGAACCTTAACTTTTTCTATTAAAGTTGGCTCTGTCGTATACTTGACATCATCGCACTCATTCCCAAGATATGATCTTCTACTCAACGCGTCGCCTACCACGCTCGCTTTTCCGGGATGGTATTGAATAGTGTGGTCGTAGTCTTTCAATAGCTCGAGCCAACGTCATTGCCGCATGATGTGAGTTCTTTTTAGTGAAGAAATATTTAAGGCTTTTATGGTCCGAATATATCTCCACTTTCTCCCCATATAGATAGTGCCTCCATATCTTTAAGCGGCAAACGCATTTCGCTAACTCTAGATCATGAGTAGGATAATTCCTCTCATACTCTTTAAGTTGTCATGAGGCATAGCTTTATGAATTTCCCACGTTGCATGAGAACACATCCTAACCTTTTGCTTCAAGCATCGTGAGATAACAAATCCATCCAACCAGATGGTATTGTTAGAATAGGTGCTTAGAAATAAGTCTCCTCTTAAGCTCTTGGAAACTCTTCTCGCATTCTTCGCTCCAAACGAATTGTGTATCCTTCCGAAAGTTAAATTTGAGTTAATGGAGTAGCGATTCGAGAAAACCCTCCACGAATCTCCGATAATAACCAACAGACGAGAAAGTTACGTCTTGATCCACCGACTTCGGTTGCTCCCAACTTTGTATTGCTTCAATCTTCACCGGGTCCACGGATACTCCATGTTTTGACACTGACGTGCCCAAGAAATGCTACTTCCTCGAAGCCGAACTCGCATTTCTTCAATTTGGCATATAGTTTGTTTCCACGAAGCCTTTGGAGTACCGACTTCAAATGGTGCTCATAATCTTCACGACTTTTGGAATATATGAGGATGTCATCAATAAAGACAACAACAAAGCGATCCAAATATTCCTTGAATACTCGGTTCATCATATCCATGAAAGTCTGCAGGAGCATTAGTTAGTCCGAAAGACATGATTAAGAATTCATAATGCCCATACCGAAGTTCTAAAGCGCGTCTTTGGAATATCCTCGCCTTCTAATCTTCACCGATGATATCCGAACGAAGATCGATTTTTGCAAAGAATTGTGCCCTTGCAGAATCGGTCAAACAAGTCATCAATACGAGGTGGGGATACCTATTCTTGATGGTGACATGGTTCAATTCCCGATAGTCAATACAAAGTCGCATACTCCCGCCTTTCTTCTTTACGAATAAAATAGAGCACCCCAAGGAGATGTACTAGGGCGATATGTCATTCTTTTCCACAATTATAGCATACCTTGAACTATTGTGGGCGCTTTGACCGATATGTCCTCTTTTCCGCATTTGTAGCATATAACGACCGGTGGTCGTTTCTCCTCCCTTAGAACCGATTCTTCCACGCCAAGATCGCTCTTCACATAATTCGTTGTTAAATCTCCTCTTTTAAAATCTCCTCCGACTCGCTTTTCTATTTTCATGTTCATGATTACCACCGTGAGTGGTTACCATTTTTTCCCGTCTGCTTTTTTTCTCCGCCGGTTATCATTATTCTCAGCTGACCGCTCTCTCGGTACGATCCTCGTTATGGTCCTTGGTTGAACATACTCATTATCTCGCTTCTAACAATTGAGCCTCATTAACAACATCTGAATAGAGAGAAAATTTTATGAGAAATGAGATATTGTCGTATTGCTTGGGTTTCAAACCTCTCGAAACATCCATGTCATACGTTCTCATTTTCCACCAAACGAGGTGCAACACTGGATAACTCGCAAACTTTGCCTCGTACTTGAACACCGTCATGTTGTTTTGTTCTAATCGATGAACTCCACTTCCTTCATATACGCAATACTTTCGGGAAAGTATTTGTCATTAAATAGTTTCTGAACGCGACTCAAGAGGCGTCTTTGAGTGCGGTACGAATGGAGTGCACGCCTTCACGCACTCCCACCCAAAGAGTCCGCCTCAAATGATTATTACAACGGAAAAACTACAACTTTATTATTACAACAATAAAACTATGAGTTTGAATACAAATATTATCTTCTGACAATATATATACTCAAATAAATCCTCATCAACAATTATTGATACATTATTTTACAAAATGGTGAGGACTACTAAACAACTCTCTAGAACTTTCATTCCATACCCCAGGCTGCATCTTTCTTATATTCTCGCCTCCTCACGAGAAGAAAAATGGAACAAAAAGAAAAGGGTGAGCTCAACTAGCCCAGTAAAAGAATATTATGACTAAGATAATATCACAAAAATTATCGTTAGTCTTCACGGGGAAAAATCTAATAGAATACAATAGATGACAAATTTTAAATCAATATTATGAAAATAATAATTCATTAGAAGAGTTAAGTAGAGAATGCAAAATACTATCTTATGTGTATGAATTTAAAAGTTCACCGTCTATCTTTTATCCTGTAACATCAATCATATATATATGGAATCAAATATTCATCTTTGCCTACAGGGCGAAAGATATTCATCGATTAATCATTATTATCTAAACACTGTTCATCTTTGACTTTCTGACCAAAGATATTCTTGAAATCATTCATCTTTACTTACGTGCCAAAGATATTCCATAATATCATCATTTAAGATCGAAGATGATGAAAAATATTTTAAAGAAACGAATCCAAAGGTGAAACAAAATGCGAAGGATTAAAGATTTGTACTTTGTTTTATCCACGTCCAAAAATACCTCAAAATAATTACGATGGTGTAAAATTCAAGAATGATCAAAACATGGATACAATCAAAGCTAGTATCCGGATAGATATTTTGACTTAAAAAGAAAATTTTTCATTTTTGATGAATAGTCAGATTGATGAATAAGACTCAGATATCGTGAATAAGAACTCAGACACCAAAAGTTCCAAATTTGATAAAAACTTGATTTCTCTCTTTCTCTCTATATATCGAGCGATTTTTGTTAGTATTTTAGTACTTTGAGTATTGCTATATCTGATGTAAGTTCTTTCAAAGACTATATCCAGATTCCAACCGTAAGTACTATTCTACAGCTAAGGTAAGGGATGTTGTTTCTTCTTAAATGATATTATCTTCTTCAATATCATTATCTTAGAAATATTGTTACGAACTTTTTATCAAATTTGGAACTTTTTCATGTCGGAGTTACTATTCATTCATGATACTATACTATCATTCACTATTCAAGACGAATCGACTTAATTTATTCACAAAAAAATTAAATTTTCTTTTCGTGTCCAAGATTGTGCTCATTATGATACCTATCTTTGATTGGATCTATGTTTTGATCTTCATTCTTAAATTTCACTCCAATCTGGTTATTTATGAAGTATTTTTGAACTTGATTATTTAAAGTAAGAATCCTTAATACTTGTTTTTTGTTTCAATCGGATTCGCTTTTTCTTTAAAATATTTTTCATCATCCTCGCTTAAATGATGATATTATCGAATATCTTTGGCCCGTAAAGGCAAAAGATGAATAATTTCTTGATGAATATCTTTGTCTCAGAAGTGCAGATGAACAGTGTTGAGATGAACATACCGACCGAATCGATTATCTTTGGCCCGTAGTGCAAAAAATGAACAGTGTTTTTAGATGAACATGACCCATCGATGAATATCTTTGACTGTGGTGCAAAGATGAATATTTGATTCCGGATATATATTGATTGATGTTACAGGATAAAATATCGACGATGAACTTTTAAATTCATATATAGAAGATAGTAGTTTGCATTCTCTACTTAACTCTTCTAATGAATTATTATTTCATTATAAATATTGATTTAAAATTTGTTGTCTATCAGATTCTATTAGATTTTTCCTCGTTGAAAACTAACGATAATTTGTTGTATATTATCTTAGTCATAATATTCTTTATCTCGGCTAGTTGAGCTCACCCTTTTCCTTGTTGTTCCATTTTTCTTCTCGTGAGGCGAGAATGTAGCAAGTACTTGAGTCGGTGTGGAATGATGGTTCTAGAAGTGGTTCTAGAGTCCTCACTATTCCGTAGAATAGTGTATTAATAATCAGTAATGAGGTCTTATTTGATGTGGATATCAGATAGATGATAATATTTGTATTTAAACTCACGCTTTTATGTCAGACAATAAAGTTGTAGTTGCTTTACCATGTATTTCGACGACTCGAAATGGGTGTTGTATACCTATTTTGGGGGCGTCACAATTGTATCGAGAGCTTAGGATATGGTCTCCAGCGGAAATCGGGAATAGTACTTGTGAGGGAGAGACGAGTAATCGTCGCTATCAGGTCATACCTAAGCTTATTTGTTGTCAACAAGTATATGGTTAATATGTGATATGTTAATTTGTTTAATTAACCCTTGTTTTATGGCGATATTTAAGAATGGCAAATTTGAGAATATTAACGGTAGAGTTAATGAGGCCGTGGAAACACCTTTAATCACCACCCGAGGAAACGTAAACAGAAGGCAATATTCCTCCTATAAACAACACCACCGAAAGCGAGCGATGAATGACGGGATGTTTAGGAGCTTTTTGCGCCTCATGCAAAACCGCATGAGGAGACTCGGTATGCAATACGGGTGGAAATGATAAGAACGCCGCTTTGTCACTACAGCGATTCAAAGAGTTGGGACCACCGAAATTTAAGGGAAAGCCGGATCCGATCATGGCGAAACATGGGTCAAACAAATTACCAAGATATTCGATGTTTTGGGATGCGACGGAGAACAGAAGGTTCCATTCGCCACCTTTATGTTCCGTGGCAAAGGCGGTACTCATCGGTGGGAGTCTCGTGAAAGCGGACCCAAACTGCCCAGACTTAGCATGTCTTGGGAAACGTTTGAAACTTTTCAACAAAAATACTTTCCGAAAGTATTCGCCATATGAAGGAGGTAGAGTTTATTAGACTAGAACAAAACAACACGACGGTGTGTCCCAATACGAGGCGGTTCACAGAGTTATCCAGTTTGCACCTCATTTGGTAGAGAATGAGAAACGAATGACGCGAGGATGTTTCGAGAGGTTTAAAACCCGAGATTCTAAGAATATCTTATCTCTCATAAATTTGCTTTATATTCGGATGTTGTCAATGGGCTCAATTATTAGAGCGAGATAATGAGTACGTTCAACCAAGGGACCGCATGACTGTGGTCATCGGCAAGTGGCGGCGATCGTGAGTAATGAAAACCAAATGGGGAGGAAAACATTCGATTAAAGCGGAACCACTCCGGTGGTAATCGTACCATGAAAATAGAAAGCGACTCGGGGAGATTTTAAAAAGAGGTGATTCAATAATGATAATGTGAAGACGTCAAGACTGGCCGGGTTCCAAGGAGGAGAACGACCACCGGTCATATATCTTATAAGTCTAAAAAGAAGGACATATTAGCCCAAATCGTCCACAACAGCTTTAAGGTATGTTATAATCTGTGGAAAGGAAGGACATATCGCTCGAGATCAGACCAGAATGAAACCAAAGTCCAGCGGGGATGGTGACTCAAAAGGCTGTCCTAGAAAAGTCAAAGTCAACAATTCCTAGAAGAGCGTTTGTCGTGACTGGTCAACATGCGAGGAACCCAAACGAGGTGATCATGGGTAAGCTAATCATAAATTCATGCGAAGTTTATACATTACTTGATATCGGTGCTACCCATTCATTTATCTCTCCTGCTTGTGCTCAACGTTTAAACTTGACTCCGGAGAAATTAGACTTTGACCTATCTGTGGAAACTCCGTTAGGAGAAACTTTCATCACATCCACTGTTTATAAATCTTGTTTGATCCAAGTTGGCACCATCACATTACCCGTTGACCTTATCTCTTTAAAGATACTTGTTTTTGATGTGATTTTAGGGATTGATTGGTTAACTACTCATCATGCCAAAATTGATTATTTTCGTAAGGTTGTTAGTTTTCATATTCCTAATCAACCTGTTGTTCGAATTCAAGCAACTAAACCATTAAAATCAAATCATATCAAGTCATAAAGCTATTCGTTTATTGAAAAATGGATGTCGAGCTTTCTTAGCCCATGTTATGGATTTGAATAAAGACACGCCGATTTGAATAATATTCTGTTGTTATTGACTTTCTTGACGTATTTTTTGAAGAACTTCCGGCCTACCCCGTAACGTGAAGTTGAATTCTTTATTGACCTTGAACTGCAAAAGCCCATTTCTAAAACCTCATATCGAATGGCTCTATTGAACTTCGTGAGTTAAAGGTCCAACTACAGGAGTTGTTGGACATCGGTTTCATTCGTCCTAGTACATCTCCTTGGGGTGCTCCTATTTTATTCGTAAAGAAGAAAGACGGGAGTATGCGACTTTGTATCGACTACCGAGAATTAAACCATGTCACTATCAAGAATAGGTATCCGCTACCTCGTATTGATGACCTGTTTGACCCGATTCTAAGGAGCACAATTCTTTTCAAAATCAATCTTCGCTCGGATATCATCACCAAGGTTAAAACGAGGATATTCCAAAGATTCGAACTAACTCCTGCAGACGAGCATTATGAATTCTTAGTCATGTCTTTTTAGATTGACTAATGCTCCTGCCGCTTTCATGGATATGATGAACCGAGTATTCAAGGAATATTTGGATCGGTTCGTTGTTATCTTTATTGATGACATCCTCATCTATTCCAAAAGTCGTGAAGATCATGAGTCGCCATTTGAAGTTCGGTAATCGCAAAGGCTTGATGATAACAAGCTATATGCCAAATCAAGAAATGCGAGTTCGCTCGGCGAGGAAGTAGCATTCCTTGGGCACATGGTGTCAAAACATGGAGTGTCTGTTGATCCGCCAAGATTGAAGCAATATAAAGTTGGGAACAACCAAGACGGTGGATCAAGACGTAGCTTTACGGGCTTAATGGTTATTATCGAAGATTCGTGGAAGGATTTTCTCGAATCGCTACTCAGCTAACTCAAATGACTCGAAAGATACAAAATTGTATGGAGCGAGGAATGCGAGAAGAGTTTCCAAGATCTCAAGAGCGCACTCATTTAAGACTGTTTTGACAATACCATCCGGTTCGGATGGATTTGTTATCTCTGGCGATGCTTCGCAAAGGGTTAGGGTGCGTTCTCATGTAACGTGGGAAAGTCATAGCCTATGCCTCGTGACAACTTAAAGAATATGAGAGGAATTGTCCTACTCATGATCTAGAGTTAAGCGTGAAATTTTCGTATTAAAGATCTGGAGGCACTATCTATATGGGGAGAAAGTGGAGATATATTCGGACCATAAAAGCCTCAAATATTTCTTCACTCAAAAAGAACTCAACACGCAAGAATGACGTTGGCTCGAAATTGAAAGATTACGACCACACTATTCAATACCATCCTAGAAAAACAAATACCGGTAAATGGCGACGCGTTGAGTAGAAGATCATATAGAACGAAAGTGCGATGATGTCAAATATACGACAGTAACAGACTTTAATCGAAAAAGTTAAAGTTGCTCAAGCCACAGACCCGGAGCTGATGAGTATGAAGAAGAAAGTACAAGAAGGTACTATTCCAGAAGCAAGAATCCATGAAGAAGGAATACTTCGAGTCCACTCTAGACTTTGTGTTCCTAACGATTCTGACTTGAAGCATAGAATCATGATGGAGGCACACAACACACCATTTGCAATCCATCTTGGGAGTACCAAAATGTATTCATAAGGACACTCCTGACAATAAAGCTGCCATCGAATGGCCAGCGAGTCCAACCATACCTCCTTACTTCAGTGCATTTTGTTTACCACTCGCGATAAATCAAAATTAAAAGGACCATGGAATTTCTCTACCACGCAGGGTATAACAAAACCATAAGGACACTCCTGCCGAAAAGACTACCATCGAATGGTTAGCGAGTCCACCACGTCCTCCTTACTTCGGTGCCCATTGATTTACCACCCTTGGTAAAAACAATATTAAAAGGACCATAGGATTTGTCTACCACACGGGGTAACAAATAAATAGGCTACCATCGAATGGCCAGCAAGTCCGACCATACCTCCTTACACCATTGTGAACTTAGGACAAATAGGAAGAAGATCAGTTGTGAAAAAGTGAATCTTTTGTGCTGAATCTGAACTTGACAGCCTGCCGCACTGATTGTCCGAAGTAGAATATTTGTCTGCACACAACATCCATGAGCTCTGCTTCTGCTAATTGGGACATAAACCTCCTCAAAGCTTCTTCTGAACGGCCCGGTCTTTTGCAGCTTTAGATGGATTTCTCCGAAGACAAGTACCCACAAGGCGGTGTGCCCTCAGTGGATTCTCGGGAGTGTGATTTCTGGATCTATTTCGGTGGAGATTTTTGTCACTGTGGTGAGAATACTCGAGGCAGAATGCCTTATTTGTATTCTAAGGTGTATACTCTCTGGATCAACTTATTCGTCTGCTGCGACCATAATCCCGAGAACCGATATAGTGAGGTACCCTCTTCGGATGCTCAGGAGTATGGTTCCTTGGTCTTCTTCGGCCATGAGGATCATCTTGAGACATGTCTTCAAAGTGTATAGACTGCTTTACCACGTCTTTCAGACTGGACATAATTGGATGCCTCGTCCTTCAGCTCTGTCATCCGAAGCATCTGCTCCAGCTCTGCCATCCAAAGGATCTGCACCAACTCTGCCAACCGAAGGATCTGCACCAACTTTGCCATCCGAAGGACCTGCTCCAGCTCTGCCATCCGAAGCATCTGCACCAACTCTGCCAACCGAAGGATCTGCACCAACTTTGCCATCCGAAGGACCTGCTCCAGCTCTGCCATTCGAAGCATCTGCTCCGTCTGCTATCTTCGCCACTTGGCGACCTTTTGTCGTCTGATCACTTGATGCATCAGTTCTAAAGGCGGGGTGCCTTCTACTCGCTTTTCGGCCGTGATCACGTTCCTTGTCACCAGAAGACCCACCTCCTTCTAAGCTTCACCACGGCTCTCGAACGAGAACCCCGAATCACGCTTGAAAGCCATACTCAAGAGCACTTTTGAAAGGACCCAAAATGTTCTTTAAGCTGAAACACGAGGCGAGATGAACTTACTGACCATCGGTTGTCCCTCCGGTGTACTAGTTCTACTCCTCACCATTCTTTCCGGCGTAGAACAAATGAAATTTTGTGATTGAAAACTCAAGGACACTAGAACACGACCCTCCTTCTAGCGCTTAATGTTAACGCCAAGATATTCTCGCCACGTCCCAATCACGTAAGACGCTTCGATCCTCGCGATGAACATCGACAACACTAAAAGCTTGGACGACCGGACCGTGAGGGATAAATTTCAGCGTGAGAGTCAGTATAGACCGTTGCAAGGGTTAACAATGGAGGATAAAAATGTTTAGTGTTAGAGAGATAAGACAAATGTGTGTTGTGTGTATGTGTACCTTCCCTTGGGAATTTTCTTGTTAGATTATACTCTCTCTTTGCGCAGTTTCATCGTGCCACCAACTTCTACCCGACATACGATTTCTCTTACTTCTCCCTGATCTCAGCCGGATGCATGCAAGTTGTCACCTTTTTCTCACATCATACATGTCACCAATGGATATAATCTCATCCACATTAATGATCTGCAGACGTTTGGTCAACAACTCTCCTTTTTCATCATTACAAGTCAAAGACTTAAATATTAAAAGATCTAATGGATCAATCCCTTGACCCGGTCTAATATTAAGGAGATATAATATAAAGATTGAGCCCAATAACTTTAAGACCCAATAATAAAAATTCAATAGACTAATTATATAAATAAGCCCAATTCACGAGGTCCACTGGAAGGAATATCATGACCAACACTATGCTATCGGGGGCATATTTAAAAACTCAGGGTGAACGTTAAAGTAAAGCAAAATAATTCATTCTGGTTAACAATGCACAATAATATTTGAGGGAATATATTCCCCGCAGCAAAATTATTGTTCAAGTGCCAAACAGGAATGGGAATTAAACAAATCATTTGTTGTCCAGCCTGTACGATCGAATACATGTTTATATTTTTATTATATACCGATGATCTGACCGACCGACCAAATATCCACAAGTGCTAGCTGTTAAACTACTAAAATTTACTCTCCCCAAGGCAGAGGCAGGCGGCAGCCTCACTCACCAATGGCCTCCTCCCAAGAAGAATGCTTTTATAAACCAAACAACAATAAAGATGAACTTCCTCTGGTTCTAATTCATCGCAACCCAGAATACACCGATCTCTCCTTTAACCCGTGGGTCCAAACCCGTTTCCGCCTCCTCGAACCATCCGACCCATCCTTTCCAACCCTATCCGCCTCCGTCCGGGTCCTGCTCTGTGTAGGCGTATCCCCCGTCAGCTCCGAAACCTTAGAGCAGC
This sequence comes from Panax quinquefolius, assembly GCA_020205615.1. Taxonomy (NCBI): domain Eukaryota; kingdom Viridiplantae; phylum Streptophyta; class Magnoliopsida; order Apiales; family Araliaceae; genus Panax; species Panax quinquefolius. Next base: position 105,162,091 of record CM035174.1, on the reverse strand, counting down.
TCCCGTCAGTCGAGTGTGTGGTGGGCACCAGTGTTGGCATCAATCACATCGACCTCGCTGAGTGTCGTCGACGCGGCATTAAAGTCACCAACGCCGGCGATGCATTCAGCGAGGATGCCGCCGACTATGCCGTCGGGCTACTGATCGACGTTTTCCGCCGGCTCTCCTTAGCAGACCGATTCGTTCGGGCAGGATTGTGGGCTGTGAAGAGAGAGTACACTCTTGCTTCTAAGGTCAATCTTGTAATTCCAAAATTATTGATAAAGTTTTCTTTTTAATCGGTGATACTATAGTTGGATTATATTTGAGACTATCTTTAAAAGTGGTGTTTTCATAAATGTATCTCTACTTTTTTAGAACAGAGAGAGTATTTTCTTCCTGCTGCTAACTAGTGTACTTTCCTATGAAATTAGTAAAATGTTGCAATAATTAACTTGTGTAAAGTTTAATGATTTAAAAGCTTCCCCGTAATAATATTGTAAGTAGTAGTATTATTTTCACTGCATCAAAATTGCTCGTTTTCCAGGACACCCGTGTTTTTAATGGTTAATACATATTTTTCTTTTGGATGATGTTTGTATGGTGATGATGGTAAGTAGTATCATTGTTTGTAGGCGTTGGTCTCAATTCTCAATATTAATAATTCATGATAAAAAGTATTAGTGTTTTTAGTGCTTTGACCAAATTGTTCATCAAGAAATAAGCTTATGAAAATGAAGTACTACTATTAGTGATGAAAAGTAATGTGCTATGGTTGGATCCAGCCATGCTTTTATATAGTTAAGTTACATAGGATTAAGAAAGAAAATGAATCAAAGTTTATCCAAGTAGATTTTTCCTTACTTTTGAGAGAGGGGGATAGTTTTTATCCATTTCAAAAACACATGATTAGAATTTATTATGGATTGTTAGCAACTTTACTACTTCTAGATGCACAAAACTCAAAAGACTAATGATGGAGGATAAGAGAAGAGAAGTCAATGCCAGTGATCTTTCTGTTTTGTTAGAATTTAACACCATTGCAAATTATTTCTTGATTCCTGTACGCTGATGATGCATCATTTTACTAATTTACGATTCCACTCTTAAACAGTTAAATTGTTAAATACTGCAGTTAGGTGGGAAACGTATTGGGATCGTGGGGCTAGGAAGTATTGGCTCTGAGATTGCTAAAAGGCTCGAGGCATTTGGCTGCATCATCGCGTACAACTCTAGGAAGAAGAAGGCACATGTTTCCTTCCCTTATTACACGACTGCTCATGACCTTGCAAGCAATAGCGATGCTCTTATTGTTTGTTGTGCATTAACAAATGAAACGCACCACTTAATTAACAAGGATGTCATGACTGCCCTGGGAAAGAAAGGTGTTATCGTTAATGTTGGGTGTGGGGCTCTCATTGACGAGAAGGAATTAGTACAACTTTTGGTGCGAGGTGAGATTGGAGGAGCTGGTCTCGATGTGTTCGAGAACGAACCTAATGTGCCAGAAGAGCTACTTGCATTGGACAATGTTGTTCTGTCTCCTCACAAAGCTGTTATTACCCCAGAATCATTTGCAGCAATGGTAGGCGTAACTATGGATAACTTAGACACATTCTTCTCAAATAAGCCTCTGCTGTCAGAGGTGAAGCTTGAATGAAGAAAATGATGTCTCTGCTTCAAACATATCAAGTGATTATGCATTACCAATACAATCTTCATAAATGTAAGCCGATATCATCATATTTTTGTTATTCCGTAATCAAGGAGTTCTTGTTGTTGTACATGGAATTAGTTTTTAATATCACTTTGATTGTGTAACGATTATAACATGTTGAACTCGAACCAGACTATGTATAGATAATTGGATCAATGGGTAGAACTCTATTAGGATGAAGGCCGTCCTGTTTCTTTCGTTTGGGTTCTGCTATACTATTCTTTTCTTGATAACAGAATATGCAGTTGTTTTTTTCTTTGTTTTTTTTAATACTAAATTTCTAATAAGCCCAATATATAGAGTTAATTTCACGATATCAGATCACTAAACTTTGTGGGTATTCCAATTATAGCAAAATTAGAAATTGTTCCACACTAAAATTTCTATAACATATAGCAGATGAATTGAACTAACCACAATTTCCATAATCAACATACTATAAAATACAATGCAACAAATTTATTGAATAATTTAAGCAAAACATATGGCCCCAGAAACTGAAAAGTATTCCATATTGTGGCCAACATTTTACCTGTTATGACTAAAATGTCGAACACAAACACCAAGATAACTAGGTAGCAAGATTAAAAGGCGATGCTGGCGGCTTCCTTGTTCTAGAGATTGGGAAATTAACCACTTTTAGGAGGAGTATTTCCCTGTTCCTGTAGCTGAGAAATTCTTTTTTCAGGATGATTAGTTCCCTGTTCTTGTGGGTGAGAAGTTTTAGTTTTAGGAGGATTAGTCCCCTGTTCCTGTGGCTGACAAATTTTTGTGTCGGTATTTTCCTGGCTCTTCTTGAACAGCTTATGCTCCATATGCTGGACAAAGGTGCGAGGAGGGAAGAGTGGTGGCTCAGCCTCAGTCGCAGTCTCCGGCAGCGGCTTTAGGATGATCTTCTCCTTAGGAGGCTCACAAAAAACAGCCCAGGAAATCCTTACCTTTTCCTTGTTCACAACTCCCCTGTGAAGAATGCTTTTATACTTGCCATTGCTTAGAATCTCAATGGTGTCTCCGATGTGCATGATAATGGAGTTTGGAACACATTTCGCGGTCACCCACTTGCCTTGGTAGAAGAGCTGCAGGCCGGGCACCATGTTATGGACTATGAAAGTGAGTGCACTTACATCAGTGTGAGCTTCAACACCAAGAGCTAGTTCTGGTTGAGGACACTTAGGGTAGTAATTGATCTTGAGTTGAACTATTAGCTCTTCCATTCCACCTACTTCTTTTTCTAGCCTACCTTCTTCCAATCCCAAACCTAGAGAGAGCACAGAGAGGATCTTGGTTGCTAGGCCTCTTAGCTCCTTAGCATACTCACTTGTTGCCGGACTGCATCGTACAAGTTCATGGTAGGCTAAGTACTCTAAAGTAAAGCAATAATAGAAATACCAAAATTATGACGAACTTTATGAGTATTACTAGACCAATCCATATCCAGCATCGACTCTAGCCAACCAATCTTTCACGGTTAAAAAATTAGTACAAACGACTAAGATTTAAACTTATGGATTGCTCTAAACGCTTAAGTTGTTAGAAATAGTATTAAACAATACACATTATGTACAATTTGAGACATTATTTAGCTTAAGAATTAAAAGACTTACATATAGTCAACGGGTGTTTTAGGCCAAATGGACATGTCCCGCTTGTCCTCAGGGAAGACAAGGTGGAAGAAATAGTCCTCCCATTCAAGTTGGCCACAAGAATTGTTGGCTAGCTTGCTTCCATAGCCTTGAATCTTTCCGGTGGCTTGATCATTAGCATACTTCTCCTTTTCACCAATGGGTTCATCAAAAAATGCTTGTCCTGCTACTCTGACGCGGTCCATGAGTTGATCCGATATGCCATGGTTCACAAGGTGCATCACCCCCCACTCGATGGCGGCCTTCTTGATTTCTTGGTGGCATTTTTCTCGAATCGCTTTGTCCTCGGAACCAATGTCTTTTAAGTCAATAGTAGGTACTTGAGGACCTTCATCTTTCTTCTCATCTTCGAATATGTTGCCGATGCTGGTTAGTTCATCTTTGGGCCTAACGTATTCTCTGGGGATTAATTGAATCCCGCTGCTGGCTAAACTTTCAACTCTAGAAGCTACTGAGGTGGCCACCATTTTATTTTGTTGTGAGTTCTCCTTAATATGAAGTTTGAAGTAGTGTGCATGTTCTGCTGTGGGATTTTATAGTCGAGTCCTTTTAAAGCAAGTATGAGGAGAAGGTTGGAGCCAGCTACCACTACCAGAGAGAAACTTGCGCACAAAATAAAAAGAGAGGTCACGTGTGGTAATTTGATTTTATATGAGACTAAAAACGGAGAGTAGCATGTGTTTATTGGATGGTTTAACCACCAGGCACCAGGAGCCCCAACCGCCCCTCATACTTCTTAATTCATTAACAATTTAACTTCAACTCAATTTTTAATTCAGACTCTTCTTAACCACAAATTTCAAAAGTTCTATCATCCTTCAACTCATTTTTCTGACATATATTTATAAAATGACCATAAATTTAATTTTTAAAAAATACTTATAAGATTAATTAAGAATGTGGTAGTAGTGTAATGGTAGTGACATAGTATAACTCAATCAATTAAAAATAAGAGTTATGAAATATTAAATTTTTATGTTACTTTATAGTTTAAATACATGTTCAATTTTTATTGGACGTGGCATCGCCAGATGTCATTCCAAAATTATTGGACTGCAATAAGTGATGACATGGCAGATTTGATTTTATAGGAGGGAAATACAATCAACTTATTTCAATTTCTCGATATCAAAGAGACAAAATAACAAAAGAGAGTCGCTCCCTCCCTCCACACATCTCCATTTACCTTATCTCTTTCCTCTGTCGCATCTAAAACCCTCCCAACAAATTCACAAATGCAGCAGCCATTTATCTCTCCTCGCCCACCACACCTTCACGACCGCCGTCTCCGCCGCAAATGGCCGCCAAACTTGGGTTTACCATAACAACCCCTCGATTTTATACTGCCCCTTTTCGAAAGCCCTTTATTTCTCTTTCTTTTTCTCCGTCTTATTCTTCAAAGGCTCAGTCAATTCAATTCATCAGTCGAGAGTTGTCCACTCGGCGCAGACTGATCATATTTTTCCCTAAAGCCGCTACTGATCAGCCAGGTCAGCCTTTTGATTTATGAATCCATTTGTATGTTTATTATTATTAAGTATTTCCGAGTTATTATGTAGTGGAATTGAATGATGGTGTAGATTGCCTAATAAGCATGTTGAACCACCCCTTACTTCAATACCCTCACAAGTCACAAGTAGTAGTAACCATCCACAAGCAAGACATAATATTTATTGTGGAATTGTCCAAACTATGAATCTGCACTATATCAAAATAATAAGCTTATAATAAACTGAGAGAGTACAAATTTACCTTTAATTAGGTTGACACCACCCAAAAAATCTCAAGTAATAAATTGAATGGAATGGAGATGGCGGCGAATACCCATGAGCAATAAACTGTCAATTTATTCTTTTGATACCTTCTTGCTATCAAGTTTCTCTCATGTAAAAAATAAAACTCCCTTATAGCCTTATTTATAGTACTCTTCCTAATTCATTCCTATTATAGATTAGAAACAATTTATTCTCCTAATCAAATTAGAATCACATCTTCTTATCTTAGTCATCAACCAATCTAACAAGTAAATCATTTTTCAACTTGGAAGTAAATCATTTTTCAACTTGGATTCCTTTCATGAGTGTGGGTGAGGACCAGATTAAGGGTTTTTTGGGTATCATAACGGTACTGAAAAGCTCACTCTTTTTTTAATAACGCTATAAAATTAAGATCACACTTGGGGGGAAAAAGCAGCACTTAACAACAATGAAATTATGGTCAAGTACAAGCACCGACTCTTTGGGATTATGATTTTCACTTGGGCAAAAATGTGCTCTTTTCCTTGAAAATAGCCAAATAGGTGCTTTTTATGAGTGCAGCCAAAAAATCTTCAAGTTTTACAGTAACTGGATATTTACCTTCTATCCTTTAATTGCATTCGTGGAATCTTCGATTTCTTTATGGTTCATAATAGTTCCAGTCATTTGTTGCATTTTCTAACCCCCCGTGTCTATCTTAACAGGTCAGGTCCTGGAAGATGAGGTTGATGACAGTAAGATATTGCCCTATTGCAGCATAGAGAAAAAGAAGAAGTCAATAGGGGAGATGGAACAGGAATTCCTACAAGCATTACAAGTATTAAAGCACATTATTTTTAGTTGCAATAATTTTCCTCTTTTCGTTGAGATGGTATAATTATACATGTGCACACGTCGTCTTGCGAAGGGCCCATTGGGTAACTGTTGTCATTCCTATATATATATATATATATATATATATATATATATATATATATATATATATGTTTATGTTCCAAAAAATCAAAAATCACAAAACCCGAGCATGATTGGTAAGTAGTTATTATTTTGTTTCCTTCTCTCCCAAATATCATAAAGAAAATGAAGATGTTTGTCTTGTTTTGGAACCACTAGAGTCCCAGACCAAAAATGGTGAAAAAACAATTCCAAACAAATATGAGCCAGACCAACTGATGTTTCTACTTTACATGAGGAAACTGTGATGAGATATTTATTAATTTCATATATCGGAAAACAAAACAACCTTACCAAAAATCCCACCTTACTGTTTAGATTTCTGCCCAAACACGTCCAGTTCAGTTTCTTGCATACTTCTGCTGAGTTTTATATGAATGTGTATTGACAAAAATAATGATTCATTTTATTAGATTTTTCCTTTTATGGTATATAAATCTTTTTAAGTTTTTATAGTTAGTATAATAAATATTAAGTTTTCCTCTCTGGTTTCTGCTACAGTCGTTCTATTACGAAGGAAAGGCTATTATGTCAAATGAGGAATTTGATAACCTCAAGGAAGAGCTAATGTGGGAAGGAAGCAGTGTTGTCATGCTAAGTATATGCTTTCAACATATTGGATCCCTCTGCCTTCTTTTGGATGAAATCTTTTATCAGTTATTTATATTTGGTTCATAAAATTGATTCATATACAATGCAGGCTCTGATGAGCAGAAATTCCTGGAAGCTTCCATGGCTTATGTATCTGGAAATCCAATAATGACAGATAAAGAGTATGACAAATTAAAGCTGCAATTAAAGGTCTGTAGTCTTTTATATGTATATGTACATTCTTCAACTAATAAGATGCATCTAATTTGTTTGAAATGATCTTTATTTTCATGATTAAAGTGGAACTGAGATCACAAATAGTTTAAGATATGCAAAAATAGTGGGTCTATTCTCAGTTCTATGCCTTGTCAAAACTTGAAAATCAAAGATAGTGAGTCCATTAACCTTTCTCTTCCAATGGAGGAGAGGTGAGGTGGATTAAAGTGGGACCCATATAATTAACAATTTCTTGAAATCCTAACTATTACAATCATTTTTGGACGACCCAAATGAAAAGTTTGATATCCAAAGTGGGACAGAGGGAGTATAAACTTATGCTACTAATTCTACTGTTTCACATATATTTCCTATTGCATATAAATACAATATTTTTTGTATATATATATTTTTGGTTTCTAGATGGACGGAAGTGATATTGTGGTTGAGGGACCACGATGCAGTCTTCGAAGTAGAAAGGTGTGTGCCATATATTACATCTTTCTTTTGCGTCTTTATGTTCACTGTTTATTTTACTCTAGGTACTGCATCTGCATTCAGTTATCTGAAATTCTGATTATTGTTGATAAATTTTGGTTTAAGTTATGAACATATGACAATTTCACTTTTATTTTATCAAAGCATATTTTACATAGTCTCATATCAATCCTGGCAGTTAAGTTTACTTATCGTTTCAGGAAGTTATTTCAAAGATATTTACTGGTGTTGTTACATTTTTCAAATATTATGGAGGCTGATATTTCAATCTCTCACTTGTCTCTTTATGTCTTTTATTGGCTTCAAGTTAGTCTCCTTGTAGAAATAACTTCATCAAATCCTATGGTACAAGCCTCTAGATTTTAGAAAAGGTGTGGAATTTTTCATATCTTCGTATCAGCAGTATGTAGTAGTAGAAATTGTGATGCTGGTCTTCTCCACACATAAGCTGCACCTGAAATGTGTCCCATTTCAGGATGGTGACTCTCAGTTGTCACCGATTCTAAGTCTTTTGCAAGATACTATACTAAGCTTGTAACACACTTCAATCTTGTGTTAGCATCTCAAGTTGCTTATAGAAAATGTTAGCATCCCAAGTTAACTTCTATAGTCTACCACCATCCATGATACTGATACTGTGAATACAGTTCATATGGTTGTTCTGCAGTGTCTGGTTTAGATTGTCAAATATAATTGTTCTTTCTTGTTAATGAGGTGTTCAGTAATGAGGATCAATTGCAGACTTGCAGTATTGTCATAGGAGTTTCTGTATCTATGTCAGAAAAGTTATCTGATTAAGGACTGTGAATTTGTGTTTTGTGTTCCAGACTTTCTGCAAATTTATTAGCTTGACTTTGGCTTGAAATCAGTTCAATATTGAGTTCTGAAGTATTTAAAAAATGTTGATTTTTCTCATGGTTTATCACTAATTGTTGATTTGCATGTGTATTTTTTTCTGATAAATATTATGTTTTGTAGGTTTACAGTGACCTATATGTTGACTATCTCAAAATGTTCCTATTAAATGTCCCTGCTGCCGTGGTTGCATTGGGATTGTAAGTAGCTGTGTAATTTATCAGATGTAAAAGGATTAAAATTTGAATAAGTTCAGATTTCTGCCGTCTATTTCTCTTAAGACCGTTCTCTTTGATGATCTTGTTTTAAGTATTTACTACTTCAACTAAGGTTCCTCTTGTAGTTTTACCAACAAATCAATACTACTTCCCTCATCAAACATCACAAGTCTATTGAATTTTGTAACAGTTAAACTTCTTAAATTGAGCATCCTCGTTTGCTTAGAAAAATTGTGTACTTTACAGAACCGTTTCTTTTACGTTTCCCATTGACAGATTGATTGGCTTACTTTGTAAATGCCATTAACAAAAAATCTTCCAAAGCAGAAGGTTAAAAGCATCTATCTTACTTATCAAGAAAGAACTCAAATAAGGAAAAAGAAAAAAGCTTCTAGCACCTTTGCTGTATGCTTGATGATTATAGTTATGTTTCTCATTTCTGGGCTATTTTTTGTCTCTTACAACTGGAAATGGCTCCGAGTAAATAGTATTATTTAGTCCCCCCTACTTTTTTGTATAAAATATAATCATTACGACATTTTTTTAGTTGACATTCAATTAAGTTGTGATGTGATTATAAAACATTGCGATAATTAGTTGCACTTTGTCTTGTAAGACTGTTTCTTTTTCTCTTTTGTTTTTAATTTTTTTTGCTATTAGTGATTTTTATAAACATTTAGAGTTTTATGCAATTGATGGCAAACTTTCAGTGTGTCAATCTATCTCCTGTTACACTTGAAAGTCACCAGTTTATTAAGTGTTTGTATGATATCTGCTTTAACAGATTTTTCTTCCTGGATGACTTGACCGGATTTGAGATCACATACCTCTTGGAGGTGAGTAGTTATGTTTGTCTTCTTCTTGTTTGTTTAAACTCTATGAAGTGATGATGAGATACAAATTGTTATGGGTTATAGCCTATAGTTGGCTGTCAATTTCTCTCAGTCCTAGGCCATTTTCATCAATAAAATTTTAGACACTTGAAACTGTTCCCAAGAATCAAAAACACGATTTTAGCACATTGACATTGTTGTATGTTAAAACAAGATATGCGAAATAAATATGATTTATACATAGTTTACCAAGTGTTGATTTTAGTTGACCTGAAAAGTTTTCAATTCAATGAATTTGATATACTCATGGAATCATTGAGGGCTTAGTCACTATAAAATTATTCATGGAATTGTTGGGTTTATGTGTCAAAAATTTGCTGGAGATGAGATTCTCCTGAAACATCCTACTTTTGATTAAATGCATAAATCTATCTTATACAATCTCTTTCCTCTGACAAATGAACAGCCCTTAAATGAATTATTCGTGAATAATTCAAATTGACATAACATTTTGAATGGTGCTTATTGCTTTAAAGATTTGTAAAAGGCAGTTATTTATCTAAATAAGAATTGTAAAAGCTAGTGCTATTTCGGAATGTGGATACTCTGCCTCTCTCACAAAACATATGTTAAAACATGTCAAACTGTAAGTGAAGTAAAAGTGATTGTGTGAGGAAAGGTTTGTTCGTTATCACGTGATGCATCTGTTCCTTTTCCATGTGATTAATTCATTATTACTTCTTCAGTATATATACAGATCATTCATAGTTAATTAAATTTTCTGAGTTCTTGAGCTACAGCTTCCGGAGCCATTCAGTTTTATCTTCACCTGGTTCGCTGCTATTCCCGTCATATTGTGGCTATCCCTAACATTTACAAACTTTATTGTGAAAGACTTTTTGATCTTAAAGGTAGGATCTTTGCGCACATCAGTTGTAGGTTTTTATAGACCCTGAATGTTTGATAAGTAATTCGGTACTAATAAATAATCTTTTAGGGTCCATGCCCGTACTGTGGTACTGAGAACACTTCTTTCTTTGGGACCATTTTATCAATATCTAATGGTGGTTCAACCAACACTATTAAGTGCACTAAGTAAGTGTGTGGCTGTTTACACTAGTTATGTACCTTTTGATATGTTTTACTTCCCAGTGATTATTAATTGTTGACCAATGAGGCAAAATCAACTTTATCATTAATTTAATCCTGGCACTCTTCCTCAGTTGTCAAACGAGCTTGGTGTATGATTCAAGCACACGCTTGATAACGCTTCCAGAGGGAACCAATGCTTGAATGGAGGTATCTACCCTATCTATGCTGCAAGCTCTTCTCAATTAAGGTTGCACTGAAGAGTTGACTTTATTAGGGCTATTGGAGATTTAAGTTCTAGAGTTCATTTGCTAAAGAATTTCATCATAAATAATTTTAACATAATTATGGAATCAGATAACATATATACTAGGTAGATTATTTTCGTTGTTTTAGTAGCTCTTATTGCTAGTTACACTTGGTTTATAGGGCTGCAACTTCGAGCTTGCCAGACAACTTTACTCGGGCCTTGGTGTCGGTTCAATTTGGTTCAAGTCCCAACTCTTCTTGCTTCATTGCTATTTGTTCTTTTCCACTTCTAATGTATTCATGTTGCACTAAGGGGCTGAATTAACATTGTATTAGATGACTCTTAACAGTAGTGTGTGTGTGTGAGAGAGAGAGAGAGAGTGATATACAGACCAAAATCTATACTCTGACTACTCGTCTTTTCGGTCATGAATGCAGGATTAATCCATATGAAGAGATCATAAGTAAAGAACTGGTGCTAAGCCTTGGAAGTTTGCCTGGAGAGATCTGCAATACAAGCATAAAACTCAGGTTCTGAGAGGAAAGAGTTGTCACTACTGTATGATTGTTGTAGGTTCATACAAGACTCATGTAGTATGTCTGTTTATATGTGTATACCTCATACAGACTTTGTTCTCTACTAGAGAGACATGCTGTCATTTTTTAATTGGAACCTTGTGTAATATGGTATGACATATGTGTGTATAATTTAAAGATACATCTTCTAAGGAAATGCTTTTAGGCAAATAAAGAAATACTTTAAGCTGCTTATTAGGGTTTTTATTTTGGGTGCTGCATATTAGTTTTCAACTTCGTCATTATTGTGATTTTTGTTGCTGTGCCGTGTAACTATTGGTTAGTGGATTCCCCCCCCCTCTTAAGCCTCTCCCTTACAGCCTACCCACTCACCCTCAAGCATATGTGCTTATTTTCCCATTGTCAAATCTTAGGTTAAAGAATGAATTTCAATAGCTACACGTATTGTTGCATGGTTTAAATGGTTGGTATTCAATACTATCACATGAAGCTGAATTATTCGATATCAAAAAAGAAAATTGCGATTTTTTTTTCTTTAGAAAATTGGATCAAATAAATTCGTATTTCTTTTTCCTCTCGTGAAAATGGCCAAGAAGAAATGGATGATCAAATAAATTCGTATTTCTTTTTCCTCTCGTGAAAATGGCCAAGAAGAAATGGATGAATTTGAATACGGAAGTCACTAATGGGAGGAAATCTACTATCTAATAAGCTAATAATTGCTAATATAGTGAGGATGGTACTTTGCAATTATGTGGATTAAGTACTTATGAGAGGTGAATGGAAATGGAATAGAGGAGAGAATGGAATAAAAATAGTGTATTTGATTATCATTTATGAGGATAAATTATTCCAATAGAATGAAAATTCATTATATCCCTTTGTTTTTTAATTCCATGTAGAGAATGTGGAATAAAATATATTTCAATGGAATGAATATATGTAATAATTTTGTGACAACACTCACCAACAACAATAATCAAACATACACTTAAAATACCTTAAAATCATTCAATTACGTTATACAGAATTAATCCAAACGCAGCATTAGATTTCACGGTTTTCACCAACATTTGGTTCAATCAGGATTAATATAATTATAGCTTATACCTGCCCGCACGTTGCCACCCATTTCAAATAATATCCCTTTCTTTCTTATAACTACTACGTGACATACAAAACTAAGTTATTTATTCGAAACAAACACATTTTGACTTGAATACAAACTACCTTCGTGAAAGCACGAAGGCAATCTCCATTTGCGTTCTGCTGTTGGATATATAAGGAGTACATACACAAAGTCAATGGGCATCGTGCTTTCTCCACAACTCAGCAGGACCTAATAATAATACCTGCCTAATAACAACTCAGAGTTTAGAGCCATGGCTTCTTTCCGCCCTTCATGGAGCTTCAACTTCTTAATGATGGCAATGCTGGTGACAATCTTCGCTAAATCAATTTCTGGTTATGCCCCTGTATATCAGCCTAGCCCATGGTCCCTCGCCCATGCCACTTTTTATGGCGACGAGACTGCCTCTGCAACCATGGGTATGTGGCTGATCACATGATCTTTGTTAGCTACCTTAAATTCGTTCATTTGTTCAGTATTATTGTGTTTGATGTCGGGATAATGCTAGGAGTCTAATTTTTTTTTTGTTTCAAATAGTGTCATAAAGTACAATTTGACTTGTTCAATGTCACATTATATATGGGAAAAAATTATGACTCCTAACATTACCCTTGATATTGTCTCAATTCTTTACTAAAGAATATAAGCAATGTCTAATTGTTGTATGTGTTCGGTTTGCAGGAGGAGCCTGTGGTTATGGAAACTTGTTCAATAACGGTTATGGCGTAGATACCGCAGCTTTAAGCTCAACCTTGTTTAATAATGGATATGCATGCGGGACTTGTTATCAGATAAAGTGCGTTCAATCTCCTTGGTGCTTCAAAGGGTCACCTTTCACCACCGTAACCGCCACAAACATTTGCCCTCCCAACTGGTCCCAAGACTCCAACAATGGTGGCTGGTGCAACCCTCCTCGAACCCACTTTGATATGGCCAAGCCCGCCTTCATGAAAATCGCACAGTGGAAGGCTGGCATTGTTCCCGTCATGTACCGCAGGTAATAAAAATTCCTTCCTATTATTAGCAATAACACTATAGCGACATATTCCACGCCAAACTAGTTTGGGTAGGCTAAAAATGAATCTATTGGGTACAAAAATGGTTGCACTGATGACGTGGCAGCTAGTGACAACTTAAACAACAGTACTTCTTGAAAGTTAAAAAAAGAAAATTGATATTTTCACAACACTTTTTTTATATTATCATATGAAAAGTGTCGCTATAGATGTATAGTAACGGTGAAATCTGGTTGTGAATGTATCTGTTTCCAAAAAGATTTTGGCAAAAAGAAAAATGGATTCTTATATGCTTTATCTGATTGAATTCTGCAGAGTACCATGCATCAAAACAGGCGGGCTTCATTCTCTTTCCAAGGAAATGGTTTCTGGTTGTTGGTATATGTGATGAATGTAGCTGGAGGTGGTGACATTGCTAGCATGTGGGTGAAGGGAAACAAAACAGGGTGGATTAGCATGAGCCATAACTGGGGAGCTTCATACCAGGCTTTCGCAACTCTGAAAGGTCAGGCTCTTTCTTTCAAGCTCACTTCCTACACATCCAAAGAGACTATTATAGCCTGGAACGTCGCTCCGCCAAACTGGAATGTAGGACTGACTTACAAGACAATGGGGAATTTCCATTGATGTTCTGAAACATCGATTATCTGTCAATTTTTTTGCATTTTCAAGCCTTTGAGGAATTTTATTTTTAGTCTTTTTCCAAATCTGTTGACAATTTCTTGTCTTTTTATGTTATCCTTACTATTCAAAGAAATAGTATTGAATCATAACTTGTTAAGATATGTATCGTGAAAGGGTATATTTACATGTTTTTGCACTTAATATTGAAACTTGCCATTTTTGTTGAAGGTGACTCGTCTCCTATGGCCTCATTGCGATTTCTCCTAGTTTCTCTTCCCTGTTCTGTTGGAGACTCTTTAAATAGTAGAATTTGTTAATCGTTTAAATACTAACAGAGTTTATTAATCAACTTAACATACCATAGTAAATGTTTGGTATGGTACTATTTAGGCAGGCTATCTATAGGAGACACGGACTATCTATTAATAAAGGGTAAATATTTTAAATCTAGACCGTTGTTTTTTTTGTAGACAGTCAGAGATGTGTTTGTCCGAATAATATCATAGCAAATAGCAAGCACTTGTTATCGCTCCCCAATTTATATGCTATAAACTCCGGTATATATTTCATTTCCTTTATATAATGAGGCATACACACCATTTAAAACGTTTGATTTTGATGTGCAAATTGAAACCGAGACCTCAGTTTTACTAGCACTCGGTTCTCATTAGATTATCGTTTGGATGATCACCATTTGAAAAGAGGAGATCAATAAAAGAGAAAACTAATGATGGATGAAATTGCCATGCATACTTAGTATTAAATCATATTCATATGAGACCCACAAAGTAGCTGTTGTGGGGGAGGAGCATGTTACCAAACACAATCAGAGTATTGTGCCCCCCATGCATATAGAGAGAGAGAGAAAAAAAACTTTGCCTTCATTCCATTCCTTAGGCACGCCTTCTCTCCTTTTTGACTTCAAATATCATGATGAACCCCATGCTCAAAATCATTTCTCCAACCTTCTAACCAACTCCTCATATCTTCATTTCAAGCCAACCCCATTCAATTAGACTTCTAGGCTATGTTTGTTTGTAATCCAAGATTATTAATCTTAAAATTATAATCTCCAGATTATAATTATAATTCAAAAACAATAGTCATTTTATAATCTCTAGACTAATATAATCCCAAGTCTAAATTTTAAAATAAACAAATTCAAATTTCAAGTATAATCTTTGCAAACCAACAAAGTACAAAATAATACTCACTAAGCTTTATTAATCAATGAACCAGAGTATGGAATATGCAGATTATGATAAACATAACTTACTTGCAAAAAAACAAACTTTTTTTATTTTATGGCCAACTAATCTGCACTTTCTCCATACCAGCAGACAATCTTTTGAGCTAAATAATCTCAGGCCACCAAATGTATATTCTCAATAAAATATAAAAGCAACTTCATATTACATTTATGAAAGCTTCTTTGAATTATCAGTTCTCCCCAAAGAGCCCCAACTTTACTCTTCCCAACTCCAACCCAGTTTCCCATCTATAGAAAAGAAAAGGTTGGCTAGATTAAATTTTCAGTACATTTAATTTCCCAAGAGATCCATGAAAATTAGCATATTATACTGTGCTAGATAACTACTTCTTGGGATCCAGTCTTTCAATCCCTGAAATGGGCTATCTCATTTCTCTCACTTTCATGATTCTTTCATTGGCATCTTCAAGAACAATGAAAATTACTGAAGCTCAAGGGATCAAATCGGCTCGTCTTCTTGATCTAGTCATTAGAGATTACACATTCCAGTCGTATGACAACTATTTTGGGACAGGTAAGTTACACACCCTTCATTTACCAGTAAATCTGTCAGGGATCAATGTTAATGCTATAAGATTTCGTTGCGGGAGTCTCCGAAGATATGGTGCAAAATTTAAAGAATTCCATTTAGGCATTGGTATTACAGTCCGCCCTTGTGCAGAGAGAGTTTTGCTTGTGACACAAAATCTTGGACACAACTGGTCATCTATATACTATGATAATTATGAGTTAACAGGTTATCAGCTCATTTCCCCTGTTCTAGGCCTACTAGCTTATAATGCCGGCGATGACATGAATTTTAGTACACCATTTGAGGTTGGAATCAGGGCCAGGGAAAATCCGATCACCATAGATTTCAGTAACATTACAAGGCTTGTGAATATCACCACAGGTTTTATACCGATGTGTGCTAGTTTTGAACATGATGGTAAGGTGACACTTAGTAATCAAGTGTCCCATAATATTTGTGTTGCAATGGGGAATGGTCATTTTGGGTTGGTTGTTCAATCCCCATTGATACCATTGAGAAAGAAGGTAATCAGCAGGTGGAAAGTGGCGGTTGGAAGTTCGATTGGTGCTGCAATTGGTGCTTCTCTTCTGGGAATGCTTTTGATAGCAATGTTTGTGAAGGTCAAGAAGAAAGCAAGAATGGATGAATTGGAGAGAAGGACTTATGAAGAGGAAGCTCTGCAAGTGTCAATGGTTGGGCATGTGAGAGCTCATACTGCAACTAGCACTAGAACAGTACCCACAATTGAGCACCAGTATAGACCTCCTCCTTGAATTTTTTTTCCATCAATTTTCATGGCCTTCTTGAATTGTTCAATGTGGAAAATATTCATGATTCTTTGTCAACGAGGAATTACACATAGAATGCATAATTAGAACCAGTTTTGTCTTATGAACTCATATTAATGTAGTACTATTGTTATTCTTGTACTTGTAGATCATATATCATAATTCATAGGATTGAGATCATGGTTTTGACTTTTGTAATACCATGTTGGGGGGCTGATATTTTCTGCTACTGTTACCAGCAATTCCAGGTGTTGTGGAAAATTCAGAACCATAATGCAACAAGGCAAAATAGTTAACATCTCTTTGGGGTATCTTATTGAGATTGATTCTTTTCTTTCCATTTTGTGTGTGACATGGGAAAAAAGGAAATGTTGAGTTTGTTGTAGGAAGCTAATGGAAGTTTCATCAATTTTAGAGCCCCCATGAATTATGATGATTAATCTTCAAAGAACACTTGAATGAATGAGGGAGAGGGAGGGAGGCATCAACAACTTTTTCATTTTTTCTTTCTTTCAATCTTTTAGTTTTGTATTGGCAATCAAACAGAATTGAACCTCTTAACACTTTTACCACTGTGCTAGCCAGCCTATAGGTGTTCTATTTTTTTAAAATTTAAGACAAACTTATTGTGTTGGTAATTATAATGATATTGTAGTGGCTAGTGGGTGAAGATTGAAGAAGAAGATGCACAATTGGGCTGGGCTGGGCTGCTCAAAGTTAATACAAGAAATGGGCCTTATGAAACATGAACTATCTATGGGCCTTATGAAACATGAACTATCTATGGGCCTTATAAATTGAGGACATGAAAATTAAATACGAGTGTTTTGTATTTTAAAATATAAATAAGTGAAATTGTAATCCAATTATTATATCCGCATAGAGTTTTTTCTTATGGATTTTAATACATAAAAAAAATAGATGTTTCCTTTTGAGAATAAATTCACTAAGAATGGCCAATAAATTAGTGTTTTTATACAATTCAATTCAATAGAATCGACAAACTTTATATTTTGAAAAATAAATCAAGAAATTTTAATTCTGTTAAAATAATTAAATGAATGTTACTATGGTAAATAAGATTGCATAATATAAAATTATCTCATTCTTGTTGAAAGGTGTAAGAAACTAGTTAAAAAAACAAGGAGAAATACTACTATATTTTATTTTTAAAAGAACATGCATCATCATTTTTAACAAAGTATAATATTGTTAAATAATTTCACATAATAATTTTTTTGGAGTCTAGGTTTTCCCTTATTAGAAATTAGAAACAAGATCTTTTAAACACTTTCTATTTTTGTAATTTACTCTTTCACCTCCAGGCCCCACCCCTTCTATATACTTTTCGCGCAAACCCCACTCTTCCACGGAAACCTTCTGTTATTTTATCTTTTTTCCCGGGAAAATTAACAGCCTCCTCCTTCTGTTAAATCTCTAAACTCCCATCATCTTACCTAAAATCTCACAACAACTCTCTTTCTCTCTCTTCAATGTCAGCCATGGACAATAATCCCACTGCTCCAACAATAACAAACGAATCCCCTTTCAAATCCCCATCTTCTCCTTCTCAGCTGAATCTTCCTTCAACAATGTCATCAAAACCCTCCCTTTCTCTCCAACCGACAACCCCATCAACAAATATTCTCTCTCTAGGGTACCAGCCCTCTCCTTCCCGCACGATTTACAGCGATCGCTTTATTCCCAGCCGATCTTCTTCCAATTTCTCTCTCTTCAATATCTCTGCTCCCCCTAATTCCGATGACTCTCTCTCATCTTCTTCCGCCGCCTACGCGACCCTTTTGCGCACCGCATTGTTCGGGCCGGACTCGGGCTTCTCTCCTCCCGTCACCCCTGAAAAGTCGACCCCCAGGAATTTACCGAGTAGTCTGCCCACCCGGAATATTTTCAGGTTTAAGTCCGAAACCCGTCAGTCTTTGCATTCTTTATTACCTTTCGGGTCGGATGATGATCAGCTGCCCGGGGTTAGTCATAGCCCGGTCAAGTCTCCAAGGAAGGTTCCAAGATCACCTTATAAGGTTTGGGTTTCAGTTTCTTCTTGCAATTTGGTGATGAGGGCTATGTTATAGTAGGTATTGTTTTCTTGGGTACTTATGGGCGTTTTTCTGAATTTGGTTTATAGGTTTTGGATGCACCTGCTTTGCAGGATGATTTTTATCTGAATCTTGTTGATTGGTCTTCACACAATGTTTTGGCTGTAGGGTTGGGTAATTGTGTGTACTTATGGAATGCTTGCAGTAGCAAGGTGAATTTTTGACTTTTGATCTGCTTATTCTTTTTGAGATTCATGCATTAAAATGTGTTTTTTCTGTGCTTTTGGAGGTTACCCTTTTCTTGTTTAGTGTTCTTATATTACTGATATTCTACTGGTATGATATATACAGGTGACAAAGTTGTGTGACTTGGGAGTTGATGACAGTGTTTGTTCAGTTGGGTGGGCGCAGCGCGGTACACATCTTGCCGTGGGAACTAGCAATGGCAAACTCCAGGTGATACTAATAGTGTTTTAAATTCATTAGTGTATTGATCCGAATTTATCATTAATTAGTAAAATGATCCGAATCTTTGTCAGTTTGTGAATTGCAATATGAAATAGTAATTTCAGTAAACTAGGTTAGCCAGCTAGAGTACTCTTACTAATAGCTCATGCCTAGCTCAAGTCAACTAATTACTGCCAGCACTATGTTTTCAAAAACTTGTGTCTTTATTCTCTTTCTTACTCTTTATGGTGTCATATGTAGTGAATTTTATGTTATTAGTTCCTTATAGTAGCCTAAGCTAAGCCAGAAATCAATTGACTAGCCAATGCCTTGTCTGTTGGAGCATTCGAAATTGTCTCTTTGAAGGTATAAGAGAATGAGCGCTACAATTACATGACAGTTATGAAAATATTAATGATGATATTTTCTGTTTTAGAATCATTAATGACAAGCAACATATTCAGCTTTCTACTAATTGATAGGAAGAAATCAATCAGAACACCTTAAGAGCTTTAGAATATTAATCCTTGGTATGATTGTTTGCAACCCGCTCTGAACAAGACGGACTTGTTAGTTTGTGCATTTACTTAGCTGAAAGGCAGCATGCACTTGAATCAATGATGTGTAAACTATATGTAGGTTTGCCCTATGCAGAAACCTATAGAAGGTTAATATAGTCTCTTCTGCTGTAAAATTTAACCTTTGATGCCATATTGACTTTTACTAGTTTGGAACCGAGGTGTGGAAGTTTTGATTCTTATCCTTACATGCTGAGGGATGAATGAGTGCCTAACTTTGGGCATCCTTACTTTTCTCTAGTTCCAACAAGTTGTCTAAGATCAGATCTGCTAAAATTGATTTTCTCTTCGGAGTGAAAAAAAAAAAAAGAAGAAAACTTTGAGTTACCTCTTATTAAACTCTCACTTCTAGAAAAATTTGGACCAGACTGATACACATACACAAGCAAAGACAAGCGTGGTCTTACGTACCTAAAACAGCCAGATACTTCTTTTGCAGTGGTGTTGAAGCAGTGAAACATATTTATATCACTTTGGGCTGAGATATATAAGGGACTATTGAAGAAGTCTTTAACCAAAGCATCTTCTTCAATCAATGATTGTGATGCATAGTATTCCCTCTATTTACGTCTGGGATTTCCATGAAAGTTAATACCATAACTCAGCAGTAATATTAAATTATTTTTCAGTCAAGTTACTTTCCCAACTAGTTTGGTTTGAGTTGAGTTCAATAATAGTTACTTGACCGCCAACTTGTTAAAATATATTGAAACCTTAAACTGCCACCATGAAATTGAAGAAAGATATTGTATTAACTTCTCATTAAGCTATATCTTTGCATAGTAGCTATTGGTAGTCGCTAGTTAGGGTTAATACCTAATGATTCTACCTTGTACTTCGCAGATTTGGGATGCCTCTCGTTGTAAAAGGATAAGAACTATGGAGGGCCATCGGCTACGTGTTGGGGCCTTAGCCTGGACTACATCTCTGTTGTCTTCTGGAAGCCGGGACAAAAGTATTCTTCAACGGGATATACGTGCTCAGGAAGATTATGTTAGTAAGCTAAGTGGACACAAGTCAGAGGTCAGATTCCAACTTTGATTAAGCTTGGTTGAGCATCAATTAGCTTTTCTTATTCAAATCATATTTTACCATTTTTCATGTTTATATCTTTAATGTTTTCTCGGGCTGATATTCTACTGGTTCTGATATAGGTTTGTGGATTGAAGTGGTCATATGATAATCATGAATTAGCATCTGGTGGAAATGATAATCGAGTATGTAAAAAAAATTATTTCTTCAGTCTACTTTTCAAAAATTAAATAAATAATAAATATCATTTACTTGGCCGTGACTCTCGCTAAATTAATTTTCATTACTCTGCCATGAATTAGCATCCGACGGAAATGATAATTGATATTTTCTTCACTCTATTTCAGCTTTTTGTTTGGAATCAACATTCAACTCAACCTGTCCTGAAATACTGTGAGCATACAGCAGCTGTGAAAGCAATTGCATGGTCGCCCCATCTTCATGGACTTCTAGCTTCGGGTGGTGGCACCGCAGACCGATGCATTCGGTTCTGGAACACAACCACTAATTCACACCTGAGCTGCATGGATACTGGTAGTCAGGTAATCTTGCCCATCATTATGCACTTTCAATAACATATATGGCTTGGTTATAAAGATTTGATTCACGTCTGTTACAAGAGATATTATGTAGTTATATGTCATATTACTGTCCCTTTTGGGAAACACTTCCGATATTTGAAACTATTTGATAATATAATAGGTGTAATCTTGCATGACTTTTTAACCCCCAAGGGGGCCCTAACAACACGAATATGTCACTTTGAATCATTTGAAGAGATGTTATTTGTACTGTTTTTTGCTTATACTTGGAGTTGAGCACTGCTCCCTGCATCGTTGATGCCAAATGGTTTTTGTTCTGGTCAAGATGCATCGCTTTGGAAAGTTCTAGAGCAATTTGTGTGGCAAAAGTGCATATGACAGAACACACAACACAAAATGGAGCGACTTTGATACAGTTACTGAACTTTCTATTTTGGTTATCAACACTTCAAGAGTAGTAGTTATTGTTTAGCTGAGCATCATTCCCTGCTGTTTGCACGAATGTTGAGTGTCTGTAGTCATAGTCTAAGGGGTTTAATTAGCTTAAAAAAAATTAATTAGCTCAAAAAATGTTAGGTGATATTATTCTTGGTGATAAAGTGAATTGAATTCACAGTACTTGGCCTTTTTGTTAGCTTAAAAAAGTGATAAAGTGAATTGAATTCACAGTACTTGGCCTTTTTATTAGCTTAAAAAATGTTAGCTGTTATAAAATTAGATGTGTGTGTAATGACCATTACTAAGATGTATTAATTCTTATTTTACCTATGATAGGTGTGCAATCTTGTTTGGTCTAAAAATGTCAATGAACTTGTCAGCACCCATGGATATTCACAAAACCAGATAATAGTTTGGAGATATCCTACGATGTCAAAGGTACTATACCCTGAGCCTTTGAAAGAAGCACGTCTCTGTACATTGGTAGATATCCTTACTTCCTAAATTTATGTTTTTAACTTTTTTTTCCGTAATGCAGTTAGCGACCCTTACTGGCCATTCATATAGAGTTCTTTATCTCGCCATCTCTCCTGATGGGCAGGTAACTTATAAACCTTGGTCAATTAATGAATAAGCTGTACTTCTTTATATATCCATTTCATACATGTTAGTCCTTAACCGTGACAACTATTGTTGTAGACTATTGTCACAGGAGCAGGAGATGAAACACTGAGGTTCTGGAATGTGTTCCCATCTCCAAAATCTCAGGTAACTTGCATGACGTTAACAAATAATTGACACGTGCCAACATTTGTCATTAATAACTTAGCGCATTGCTTCTACCATGAGTTTAGTGGGTTTTTGATTCATAAAAATATGAAGTTTATTTCCTTGAGAACTAATTGTGTATTGGCACATGCCATCTCCTGTTGAAAGTATTAAATTTTTTATTACTGTAATTTAGAAATACTTGAGCTTCTGTTACCTGTTAAATGAGGGATGCATCATATATTTCTATGTGAGCCCTTTACAGATTTTACTTTTTCCTTACATTTGCTTGCTTTGTTTCTCATAGTGCACCTCCTAATCTATGTATTGGAAAGACAATAAGCAGCTTTTATATGAATGGAACTTTTTCTTGCAGAACACTGAAAGTGAAATCGGAGCATCATTCCTAGGAAGAACTCAGATCCGGTGACTCTTGCATTCCTATGGTCTGTGAAGTTGGGATAAAATCATTGCCACGAGTTAAGATAGAAATGCTGAAGGGGGTTTGGTTTGCTTAAGCAAACAGCTACAACCAAAAGATTTGCAGATGCTTGAATATTGACATACAAAGTGGAAGGGGCGGATTATCTCTTCTTCCTGTCAATTGGATGATTCGAGTCATCTGCCTTTTTGACATGATAGATAAAGTTGTACAGTGGGAGCTGTTATTTAATTCTCAATAACTTCTTCCTAATATTCTGTAAGTTTTAAGATTATTACCGGAGATGAATCTGTAAATAAGGTTGCATCACACGATTGTTGAAGTTGAAGTAGTACTTTGTGAAACAAAAAATTATTGTACCATTACAAGTAGTTAGCTGGCGCATAGGATCATCAATAAAACTTGTTCGCTAATGATATTTTCTCTCTTTTTGACGGAAATATTACATTACAGTATTATTAGAAAATTATTATTTTCACAAGTAAAGGTTGATATTTTTATAAGGTTTTTCTAACGTAGAGGTGGTGTGAGATTCATTTACTATTCTGTGAGAGACTGAAATTATCAATTTTATTTGTGTTAACCGCTGGACAACAACCCTTGTGTTCGTCTGCTAATGAATTTTAAGCTCGTGAAAAAAGTGTTTCTTTCTTATACGTCTCTTTTGCTTTGATATTCTTACTCTACAATTGATGACCCACAAATCATGTTATGGTTGAGACAGGCTGCTGCTGCTGCTGCTGCTGCTGATGATTGACATAAAGTTCTGGTATGGTTGGCTGAACCACTAATTTCAACCGTTTAATTGTTACTACCCATCAACAATTCTTTGTCAACTCAATACCGTGTTGTAAAATTTGGCAACTAATTTTAAGAAACGAAGCATATAACTATCATGGATAGCATGGATGAAATTTTCTATCGCTGTATACACATAATAATAATCAATCCTTATATATAAATACAGCACAAAACTCAATTTCAAATCAATTGAAAAATTCACCGAGTCAACTCTTAATTAATTAAGAGTTAACTCGGTTATTTCTCCTCTCATATATCGTCTCTTCGCCTTCCCCATTCTTCCATCTCCTCAATTAACCCTCATTTGATTCCTTTTCAATTCTTCTGAGTTCACTCACCCTGATTTTCAAATTGGAAGCCAGCTGATGCAAATTGATTTGAAATTGATTTGTCGATTGATCTTCCAATTGGAGTCTTCCCTGTTCCGTTTTCCTTCTTCATTAAATTCAATTGTCTCTTCATCTTTTCTCCCTCTCTTAACCTCATTCTCCCACCTCGACAGAAACTCACAAACCATTTTGTACGAAAATGTAAAAGATATCTCTAGATTTCTTTTTTCTTGCATCCAAAATTGCACCAGCACTCAAGGTGCGTTCTATTTTCAATTCAATTGTTCTCTGTCCTAGGGTTTTTTGATTGGTTTTGGAATCGTCTCTTCATATATTCTTCAATCATATGTTTGTATCTTCGTTTGGGCTCCGCCATGGCCTCCTGCCTCCACTCACGGCTACACCTCACCTCTTCGCTTCACTTTTATACGTTAACGCCAAGATCTTCTGCCACGTCCCAATCACGTAAGACGCCCTGATCCTGCACAGTAAACACGATAAACACCTCAAGCTTCGACCATTCCGTTAAGGGGATAGCTTCGAGCGTGAGTCGATGAACGTGTTCACAAGGTTAACAAAATGGAGGATGTAATGCCTAGTGTCTTGAGAGAGATGATAATAATTATTGAATCTATATCCCATTATGAATGGTAAAATGTGTGTACATACCTCTTTGTGAAGACTTCCTTGCTAAGCTATACTCTCCTTGCCTGGATTACCGTGCCACCTACTACTACCTGACACACCCCCTTGATCTGATGGGTTCTACCGACTGCATGTAGTTTATCCACTGCCTTTGTCATTTGCTTTCTGCGCCTACGGTTATAATCCCATCCACATTAATGCATGGCAGGTTCTCTAGTCAACCGTCATGCTTTTTCATCATTACAAGTCAAAATAATAGATATTAAAATGTCCAAAGGATCGATCCACTGAACCGACCCGGTCTTATAAGTCAAAATGAAAATAATAGGATAACTGGGCTCAATGACTTTCATGGTTCAATAATAAAGGCCCAATAGATCAATTAAATGAGTAAACCCGATCTACCCGGCCCAATGAGAGAAAATATCATGACCCAACATTGCCCCCTAGTTTTTTGTTGAATAGAATGTTTAATAGAAAACTATAAATAGTCCATGATATTTTACTGAAAATCCATAATAAGAAGTAATTGAAATGTACCCGGTTATTGTTCACGAAATGAAATGAAAGGGGATCAAAGGCCCAAATCAGAAAGGCCCTGTCTATTAAATATCTGGACCCGAGACCGGACGCTTCCCATTCAAATTCCAAATCATTACTAACATTTAATGTATCAGCCTTGAACACCGTGTAACCGTCAATATAAAAGGATAACTTTATCAAATTTGACAGTTTTACCTGTTCATTTGAAATTCGAGCGCCTTCTAAACTTTCTGATCTTTTTCTGAAAATCGTCACAAATGGCTTCCCAAAACTCTGAACAAAGTTCCCCAATACTGGTAACACCGATCACAGTGGTTCCACCAAACCCTAACCCTCGTGAAGGAACCACAAGCGTAAACCCCAAACCAAAAACTCCAAAACCCCTCCTGAATACTACAGGAGTACGGATCGCTTCTCGCATGCCAACACTCCTTCTATCGTGACTGAGGCTGAACTAAAGAGGGTTCGATCTCGGTACCATATTCTCGGATACCCACGCAATCGGGGTACCCAGATCCGGGTGAAAAGATGATACCAACGCACGGGAAGGTTGACTATCGTCCCCCGCGACCTTCACCGAGAAGGGGTTCGTTTTCCCCTGCACATTTTTATAGTGACCATACTGGGGTTCCTGGGTGTGGGGTTCTCCCAGTTGGTACCAAACTCCTACATTCACATTCTGGCCTTTGTGGCTTTCTGCCATGAGTTGGGCGTCGAGCCCTCCCTTGACTTCTTCTTCACCGCCTACAAAAATAGTACAATCCAGGAGAAGGGGTTCAAGGCCCTTAAAGAAACATTCTCCAAGTCCGAGAAAAGTTCGAGAGACGTTCACTGGTGAACACTCCTTCGAGCAATAGGGGATGGCACGAGAAGTGGTTCTACGTCAAAGGTCCCGAGATTTCTTCTTTACCGAACTGGGCAACTGACGAAAAGATCTCTGCTGACTTCGGAGACATTTCTGAAGAACGGGAAGTGGAAATGATGGAACTTTTCGACAACTTCCCTAAGGAGGAGTGGAAATATGGACTCTCTCAAGGTACGGCATGGTTATATGACCATAAGTGTAAGTATTGGTTTATTTCATATATATAAATTTTTGAAAATGTTTTATGATGGGTAATTTAACATAGGATTGCTTGTTTTATGCAGTATCTTTGATCAGACCGAGCTCCTTAGAAATAAAGGAGTTCGAAGATTTTTTGTCCGAAGTCTTCTAAGCCGCTTGAGAATCTACCAACGTGAAGTTACTCCCCGGCCGAACCGACCCCGGAAATTCATACGGATGAATGTCGAATGTAAAGAAGCGAGAGGTGAAGAGGTCCTTGTACCGAAAGAGACCCTTCATCCTCGTCGAAGAGAGAGAGCCACCAGAAACCCAGTCACCCCTCTCGTCACCCCTTCCGAATCCACACCGTAAATGTAGAGCCAACCCCATACCTATTCCTCAACGAGAGGTTTACTCGATCGTCTCCGATCAAGAAGTGTCCTCCGACTAAAAAATTAAAAAACTAAAATAAACCCTCTAACCGCCAAAGAACTCAGGGTGCCTCGCCTTGGTTATCCCACCTTCGTGCCCCTGTAGAAAATACAGATTAGACGACAAGACGGTGACTGTGACGAAGGGATTTCAACGCTATCCAGGAAGAGGAAACGCACTCCTGATAGCCATCCGAGTTCTGCTTCTGCCTCAACACCTCAAGGACCCACCTCAAATAGATCCCCTCCAATTGAAACCATACACGCGGACCCTACCCTCCCGAATAAATGCCCAAATCTCTCTCCCGAAAGGCCAAGACTTTCCCCAAACGACCCTTGGCCCTCGTGTCGGGTTACCATGCCGAGGTGGGATCTCCGACCTTGTGGCCTAGGTTCAATGCCAATTTCCCTTCGACCTCTTCTTGAGCTTTCGTTGAACAATCGACGACCAATTTGCTTCAAAGATCACACGACGCAATCTCGCTCGATGAGGGGATGAGCTATTTGGCTAAGGTAAATAATCATTTCTTTTTCTTCTATGTCTCTGTTCTCCTTTGGATATTTGGACGTTGACTTGAATATTTTAAAAATACGCAGTCGATCTTTGTTTTCTGGACGATCAAGTCCCCGACACATAAATGGGGAAGCCGAGGAGGATTTCATGAGGCAGGAGATAAACATGCTGAAATCAACCTTGGATCGAGAGAGAGTCGGTCGTGAAGATGCTTTTCATACCATCAATGGTCTTCAAACAGAATTAGATCGGGCTAGGATGGATTTGAAGACATCTGACGACGAGTTAAGGGCCACGAGGGATGGGTTGGGTCAAGGTCCGTCAAGCCAAACAAAGCTTTGACTGATATGAATGCCGGTTTGGTTGAAGAAAACCTACTCCTGAAGGCAAAAAATGAGGAGTTTTCTTCAGCCAACCGAAGCTTGGTTATACAACTTGGTGAGGCTGAGACGAAGGCCCAGGACGAAGAACGAAGGCATAAGGCCAAACGTCACAAACTTCGCCATAAAATAAAGGATCTTGAAGGACGGGGCCCTCTCCTGACTGAAGAGATCCGGAAGCAGATTCAGGCGGACTACAGGAATTCGGACAAACTTAATGCCGAAATCCTGAAGGTATATTCGGAGGGGTACGAAGATTGCCGAGAGCGAGGAAAAGAGAAGCTATCGGCTGCTCAGTTGGACCCGGCATTGCTCAACTCCGATGATGAAGGTGGGGCCTAAATGTCCGTCCTGTTTTTATTCTATGTAAAAAATTTAACTACTTTAAAGTTTCTGTATTTATGGGACTGGTTTATTATTAACTTGAATGAATGAATATTTTATTTTATTGATGAATCTTCAACTGTCTTGATCATGACTTCTGTTTCGATTAATTTCTTGTCAATAATTCAGTATCAATAAACTAATCCCGACTAGTGAATCAGATATGGCATATAATAGTTAATTTATGAAATGAAGTAAATTGAATTTTTCGGACATGATTCAACTTAACTGAATTAAATGAACTGAACTCAACATTTAAACAAAATAAAGTAATATATGATCATCGATACCAAAGTGTGAGATCGGTCATGTGTGAGGTGAACTTAGCCGATCCTCCTTGCACCATCGAAATCTTGCTTACCTCTCAGGGTAGAACAAATATATAAGGACCAAGATATAAGGATCAATAATGACCATTGATTTACCACCCTAGTAAAATCAATATAGGATCATAAGGACCTTTATGGGCTGCCATCGAATGGCCAGCGAGTCCTACCATACCTCCTTACACCATTGTGACCTTAGGACAAATAGGACCAGATTGATAGTGACCATTGATTTACCACCCTAGTAAAATCAATATAGGATCATAAGGACCTTTATGGGCTTTGCCATCAATGGGCCAAATGAGTCCTACCATACCTCCTTACACCATTGTGACCTTAGGACAAATAGGACCATGATTGATAGTGACCATTGATTTACCACCCTAGTAAAATCAATATAGGATCATAAGGACCTTTTATGGGTCGCCATCGAATGGCCAAATGAGTCCTACCATACCTCCTTACACCATTATGACCTTAGGACAAATAGGACCAGGATCGATAGTGAAAAAGTGACTTTTTATTGATAATGAACAATCATGTACAGACTTCCGATAAACTGACTTAATCTTTATTGAAAATATTTCCGAAGCCTGCCAGCATGCCAAGTATTCTTGATCTCGGAACCATCTAGTGCCTTTAACCGATAAGTACCTGGCTTTGGTACTTCGATCACTTCATACGGCCCTTCCCAGTTCGGCATTAGCTTTCCTGTGTTTTGAGGCGTAGATGCTTCGGCTTCTCTAAGGACGAAGTCTCCTACTTCGAATCTACGAAGTTTGACCCCTTTGTTGTAATGTTTGGCCACCCTTCGTTGATAAGCAGCCAATTTGAGCAAAGCTACCTCTCTGACTTCTTCTAGCAGGTCCAGGTTAGCTTTCAGTCCTTCGTCATTGTAGATCTCTCTGAACTGACTGACCCGAAGACTTGGAGATCCGACTTCGACTGGGACTAAGGCATCGCATTACCATAGCCCAATCGAAGGGTGAATCCCCAGTGGTGGTCCTCGGTGTAGTTCTTAGTAGTATCCACAAAGACGCTTTCAAGAATTCTTCCGCCATCTCCCTTTAGCTTCATCCAGTCTGCGCTTGATTCCATTCAGCAACGTCCTGTTTGTCACCTCGACTTGCCCATTCGACTGTGGATGAGCCACAGAAGTCTTCTTGTGTTGAATCCCCAGATCCTTTAAAAATCTTTCAAATTTTGAACCCACGAACTGGCGTCCGTTGTCCGATATCAACACCCTAGGGATCCCGAAGCGAAACACCACAGACTCTTTTATGAACTTTAGGCACTCTTGTTCCGTTATTGACCGAAGTGGTTTTGCCTCCACCCACTTAGTCATATAATCAATAGCAACTATGACGAAGCTGACCTGACCTTTAGCTTTAGGCAACGGTCCCAATATATCCACCCCAGACATAAATAAGGGTATAGGAGATAAAATCGAGTATATAAACTCTTAGGTGGTGATGTGGGATCGGACTATTGAGCTGGCATTTTTCACATTTCTTGACGTATTCTGTAGCTTCTTTGAAAATTGTAGGCCAATAGTATCCTTGTCGAAGTACTTTATGAGCCAAAGACTTGGCAGCCATATGATCACCGCAAATACCTTCGTGAACCTCCCGAAGAGCATACTAACCTTCGACGGAACCAAACATTTCAACAATGGTGAGGAAAAAGCCAATCGATAGAGATCCCCATCAATAAGAATAAAATTGGCACTCTTGTACTTAATCTTCTTTGCCAGCATCTGATCCGAAGGAAGGACGCCATCTGCCAAATACTCGATGTAGGGGGTCATCCAGCAGCTAGATCGCTCGATACACATCACCGCTTCGGTCGAACACTTTTCATTCTAACGCAAAACTTCCAAATATACCGATCCGTGGAAAACATCTCGATCTCGCAGATGGCCATTTTACAATGCATCGGTAATAGAATTATCGTTACGCTCTATGCCCTGAAATTCATACGAAGTGAAATATTGAAGTCGGTCTCTTAATTCCGCCAGATATTTGATCATCCGGGTCCCACGAACTTCATAATCTCCCGACAACTATTTAACGACCAATTGAGAATCACTATAGATGATCAACTTCTGGACTTCTAGACTCTTTGCCAGTCGGATACTTGTAACAACACCGCCAGACTCAAACTTCATTGTTCGTTGCTTAAAACCCGAACTCGATGGCTCATTGAACCTTGAATCCCTCCCACTCGTTAAAATAATTCTTGCCTTGTACTAATCATTATAGAGATCCATCTGCATACGACGTCCAAGCATTCGGACCTCATTGAAGAACTACAATCGCCGATCGATTTATTCAACCTCTAGCAACTCCTCTGCATCCGCTTCGTGAATGAACATTCCACCATAAAATCGGCCAAGGCTTGACCTTTGATGGCAGTTCGGGGATGGTACTCGATAAAAAATCGGACAACTCCATAGTCCACGCTGCTAGTCTGCCTTGAGACCTCTGGCTTGCCCATCACCTTCTTCAATGGTTGATCCGTGTAGACGACCAGGAGTCGACCTTGAAAATATTGCCGAAGCTTTCTACTGGCAATTATTAAAGCAAAGGCAAATTTCTCAATATTTGGATACCTGGTTTCAGCATCTCGTAGGACGTGGCTGACATAATAGACCGGATGCTTCTTTCCACTGATCTCCCGAACCAACACTGCTCCAACTGCCAAGGAACTTGCTGCAAGGTATAAATATAAGGTCTCTGCTGGGGCAGGTTTTACCAATAAAGGAGCGAAGATGATATATGTCTTTATGCTTGAAGGCGCTCTTCACACTCAAGTCCACCGGAACGTCTTCGCATTCTTCTTCTCCCCTTCAATGTGTCAAAGAAAGGAAGGCATCTCTCCGCAGATTTGGCGACGAACCTCCTCAAAGCCGCAATCTTACCATCGACGCTGGACGCCTTTGAATGACCGAGGAGTCTTCATATCAAGAATGGCACGGATCTTCTCCGGATTGGCCTCGATACCCTCCGATCGACCAGATAACCTGTGAACTTTCCCCGCACTAAGGTCGAAAGTACATTTGGTGGGATTGAGTCTCAATTGACGATAACGGATAGTCATGCAAAGCATTCCTCCGTGTCGTCCAAATGCTTCGAATCTACATACTCTTCACGATCATGTCATCTACATAAACCTCCATGTTCCTCCCGACCGCTCATCGAAGATGAAGTTCATCATTCTTTGGTAGGTAGCTCCAAAGATTTATAAGGCCAAAAGTCATCTTTTTATAGCGTACACCGAATCGATGTGTAATGAACGCCTGCCTTTGGAATGTCTTCTTTGCACATGGATATTTGATGATAACCCCAAAAAGCATCCATAAAACTTAGTAATGCATACCCAAGTGCCATCGATGAGTTTGATCGATATGGGCGGAGGATAAAAATCCTTCTGACAAGCTTTATTGAGATCGGTGTAGTCGATGCAAACCCGCCATTTTCCATTCTCTTTCGCGCACCAACACCACATTTGCTATCCATTCGGTAATCAATTTCGTAGATGAAGTCGCAAAGAGCCAAGAGCTTCGCAACCTCTTCATCGATGATCTTCTGCCGCTCGAAGCAAATATCCGCTTCTTACGTGATTTAACCGCTTCTTCAAGGATCTATCTCCAATTTATGCTCAAAGAACCTTTTGGCTAACTCCCATGCATGTCTTGTGGCTCCCATGCAAAAATATCCACATAACATCGTAAGAGTTCCATAAGGTTCGTCCAGAAGAGGTTCTGCAGACTGAACCAATCCTCACCGTCTTGTCCGGCTTTTCAGACGACCAACTCAATCTCCTCTCGTCCCTCCCAGAGGATCACCAACGGCTCGAGCCGCTTTCTCGAAAGGGTTTGATCTCAATTGCCATCATCTTTTTTACTCGCTTATCGACCCCATTCCGGATGAAATAATGAAAGATTCCGATAACATCGTTGGGCCAGTGTCTAAGTCTCCCCACCACCTCTCCTACTCCATGCTACTGGGGGAATTTGATTTTGAAATGAGGGATGGAGGTCACAACTTGGAGAGCCCGTCAATGTAGGCTTCCCAAATGGCGTTGTGGTCAATCCACATGGACAACATAGAATTTGCACGTTATCTCTACTCACCGAGGGCCGTATTAAGATAACCGGAGTTCAATAGTGCTCGCAACTCTGGACGGGTCGTTCTTAAAACCGTATAGAGGAGCCTCCCGCCCGACCTCCATTTTGTGCCCATCAAGATGCATCCTCCGATAAGCATGGGCATAAAGAATATCCACCAAAGATCCATTGCTCTATCATCATGCGTTTCACATCCACCGAGCCCACTTTGCTGGCCACGATCACCAATGCCCTTCATGCGGCTCGATGGGCTCAAGGATAATCCGCATCCGTAAATGATATGACGGTTCTGAAAAAGGTCTGCATCAATCTTCGTGGTAAATCATCATCATCGACATGACCGAATCAAGATAAGCCCTTCTTCTTCCCTACTAACTTCCCTACTGCACTCCCACAGCTTATTACATCAACGACTTGCCTTGGCGGTGGTATTGGAGCATTTTGGATGGGTGGTGCTTGAATCGTCTGAAATCTGCGGTTGATAGTCTCATCGATCCAATCCGCGGTCCTTCTCGACCACATAATCAATCGCCAAGTCGCCTCTAATCTTCTTCTCCACGAAATCCTTTAAATTACAACACTTATTAGTGTCATGGCCAACAGCTTGATGATAACCACAATATTTACGAGGGTTGCCATGTCCCGTCCTATAATTATCACGAGGTGGCTCAAAGAAAGGCTGGTTTCTGATCTGATCCAAAATTACCGACCTCTCTGTGTTCAATTGGGTGTAGACCTTATTAACCTTCTAAGCGTAAATAGGTGCACGACATTGCCGCCTTGCCGCCACGAAGTTATTGTACTTCTTCTTCAACTACCTTCCGCCCTCCTGATTATATCCCCCCACTCTTCTCTGATCAACTTCAGTCTTGGGAATCTCTATCTCCTTTAATTGGCTCAAAGAAGGATTTTTCAGACTATTCATAGCCTCTTCTACGATAATATAGCCTTCCGCCTTGTCAAAGGCTTCTGCCAGGCTTTTCGGATGGTGAAACATCAACTTCTTCACCAACTTCTCTGACTTAACCAGATCTAGCCCATTCTGGAACAAACCCACAGCTTGGAGATCATTAAGGTCGGACACCTGACCAACCGCTTCCCTAAACCTCTTTACATATTGGCCTAAAGATTCATTTGTGAATCTACGGATCTGTATTAAAAGAACTCAGAGGCTTTCCCCTTCTTCTATTTGCTTCCAAAACGTGTATGGAACTTATCACAAAGCTCGGTCCAAGAGAAATCGAATCCGATGGTAAAGTCCCCATCCAATCGCCTTTGCATCTTTTCTCGGTATCGTGACAAAAGTGTGACACTTGGCGCATCGGTGAAGTCATAATAATCCATCGGGCCGA
Organism: Panax quinquefolius; assembly: GCA_020205615.1. Classification (NCBI taxonomy): domain Eukaryota; kingdom Viridiplantae; phylum Streptophyta; class Magnoliopsida; order Apiales; family Araliaceae; genus Panax; species Panax quinquefolius. Next base: position 105,128,437 of record CM035174.1, on the reverse strand, counting down.
ACGCGCCGACTATGGTCATAAGGATCTCCGGACCCATCATAGCTTCCATACGAGGCAACTTTTTGGTGATATCCGCTTTCTCCTTGAGAATATCGGAGGAAAAAGGGATGCCTTCTTTCCCGGAGTGTCTTTCACCGTTGGACCTCGCCCAACCGCTTTTGAGTTCTTTCAACTCCTTTACCGTAAAATCAACACCTTCGGGTTGTGATGAGATCTCTTCTTCTCGAGCGACGTTAGACCTTTGAATGGATCGATCTCTTCCCGCCGATCCCACTTCCTTGTGGGACTTCTTGATTTACTCGACGTATAATTTCATCCTCATGATGAGAATGGTTGTCTTTGTACTCTCTTCCTCGGTTCTACGCACGCGATCTCTCTCGACACGCTTCTTCGCTACCATCGCCGCTGGTGATGCGGTGAACCAACGACCATCGATGCCTTCTTCGAGGCTAAGGGTGTTCTCGCTCTTGATCTCCTCCTATCATGAGAACGATCTCTGTAGACACATGCGTAGAATGTTCGGTTTACTTACCCTCCGGGTATCTCCTTATGCCTACTCCGTCTCTTTGAATGAACATGGCTAGATGCTTCGTCCCTTAACTCATCCACCAAGCATTTGTTCGGCTTATATCTTCCTTTGTTTTAATAGAACCACCAAAGCCTTATCTCCTTGCGTCGCCATCCTCGCCAATTGGCGCATTCGGTCTTCTCGACCACTTCGTGATGAGTCCCGGTCGGTGAGCCTTCCCGTCCCCGATCGGGATCACGCCTCTTATCAAGATTAAAACCAACTTCCGTCTGCGGCTCCACCATGGATCTTCTGGATGAAGTTCTCTGAAGTTATGTTTAGAGGCCGTGCTTTACGTGAGCACTTTTAGAAGGACCCAGACGATCCTTTCTTTGAAATACGAGGCGTGATGAACCGACGACCATCGCCTTTTCCTTCTACAGTGTACCATCTCTACTCCTCATCATCTTCCGAAGTAAGTTAAACAATTGTGATTGAAAATTTAAATAAAACTAGAACAAATCCTCCTTCTAGCGCCAATGTTAACGCCAAGATCTTCCTTACGTCCCAATCACGTAAGACGCCTACGATCTTCGCACAAAGAAACACGATAAACACCTTACAAGCTTGACGGCTGTTCGTTAAGGGATAGCTCAAAGCGTGAGAGTCGATGAAATGTGTTCACAAGGTTAACAAAATGGAGGATGTAATGCCTATTGTCTTGAGAGAGAGATAATAATTCCTTTGTCTATATCCCATTATGAATGGTAAAATGTGTGTACATACCTCCTCGTGAAGACTTCCTTGCTAAGCTATATCCCTCTTCTTGGATTACACGTCACCACCTTACTTACCCGACACACCCCCTTGATCCGATGGGTTCTACCGAAATCGCATATAGTTTATCCACCGCTTTTTGGTCATTTGCTCCACCATGCCCACCTTGTTATAATCCCATCCACATTAATGCATGGCGGGTTCTCTAGTCAACCGTCATGCTTTTTCATCATTACAAGTCAAAATAATAGATATTAAAATGTCCAAAGGATCGATCCACCGGAATGAACCCGCTTCTTATAAGTTAAAATGGAAATAATAGATAATCGGGCTCAAAAGACTTTCATGGTTCAATAATAAAGGCCCAATAGATCAATTAAAAGAGAGTAAATATACCCTACGTACGATGAGAGAAAATATCATGACCCAACAAGTACTAATTATATAATTATTTGTGATTAATTTTATTATGTCACTAAATATAATATTATTATGTTGCTAAATGTGTATGAAGATAAATTAAAATATAAATATAATAGAGAGGAAATCAAATCCTTGTCTATATTTATTTAAACAACATATATAAATATTGTTCCAACTTCTAACATTACCAAAAACTTTTAATTTATGAGATGTTATACATTTATAATTTGTTCCGGGGAGGGAGGGATAGGTGGAACTAAAATGGTCTAGTTCAACTGCCTTCGTGCCTAATGCTTGTATTTCAATTACGTACTCCCCTATAATAGGCCGGCTAACATGAGTACAAAATATTGTTCAAGTAATTTACAGTAATAAATAAAGTAGTATTACATTACATTAAAATAAAATAAATTTATACTAATTAATTAAAATTTAAAAAATCTGGCAAATGAATTGAAAATAAATAACACTGTTTTAACGACACGGATGGAGTATATATCATTTGCATGGTCTTGGTTGAAAATAAAAATGCTAGTCATCCCAAGTACTCTTTAAAAAGAAGTATTTGATTACGCGGGAAAATTTACTACATGAATTAGTAACCAAAATTGTTTAAACTATGTATCATATGTTGTTGTCATATAATAATTGCGGTCGTATAATTTGGTCATGGCTTTTTCGGGATGATTGTAGTCAACCAAGTTGTCCCATATATTTTTTTTTAACCCAAACATGATTTTATTGTGTTCCATTTCTTCTTTTTGTTTTATTTTTGACGACTAATTAACGTTGTTCACAATATAAGTAAATAATCGGGATAAATCAACTTTTGGTATTTATATTGGGACACGACTTATAATTTGGTATCTGAAGTGAAAAAAGTTACAAATTGGTGATTGTACTCGAAAAATGTTACATTTCGTTAAATATTAGGGACACGACTTATAATTTGGTACTCGAAGTGAAAAAAGTTACAAACTGGTGATTATACTCGAAAAATGTTACACTCCATTAAACAATAGAGTTTCATCTTTATTCTGTTTGAAAATTAGGGTTCTTTTCTTCTGTCCTTCTTCTCTCATTATTCTTGTCTCGATTCTCCATTGATTACTGGTTCCCATATATTTATTAAAGGATTTTCAGTGTTTAATTGAAAGGATGAGCTCGTCTTGGAGTGGAATCGTAAATGAAATCTGGAAAGAAGATTGTAGTTCATGCAATAAAATGAATGGATTACACCAGAGTTCCCAAGTCGGTGCCACTGTGTAGCAATGGTGCGAATGTGGGAGGTAAGGAAAGATGGAACAAAACATCGAGGTTCTTCTTCGCGTCTACTTCGCTTCTCTCTCTGTATATTTGTCTCTCCCGTTGAATCAATTTTAACGATTATTTAAAAATTGGAAAGTACAAGCACTAGAGATTTCAACATTTTTTGAGTACAATCATCAGTTTGTAACTTTTTTTACTTCGGGTACCAAATTGTAAGTCGTGTCCTAATGTTTAACGGAGTGTAAAATTTTTCAAGTACAATCACCAGTTTATAACTTTTTTTACTTCGAATACCAAATTGTAAGTCGTGTTCCAGTATATATATCAAAAGTTGATTTATCTCGTAAATAAGAACGTCTTAATTACTCCGTTTGAAACTTGAAAGATACGGAGGAAAATAAAGTAACAACATTAAATGAAAATAAAAATAACTGTCAAAAAAATAGTACTCCATCTTAATTAATAAAGATAAATATCTAATCATTTTTTTATAATTTTAAATATTGATATTTTTTTCAATTTGATGATTGTCATTTCAATTTTTATAATAAGTGATCAAACTTTTATTTTTCTTTCATTTGCGTTTAATTGGACATACTTCTTATGTTATAAATCGATAACGTGCATGTTCGTTCCGCTGATCACTAGCTAAGTCATTAATCATTACTTATACAATAAGTATATGTGAATAGAATAATTAGACCGGAAGAACAAAATAAATTTATTTCTGCAAATAAATAGATTATATTATCTATTTATTCGCAAGAACAAATTCATTTTGTTCTTTCTGTAGTCGTAACTAGAAGTACTCTTACTTATGTATAGTAAGTATTGTTTCCCTCGAACAAAGGGTGCAAACATCTCTATAGCTTTAAGAAGGTTAAGAAAACAAGAAGAAATCCCATGCCAATTAATTCATTCATTCGTGGTGAATTAATTATTAATGGATTAGGCAGAATGAAATTAAGGTTTAAAATGGGAAATTATATATGGAGGTGCATGTGTGATGATATTGGGAGGATTGCAGTATTTGTTGGGAAAGAGGCCGGGAGATTAATTTTGACTATGCATGCTTCACTTAATGATAAGTACTTACTTACTTATTTACTTACACATGCATCAATGCTGATCAGTAAATGCAGCAGCAGCAGCATGCAGAAGTTTCATTGTTTATGCATGCATAATATTCAGCGATATACTCCATTAAAGAAGGAGGATGTTTCCTTCAAACCCATAATTTAACAATTTCACTGAAAAACTTGCAATTTTTGAGTTTCTAGAATTTTTAGTGAGTTTGAACATTATTCAAACGCAAGGATACTACTAAAAAACTACAAACACTAATAACCCATACTCACTCACTGTGTAAACGAGTTGAATTAATCGAAACGAATAGAGAATCTTTAGAATCGACTAAAGCGTTCAATTATATTCGAATTTGAATTGTATTTAAAAATTCTACTTTCGTGATTTGATTTCGACTCAAATATTTATTATTTCGAATTTGATCCACTTTGGATCGAATTATATTCAAACTACTCATGGCAAATTCAGGTCAAATTCGAGTCTCCACGTAATAATTAGTTTTAATTAAAATTATAAATTGAATTTGTTATTTTACTTAGAAATGAGAAAATATATTTAGTATTACACTTTACAAATATAAAATCACAATTAAAAATAAAACAAAATAATAATAATTTATTAACCTATTTTTATTTGATTTTGTATATATTATAAGAGAATATATTGAGTATCTAATTGAATCTGTATCAATCGACTATGTATCGAATAACAATTAAGAATTCTAGTAGTTTGATTTTTAAACGACTCAAGTATAGCTTTGTTTAGATTTTACTCGTATTTTTATTCGAACTATATATTTTTTATGTTTAGATTTAGATCGTATATATTGTTAACGAATCAGAATCTCGCTCGTATTTTTTTGAGTTGAGTCTGAATCGAGTCCAAACTATTTAGTTCGTTGACAGCCTTATGTGTAAGTTATATTTCTATTTTTCTACAAAATATAAGACTATTTCTTTTTACGATAACACAAAAATTACACAATATTTTCAACTTTGTTGTCATTGAAAATATATATTTAAAATCTACAAATTTAATAAATATAATATGACTTCTTTTTTTGTGAACCAGAAATATTGTTGAAGAGGATGCGAAGGTGTATGACGCGCGCCCAAAAATAGGTATACACAACACCCATTCTCGAAATCGCCAAATACATAGTACATGTAAACAACTACATCTTTACTATTACAACCAGAAAATATGAGTTTGAATACAAATATTATCTTCTAGACAATATCTATACTCAAATAAATCCCCATCATAATTATTGATACATTATTTTACAAAATGGTGAGGACTACTAAACAACTCTCTCTGTAACCTTCATTCCATATACCCCGACTGCAGACTCGCCACATTCTCGCCTCCCCGAGAAGAAAATGGAACAACAAGGAAAAGGGTGAGCTCAACTAGCCCGAAGAAGAATACTATGACTAAGATAATATACAACAAATTATCGTTAGTCTCCAACAGGAAAAATCGATAGAATCACAATAGGCAACAAGTTTCAGATCAATATTCGCAATGGATATAATAATTCATGTAAGAGTCACGTGAGAGATGAAATCTACTATAATCTATGAATTTAACGAACCCATCATCAATATTTTATCCCCAGTAACATCAATCAATATTCATCTCAAATCAAATATTCATCTTTTGCACTACAGCCAAAGATATTCATCAATCCACCATGTTCATCTCAACACTGTTCATCTTTGTGTACTAAAGGCCAAAGATATTCATCGATCGGTATGTTCATTTAAACACCCTGCTCATCTTTGCACTACAGCCAAAGATATTCATCGAATCATTCATGTTCATTTAAACACTGCTCATCTTTTCACTGAAGCCAAAGATATTCATCGATCGATTATGTTCATTTAAACACTGTTCATCTTTGCACTACTGAGCCAAAGATATTCATCGATGGCCATCATTTAAACACTGCTCATCTTTGCACTACTACGTGCCAAAGATATTCAATAATATCATCATTTAAGACCGAGGATGATGAAAAATATTTTAAAGAATTAATCCATCCGGTGAAACAAAATGACAAGGATTAAGGATTAAGGATTCGTACTTTTGTTTTATCCATGTCCAACAATACCTCAAAAATAATCATAGTGGTGTAAAATTCAAGAATGATCAAAACATGGATACAATCAAAGCTAGTATCCGTAATAGATATTTTGGACGAAAAGAAGAAATTTTATTTTTAGGTGAATAATCTTGATATCATTGAATAGTCAAGATATCGTGAATAAGGTCAGAGTATCGTGAATAGTAACTCGAGCACCAAAAGATAGAAATTCCACAAAAACATCTTCACGCTTCATGAATAGTACTAGTGAATAAGTAACTTTCGTGAATAAGTAACTCATGAATAAGAACTCGTGAATAGTAACTCATGAATAGTAACCCGATATAAAAAGTTCCAAATTTGATAAAAAGTTCAACCAATATTTCAAAGATAATGATATCAAGAAATAATATCATTACGAAAAAATAATATCCCTTACCTCAAAGAATCAAGATTTCTAATGAAAGGTCAAGTGATCTTTGAATGAAACTTGTCTTGAAAGAACTCTCTCAAAGTATCTAAATACTCACAAAATACGCCAATAATATAGAGAGAGAAGAGAGAAAACTTTGTTTCGGTGTGATTTTCAATTCTAACTTAGCCCTCTATTTATAGAAAATGTTAGCTCACCGGGCGACTTGACCACTTACACGATGGCTTTACCTCGCTACTATTGCCACCCACCACATTTGAAATAAAATTCAGCACATTTCTTCACCAACCATAAGTGGGGCCCACTCAATTCTAGAATTTTCCACCAAAATCAATTATAAACCTAATTTCCGAATCGACACACCTCTTAAAATTCATAACAAATCATTCGTGCATTTTAACGGTTCAAAATTTGTGGACATATACTCAACTTATATATGTATAACATATCCAAAAATTACAACGATCCAACTACTTGATTAAATATTATAACTCACACAATAAAGTCAGAATAACCCCGATTTGATCTTTTAATACCTCCAATCCAACAAAAATACAAATAAAACATCTCAAAGATTAATTCCTTCATTAATAACCACATAAATAAATCCATCATTTATATTCATATAAAATAAATATTTCCTTATCATATGAATCAATAATTAATTATTCACAAATAATATTACAGAATCACAGTACTGGCAACCAGAGCCGTTCCCAGGAAAGAGGGGCTTTCCAATAAGGATCTCTCCTTACTGGCGCGCAATTAGGTGACCAAACCTCTCCTTAGATAGAACTTTCTAGACATTGCCAATAATGTTATCTAATAATATTATTCAAATAATATGAATTATTGATCCGATAATGGGAAATCTCGTAAATGACAATTATTGAAAACAATAATAATATACCAACGCAAAGAATTATCAATCAATAAAATAAAATATTGAATAAAGAATTCATGTGAAAATTATTGAGTAGTGCCTTTTTACGTAAGGATCAATAATTCAACAATACCGCAATACCTGGTGCTATCTTGTGCCACGCCCAGACATTCTTTGTATTTTAACCAATTTATTCAACAATGATCTTAATTAAGTAACAACTTCGCGTTATTTTTAACCAACTTATATTTGTCGTTTTCTTCATCCAATCGCTTTCAGTTATGGGGCCCACATGGTCATTACCAGTCGCATTTAATATTCCCGACGAAGACGAATATTCCACTTTCACCAAACGAATATTCCCAAATAAAAATGAATATTTTATAACCACTTCGCTTATTTTGAAATATTTGCGTATTTAACCCTTAACTATCCACATTAATCAAATCAACCCTTACTATTTCAAAATAATAAATAAAGGAAATTCCTTTTTTATTTAAAAATTTGGGATCTTCTGACAACCCCCTCCTTATGAAATTTCGTCCTCGAAATTGGCGTGACGCACTAGTGTTTCAAAAAGGTGAGGATACCTCGCTTTCATTTCCGCTTCCAATTCCCGGTCATTTCCTCTATAGCATGATTCCTCCACAAAACTTTAACTTGTGGTATGACCTTTCTTGCAGTAGACATGCTCCTTCCTATCCAAAATCTTGATAGGTACCTCCTCATACGTTAAGTCTTCTTCAATTATCTCGTCCTGGTTCTAACTCTATAACGTGGTTCGGGTCTTTCACATATTTACTGAAGTACAGATATGTGAAACACATTATGAACACGAGACATACTCGGAGGCAACGCAAGTCTATAGGCTACATTTCCTACTCGGTCAAGAATTTGAAATGGACCAATAAATCGTGGATTGAGCTTTCCTCTCTTCCCAAATCTTGTAACTCCCTTCCATGGATTAACTCACAACAATACATGATCCCCTACATTAAATTCCACGTCCTTTCGATGAAGATTAGCATAACTCTTTTGTCGATCTTGTCTTGGTTTATATACGTTATCGAATCATTTGGATCTTTTCGGTAGTCATACGCATTTTAACTCGGGTCCCAACAATGTTGCTTCACCCACCTCATCCCAACATTTTGAGAACGACATTTTCGTCCCATATAATGCTTCAATGGAACCATGCCTATATTTGTTTAATAACTATTGTTGTATGAGAATTCCACCAATGGCAAGTACTTATCCCAACTTCCTTTGAAATCTAGGACACGAGTTTTAATATATCTTCAAGAGTTTGAGTAGTCCTTTCGATTGCCCATCCGCTTTGAGGATGGTATGCCAAATCTAAATCAGAATTCGTGCTCCATAGCTTTCTCTGAACTAACCCAAAATCATGAAGTGAATCTTGGGTCACGATCTAAAACTATGGATACCGGCATGCCATGCAATCTCACAATCTCATTTATTGCATATACGAGAGAAAGGCGTTCAAGGAATAAGTCTCGTATCGTAGAAGAAATGAGTAGACTTGGTTAATCTATCAACAATAACCCAAATCGCATCTATGCCTTGAGAAACCTTGGGAAGATTAGTAATGAAATTCGATGGTAATGTGTTCCTACTTCCATTCCTAATCTCAAGTGGTTGCAATGGACCCTTAGGTACTAGATGCTCCGCCTTTACACGTTGGCAAGTTAAACACATCGAGATAAACTTTGCAATCTCTTTCTTCATATTATTCCACCAAAATGTATGTCAAGATCACGATACATTTCAGTACTTCCGAGGATGGATTGCAAATGGTGTATTGTTGCCTACTTCAAATCGTAGTCGTTAGGAACACAAAGTCAGAGTGGACTCAAAGTATTCCTTCTTCATCAATTCTCGCTTGGATATAGCTCCTTCTTGTACTTTCTTCTTCATACGCATCATTCGATTCAAGGGGCTTGACGACTTTAACTTTATCGATTAAAGTCGATTATACTCGTATATCATCACGTGGGTACCTAGAGTTTTCATCTCCATCTCTATTATTTGTAAATTATACGAAATTAGTCTTTGACAATATCGTACTCAGACTTGTAGATACGATCTTCTACTCAACACGCCAATTACCACGTTCGCTTTTCCGTGATGGCATGGTCGAAACATGTCTTTGAAATGAGTCTCCTCTTGAGTTCTTCAAGCTCTTCCCACATTCCTTGCTCCATTCGAATTTTGTATCTCTACGAGTCACCACGTTAATGGAATAGCGATTCGAGAATATCCTTCAACGAATCTCCGATAATAACCAACTAAGCCTTAAAGCTACGATTTTCGATTCGACTAGGTTGCTCTCAACTCGTGACTCATATCCCAATCTTGGATAAAGACGTCACAATGACACCTATCGCTTTTATCGCATCTAATATAGCGTCCCTATGAAAAGCTTGGAGTGAATTCCACAAAGGAAGTCACAAGATAAAGGCTTAGGTACCAAATTCTATAGTTGAATTTTTAACTCCTCGAAGTTCAATAGGAGCCATTCGATATGAGATTTTAGAAATGAGTTTTATCTACCGTTCAAAGTCGATACAAAATTTAATATCGTGCTTTGGGAGTAAGCCAAGAAATTCTTCGTAAAAATACGTCAGAAAAATCAATAACAACAAGAATATTATTCAAATCGGCGTGTCTTTATTCAAATCCATAACATGGACTAAGAAAACTTGACATCCGTAATAAACGAATGACTTCATGGCTTGATATGAAAATGTTTGACTACAATGGTTTGATTGCTTGAATTGAATAACAAAGTTGCTTAGGAATATGAAAACTAACAACCTTACAAAAGCAATCAATTTGGCATGATGAGTAGTTAACCAATCAATCCCTAAAATCACATCAAAAGCAAATATCTCAATAGAAATAAGGTTAACGGTAAATGTGATAATGCCAACCTGAATCAAGGAAGATTTTTAAACAACGGATGTAATGAAAGTTTCTCCCAATCTGAGTCTCCATAAATAGGTCAAAGTCTAATTTCTCCGTAGTCAAGTTCAAACGTTGAGCGCAAGCAAAGAGATAAAAAGAATGGGTAGAACCTAGATCTAGTAAGGTATAAACTTCGCAAGAATTTATAATTAACTAACCTGCAGTAATTTCGTTCGGGTTCCTCGATGTTTTGATTCCATTACGACAAACGCTCTTCCAAGAACCGTTGACTTTGACTTTTCTCGGGACATCCTTTATGAGTCACCATTCTCGCCGGATCGGGTTTCGATATCGCATAAATCTCGGCGATATATGTCCTTCTTTTCCACAATTATAGCAAACCTTAAACTGTTGTTAGGCGGTTTGGTGATATGTCCCTCTTTCCGCATTTTGTAACATACGACCGATGGTCTTTCTCTCTCCTTGGAACCGATTACATCTTGGCGCCGGCGTCTTCACATGGTCGTTGTTGAATCTCCTCTTTTTAAAATCTCCTCTCGACTCGCTTCTTCTATTTTCATGGCCTACGATTACCACCGTAGTGGTAACCGCCTTTGTCCGTATTCTTCTTTCTCCGGCCGGTTATCGTTATTCTCGATGATCGCTATCTTCGATGATCCTGGTTATGGTCCCTTGGTTGAACGCATTTTCGTTATCTCGCTCTAACAATCGAGCCTGCTGACAACATCTCGAATAGAGAAAATTTATGAGAAATGAGATCTTGGCGTATGTCGGTTTCAAACCTCTCGAAACATCCGCCATATCGTTCCTCATTCTCCACCAAATGAGGTGCAAACACGATAACTCTGCGAACTTCGCCGCATCGGGACACCGGCCATGTTATTCTTCTAGTCTAATAAACTCCACTTCCTTCATATAGATGAATACTTTCGGGGAAGTACTTGTCATTGAATCATTTCTCAAACGTCTCCCACGACATCTTTGAGTGGCAAATTTATGGAGTACGCTTCACCGATTCCCACCAAGCTTCGCCCGCGGAACATAAATGTAGCGAATGGAACTTTCGCATCTCCGCATCCCAAGACATCGAATATCTTAATAATTTGCTTGACCCATGTTTCCGCCATGATCGGATCTGGCTTTCCCTTAAATTCGGTGGTCCCAACTCTTTGAATCGCTTTTGTCGTGACCACCCGTGAATTGCTATCATTTCCTCCCGTATTTTGAACACGAGTCTCTCGCCGTCGATTTTGCATGAACCGCAAAAACTTCTAAACATCCCTCGCTTTCTCATACGCCAAGGGTGGTGTTGTTCACAGGAGGAACATTGCCACTGTTGACGCTCTCCTCGTTGGTGAGTACAGGCATCTCCACTAGTCTCATTTACTCCATCGTTAATATTCTCGATATCGACATTCTCAAATCGTCATAAAATAAGGGTTAATTAAGGAAATCAATATATCACATAATATCCCTATATACTCTTGACCAACTAACAAATAAGCTTAGGTAGGACACACTAGCGAAGGATTTACCTGCCTCTCCCTCTAGTTCTATTCCCCGATCTCCGCCAGAGATCATATCCCTAACTCGATACCCGTTGACGCCCCAAAATAGGTATACACACACCCATTCACAGTGCCAAATACATGATGCGAAACAACTACATCTTTACTATTACAATCAGAAATCGCGAGTTTGAATACAAATATTATCTTCTAGACAATATCTATACTCAAATAAATCCCCATCATAATTATTGATACATTATTTTACAAAAATGGTGAGGACTACTAAACAACTCTCTCTAGAACCTTCATTCCATACCCCCGAGCTAGTACTCGCTACATTCTCGCCTCCCGAGAAGAAAAAATGGAACAACAAGGAAAAGGGTGAGCTCAACTAGCCCGGTAGAAAGAATACTATGACTAAGATAATATACAACAAATTATCGTTAGTCTCCAACAGTGAAAAAAATCGATAGAATACAATAGACAACAAGTTTCGAGATCAATATTACGCATAGCGGATATAATAATTCATGTAAGAGTCAATGTAGAGAATGAAATCTACTATAATCTATGAATTTAACGATCCATCATCAATATTTTATCCTGTAACATCAATCAATATTCATCTCAAATCAAATATTCATCTTTGCACCACTTCTGCCAAAAGATATTCATCAATCGGTCATGTTCATCTCAACACTTGTTCATCTTTGTACTAAAGGCGAAAGATATTCATCGATCGGTCGTGTTCATTTAAACACACATCATCTTTGCACTACAGCCAAAGATATTCATCGATCGGTCGTGTTCATTTAAACACACATTCATCTTTGCACTACAGCCAAAGATATTCATCATCGGTCATGTTCATTTAAACACTGTTCATCTTTGCACTACAGCCAAAGATATTCATCGATCGATTCGTGTTCATTTAAATACACTGCTCATCTTTGCCATACGGTGGGCCAAAGATATTCAATAATATCATCATTTAAGACTGAGGATGATGAAAATATTTTAAAGAACGAATCCAATTGAAACAAAATGACAAGGATTAAGGATTAAGGATTCGTACTTTGTTTTATCCATGTCCAACAATACCTCAAAAATAATCATAGTGGTGTAAAATTCAAGAATGATCAAAACATGGATACAATCAAAGCTAGTATCCGAATAGATATTTTGGACGAAAAGAAGAAATTTTATTTTTAGGTGAATAAATACAGAGATATCGTGAATAGTGCCAGATATCGTGAATAAAGTCCGATAGTATCGTGAATAAGTAACTCCAGACACCAAAAGATAGAAATTCCACAAAAACATCTTCATGCTTCATAGAATAGTACTTCGTGAATAAATGAACTCGTGAATAGTAACTCATGAATAGTAACTCGTGAATAGTAACTCATGAATAAGAACTCCGACATGAAAAGTTCCAAATTTGATAAAAGTTCAACCAATATTTCAAAGATAATGATATTGAAGAAATAATATCATTACGAAAAAATAATATCCTTACCTCAAAGAATCAAGATTTCCGAATGAAGGTCGGAAGTGATCTTTGAATGAAACTTGTCTTCAACAATGAACTCTCAAAGTATCTAAATACTCATAAAATACGCCAATAATATAGAGAGAAAGAGAAAACTTTGTTTACGGTGTGATTTTCAATTCTAACTCAGCCCTCTATTTATAGAAAATGTTAGCCGTACCAAGCGAGACTTGACTGCTACCGATGGCTTTTACACCTACTATTGCCACCCACATTTGAAATAAAATTCAGCACATTTCTTCACCAACCATAAGTGGGGCCCACTCAATTCTAGAATTTTCCACCAAAATCAATTATAAACCTAATTTAAGAATCGCACAATTCTTAAAATTCATAACAAATCATTACGTGCATTTTTAACGGTTCAAAATTTGTGGACATATACTCAACTTATATATGTATAACATATCCAAAAATTACAACGATCCAACGCATTCGGATTAAATATTATAACTCACAATAAAGTGTAATAACCCGATTTGATCTTTTAATACCTCCAATCCAACAAAATACAAATAAAACATCTCTAAAGATTAATTCCTTCATTAATAACCACATAAATAAATCCATCATTTATATTCATATAAAATAAATATTTCCTTATCATATGAATCAATAATTAATTATTCACAAATAATATTACTGTAATCACATTTTTGACAACCAGTGCCGTTCCCCTTGTGAAAGAAGGGGCTTTCCAATAAGGATCTCTCCTTCTTGGTAGCAAGCAATTAGGTGACCAAACCTCTCCTTAGATGAACTTTCTAGACATTGCCAATAATGTTATCTAATAATATTATTCAAATAATATGAATTATTGATCGATAATGGGAAATCATCGTGCGAAGACAATTATCAAAACAAAGAATAATATACCAACGCACAATTATTGAATCAATAAAATAAAATATTGAGCGATAACTACTGTGAAAATTATTGAGTAGTGCCTTTTACGTAAGGATCAATAATTCAACAATCTTGCAATACCGGTAATGCTCTCTTGTCTGACCACGCCAGATTCATCGTATTTTAACCACCGGGTATTCCAACAATGTCTTAATTGGTAATAACTACGCCTAGTTATTTTTAACCAACTTATATTTGTCGTTTTTCTTCATCCAATCGCTTTCGTTATGGGGCCCAATACATTTATGCTACGGGTCGTATTTAATATTCCCAGATGTATTTAATATTCCACGACCAAACGAATATTCTAAAAAAAATGAATATTTTATAACCACTTGCTTATTTTGAAATATTTATGTATTTAACCCTTAACTATCCACATTAATCAAATCAACCCTTACTATTTCAAAATAATAAATAAAGGAAATTCTTTTTATTTAAAAATTTGGGATCTTCTGAAGGTCGCATTGACCGGATGATGATGTGGGGCGGAGGGGGTGTTCGGGGGTCCACGGCCTCTAATCTGAGAAATTTTTTATGTATTAGGGAGAGTCTAGTTTGAAATTCGAGAAGTCCTGGGGTCCGAGGCTTGTTGAGAAGAAGAAGGAAGGAGAAGAAAAAAAGTAATTTTTTTTATAACTTAGGATTAGGTTGTTTGACTTGTTTGAACTAACCCACACAAGAAAAAATATTTCTCATGTAGTCGTGTTCAGATGTATTTTTCTAAAAGTCACTGATGGCCCATTGCTTACTAAAGTCAACATATTACATATGTGATATTACTAAATAACAAAATCGCCACCACAAAGACAACATGAAAATATGGTGGAGCGTTTAGAAAAGGGTGATATTTCCACGGAGAAGAGGTTTTAATCAAGAAACTAGTTTAGCTCGGTAAAGACTACTACGTTGGGGTTCACACTACAAAATAATTGTTCGTCTTCTATCATGTGGTCATCAATGGTTGAAGTTCTTCAGAATATATATGAAGATGGACAGGAATCCAAAAGTAAAGGCATTGTTGTGGGCTTGATCGATAAGATGGAAACATATGAGTTTGTATTCATTGCTCACTTGATGAAGGTAGTGTTGGGGTTGACAAATATTTTGTCACAATTTTTGCAACAAAAAGATCAGAATATTGTAGAGGCCATGAATTTGGTTGTTACTACCAAGAGACAATTGCAACATCTCAAGGAGAATGGATGGGATGATCTATTAGGAGATGTGAATGTTTTTGTTACGAACATAATATTAACATCCCTAATATGGAAGATAATGTTCGAGTCGCCTTCGTTCAAAACACACATACTTTCACCACTTTCGAGTTGAGATATTTTGTCGGTATTCAATTGTTTTTCTCTATTTATACTTCTAATTATGTTTTGAATATAAAGTAATTTTATTTTATATTTTTAGGTTGTTGATCGTATTAGTCAAGAGATGGATAATCGTTTCTTTGAGATTTAACACGAATTGCTCTTGTTCATAGCATGTCTTGATCCTAAGAATTAGCTCTCCAATTTTAGTTTTTCAAAGTTAGTTCGACTTGCGAACTATATCCACAAGACTTTTCAATGGACGATCGAATGGAGCTTAAAGAACAACTAAAGATGTGGATTTACGAAATGAGGAAAATGCAAGATTTTCTAAACTAGAAAATGTCGGAGAACTTACTAACTAATATGGTTGAGGTGGGATATCACACTACTTTTCATTTAGTATATCTTCTTATCAAGTTGGCTTTAGTTTTTCTCATCATGCATTTGCTAGTTATGGAACAGTATTTTCTCGATGAATATTGTTAAGACAAATTTACTTGCAACAAGATGGGAGATGACTTTCTCACCATTGTTTGGTGTGTTATGTCGAGAGAGATATAAGACCCTCAAATTTTTTAAATAAAAGGAATTTCCTTTATTTATTATTTTGAAATAGTAAGGGTTGATTTGATTAATGTGGATAGTTAAGGGTTAAATACGCAAATATTTCAAAATAAGCAAGTGGTTATAAAATATTCATTTTTGTCTGGAATATTCGTTTGGTCGTGGAATATTCAGATCGTCGGGGAATATTCGTATTTACCACAGGCAAATATGGCCATGTGGGCCCCATAACCATAAAAAGCGATTGGATGAGGAAAACGCGACAAAGTTTGGGTGGTTATAAAATAACTATGTTAATTGTTACTAAGTAAGACCGCTTGAATACCCGGTGGTTAAAATACAAAGAATACGCGTGTCGTTGCAAGAAGACACTCAGATTGCATACAAGATTGTTGAATTATTGATCCTTACGTAAGAAGGCACTACTCAATAATTATTACGTGAGTTATCGCTCAATAGTTTATTTTATCGATTCAATAATTGTCATATTGGTATTTTATATTATCATTGCTTCAATAATTGTCACGCATTAAAGATTTCCCATTATCGCATCAATAATTCATATTATTTGAATAATATTATTAGATAACATTATTGGCAATGTCTAGAAAGTTCTCGCCTAAGGAGAGGTTTGGTCACCTAATCAAGCTACCAAGAAGGAGAGATCCTTATCGAAAGCCCCCTCTTTCCGGGAACTACCGTCATTATAAATGTGTGATTCTCAGAATAT
This sequence comes from Panax quinquefolius, assembly GCA_020205615.1. Classification (NCBI taxonomy): domain Eukaryota; kingdom Viridiplantae; phylum Streptophyta; class Magnoliopsida; order Apiales; family Araliaceae; genus Panax; species Panax quinquefolius. Next base: position 105,111,438 of record CM035174.1, on the reverse strand, counting down.
TATTTGTGAATAATTAATTATTGATTCATATGATAAGGAAATATTTATTTTATATGAATATAAATGATGGATTTATTTATGTGGTTATTAATGAAGGAATTAATGTTGAGGTGTTTTATCAAGATTTTATCTGATTGGAGGTATTAAAAATCAAATCGTGGTTTTTAGATATATTGCGGGGTTATAATTTTTAATCCGACCGCTGATCGTTGTAATTTTTGGATATGTTATACATACATAAGTTGAGTATATGTCCACAAATTTTGAACCGTTAAAATGCACGAATGATTTGTTGTGAATTTTAAGAGGTGCTCGATTCTAAATTAGGTTTATAATTGATTTTGGTGGAAAATTTAGAATTGAGTGGGCCCCACTTGTGGTTGGTGAAGAAATGTGCTGAATTTTATTTCAAATGTGGTGGGTGGCAATAGTAGCGTGTAAAGCCATCGTAAAGCAGTCAAGTCTGCTTTTACGCGGCTAACATTTTCCTATAAATAGAGGGCTGTTAGAATTGAAAATCACACCGTAAAACAAGTTTTCTTTTTCTCTATATTATCGAGTGATTTTGTGAGTATTTAGATACTTTGAGAGTTGTTGTCAAGATAAGTTTCATTCAAAGATCACTCCGACCTTTCCTTCCGGCAATCGATTCTTTCGAGGTAAGGGATATTATTTTTTCTCAAATGATATTATTTCTTCAATATCATTATCGTCAAAATATCGATCCGAAATTTTTATCAAATTTGAACTTTTTCATGCTCTGGGTTACTATTCATGAGTTACTATTCACGAAGTTACTATTCATGAGTTACTATTCACGAAGTTACTATTCACGAGTACTATTCATGAAGCGTGAAGATGTTTTTTTTGGTGAATTTCTATCTTTTGGTGTTTGAGTTACTATTCACGATACTAAGACTATTCACGATACTGCACTATTCACTTAATACGGCACTATTCAATTTAAAAATGAAAATTTTTCTTTTCGCCTAAAATATCTATTTTGGATACTAGCTTTGATCAGATCCATGTTTTGATCATTCTCAAATTTTACACCACTATGATTATTTTTGAGGTATTTTTGACTCGGATAAAACCAAATCCACTAATCCTTAATCCTTAATCCTTGTCATTTTGTTTCACCGATTCGCTTTCTTTAAAATATTTTTCATCATCCTCGCCTTAAATGATGATATTATTGAATATCTTCGGCCGTAGCAAAGAAAGATGAATGATTTCAAGAATATCTTCAAGAATATCAGTGCAGTAAAAGATGAACAGTGTTTAAATGAATACGATCGATCGATGAATATCTTTGGCCTTTAGTGCAAAGATGAACAGTGTTTAGATGAATACGACCGATTGATGAATATCTTTGGCCTTTAGTGCAAAGATGAACAGTGTTTAAATGAACACGACCGATCGATGAATATCTTTAGCCTTTAGTGCAAAGATGAAAAAGTGTTGAGATGAATATACTTCGATTGATGAATATCTTCGGCTCATAGGCAAAGATGAATATTTGATTTGAGATGAATATCGATTGATGTTACAGGATAAAATATTGATGATGGACCGTTAAATTCATAGATTATAGTAGATTTCATTCTCTACGAACTCTTCTATGAATTATTATTTCACTATGAATATTGATCCGAAACTTGTTGTCTATCAGATTCTATCGATTTTTCCTCGCTGGAGACTAACGATAATTTGTTGTATATTATCTTAGTCATAACATTCTTTACCGGGCTAGTTGAGCTCACCCTTTCCTTGTTGTTCCATTTTTTCTTCTCGTGAGGCGAGAATGTAATGAAGTACTAGCTTCGGTAATGGAATGAAGGTTCTAGAGAGAGTTGTTTAGTAGTCCTCACCATTATTGTAAAATAATGTATCAATAAATGTGATGAGGATTTATTTGAGTATAAATATTGTCTAGTAAGATAATATTTGTATTTAAACTCACGCTTTATTGTTGTGATAATAAAGTTGTAGTTGTTTCATACTGCATCATGTATTTGGCGCATCGTAATGGGTTGGATGGAATGGACCTATTTTGGGGTCGCCACAACTGGTATCGTAGCTTAGGATACGATCTCCATGAGATCTGGGAATAGAACTAGGAGGGAGAGAGACGAAAATCCTTCGCTAAAGGTGTCCTACCTAAGCTTATTTGTTAGTTGGTCAAGATATAGGGATATTATGTGATTGATTTCTTAATTAACCCTTGTTTTATACGACAAAGAATTTGAGAATGTCGAATGAGAATATTAATAGTGGTGTAAATGAGACCGTGGAGATGCCTCAGACTTAACAACGAGGAGAACGTGGCAACAGTCGGGGCAATGTACCTCCCGCGAATAACACCACCGAGCGTATGATGAACGAGGGATGTTTAGAAGCTTTTTGCGCTCATGCAAAATCGCATTTAGGGAGACTCGTGTTCAAAATACAGGAGGAGATGATAGCAATTCACCGTGGTCACAAACCAAGCAAGCTTCAAAGAGTCAGGGACCACCGTAACTCTGGGAAAGCCAGATCCGATCACGGCGAAACACGGGTCAAGCAAATTACCAAGATATTCGATGTCTTGGGATGCACGGAGAAATGAAAGTTCCATTCGCCACCTTTATGTTCCGTGGCGCAGGGCAGACATCGGTGGGAATCAGGAAGCGACTCCATCCAAATCACCGCACTCAAAGATGTCATGGGAGACGCTTTGAAATAGCTCAATGACAAGTACTTCCCGAAAGTATTCGCTATATATGGCGGAAGTGGAGTTTATTAGATCGAGCAGAATAATACGACGGTGTCCCAAAGACGAGGCGGTTCATGAGAGTTATCCAGTTTGCACCTCATTTGGTGGAGAATGAGGAACGATGACGCGATGTTTCGAGAGGTTTGAAACCCGCAGATACGCCAAGATCTCATTTCTCATAAATTTTCTCTATTCGATGTTGTAAAAGGCTCAATTGTTAGAGCGAGATAACGAGTACGCTCAACCGAGGGACCATAACCAGATCATACCAAAGATAAAGCAAATATCGTAATAACGATAACCAAATGGAGAAAGAAGAATACTTGACAAAGGCTGAACCACTCCGTGGTAATCGTGGCCATGAAAATAAAGAAGCGAGTCGAGGAGATTTTAAAAGAGGAGATTCAACAACCACCATGTGAAGACGCTAACACAAGAAGGCAATCGGTTCCAAGGGAGGAGAAAGACCATCTATCAGATGTTACAAATGCGGAAAGAGGGATATATCACCAAACCGCCCACAACAGCTTTAAGGTATGCTATAATTGTGGAAAAGAAGGACATATCGCCGAGATCAGACGATATCGAAACCTAGTGCAATGAATGGTGACTCAAAAGGATGTCCCGTAAAAGTCAAAGTCAACGATTCTCGGAAGAGCGCTTTGTCGTGACTTCCATTAAAAATACGAGAACCCGAACGGTTAGCATCGTTAGTTAATTATAAATTCTCATGAAGTTTATACCTTACTAGATACCCTGCCTCTACCCATTCTTTTATCTCTTTGCTTATACCAACGCTTGAACTCGACTACGAGAAATTAGACTTTGACCTATTTATGGAGACTCATAGAGAAACTTTCATTACATCCGTTGTTTAAAAAAAATCTTGCTTGATTCAAGTCAGCACTATCACATTACCCGTTAACCTTATTTCTATAGAGATATTTGCTTTTGATGTGATTTTAAGGTTAACTACTCATCACGCCAAATTGATTGCTTTTGTAAGGTCATAGTTTTCATATTCCTAAGCAACCTCGTTATTCAATTCAAGCAATCAAACCATCAGTAGTCAAACATTTTCATCAAGCCATTAAGTCATTCGCTTATTACGGATGTCAAGTTTTCTTAGTCCATGTTATGGATTTGAATAAAGACACGCCGATTTGAATAATATTCTTGTTGTTATTGATTTTTCCCGACGATTTCAAGAATTTCTCGCTTACTCCCAAAGACGATATTAAATTTTGTATCGACTTTGAACCCAAGAGACAAAACTCATTTCTAAAATCTCATATCGAATGGCTCCTATCAACTTCGTGAGTTAAAATTCAACTATAGAATTTGGTACCGAGCCTTTATCTTGTGACTTCCTTCAGTGAATTCACCTGCCGCACTCTCTCGTAGGGACGCCATATTCGCATGCGATAAGTAAATCGATAGGTGTCATTGTGACGTATATCCAAGGTTGGGATATGAGTCACAAATGAGAGCAACCTAAGTCAAGAATCTAAATACGTAGCTTTCAGGCTTAGTTGGTTATTATCGAGATTCGCAAGGATATTCTCGAATCGCTATTCCATTAACGCAATTAACTCAGAGAGATACAAAATTCAATGGAGCAAGGAATGTGGAAGAGCTTCAAGAACTCAAGAGGAGACTCATTTCAAAGACATGTTCACCATGCCATCCCGGAAAAGCGAACGTGGTAAATGACGTGTTGAGTAGAAGATCGATACAAGTACGAGTACAATATCACAAAGACTCATTTCAGATAATATACAAATAATAGAGATGGAGATGAAAACCTCTAGGTACCCACGTGATGATATACGAGTACGTGATGATATACGAGTATAATCGACTTTTAATCGATAAAGTTAAAGTCGTTCAAGCTACACACCGAGTCATGAATTTGAAGAAGGAGGCAAGAAGTTGTTATTTTTAAAGCGAGAATCGGTGAGGTGAGGAAAGCTCAAACCTTCGATTTATTAATCCATTTGAAATTCTCGATCGAATAGGAACTGTGCCTATGTACTCGCTTTTACCACCAAGTATGACGCGTGTTCATAACGCTTTTCACGATCGATGTTACGTAAATATGTGGACGAATTCAAACACGCCATCGAAAGTTAAACCGACGAGATAGCCAAGACTTAACGTATTGAGGAGGTACCGCAAGATTTTGTAGAGAAAGAATACGACCCATGTACAAGAGGTTATACCATAAGTTAAAGTTTTGTGGAGAAACCATGCTATCGAGGAAATGACTGGGAGTTGGAAACGAAAATGAAAGCGAGGTATCTTTACCTTTTCAAACACTGTGTACGTGACGCCAATTTCGAGGACGAAATTTCATAAGGAGGGAGGTCAGAAGACCCTCAAATTTTTTTTATAAAAAGGAATTTCCTTTATTTATTATTTTGAAATAGTAAGGGTTGATTTGATTAATGTGGATAGTTAAGGGTTAAATACGCAAATATTTCAAAATAAGCAAGTGGTTATAAAATATTCATTTTTGCTTGGGAATATTCGTTTCGTCGTGGAATATTCGTATCGCTTGTGGAAATATTCGCATTTATTTGCTACAAGCAACCATGTGTGGGCCCCATAACTGGAAAGCGATTGGATGAGGAAAACGACAAAGTTTGGGTGGTTATAAATAACGCAAGAAGTTGTTACTGCTAAGATCGCTGAATACCCTTAGGTTAAAATACAAGAATACGCTGTGGTCGCACAAAGAAGACACACCAGATCGCACAAGATTGTTGAATTATTGATCCTTACGTAAGAAGGCACTACTCAATAATTATTACAAAGAGTTACTCGCTCAATAGTTTATTTTATTGATTCAATAATTGTCATATTGATATTTTATATTATCATTGCTTCAATAATTGTCATCGCATGATTTTTCCCATTATCGCATCAATAATTCATATTATTTGAATAATATTATTAGATAACATTATTGGCAATGTCTAGAAAGTTCGCTCTAAGGAGAGGTTTGGTCACCTAATCATGCCGCCAAGAAGGAGAGATCCTTATCGAAAGCCCCTTTTCCCGGAAATGTACCGTCATCATATAATTGGATTCTCGTAATATTATTTGTGAATAATTAATTATTGATTCATATGATAAGGAAATATTTATTTTATATGAATATAAATGATGGATTTATTTATGTGGTTATTAATGAAGGAATTAATGTTGAGGTGTTTTATCAAGATTTTATCTGATTGAGGTATTAAAAATCAAATCGTGGTTTTCAGATATATCATGGGGTTATAATTTTTAATCCGACCGCTGATCGTTGTAATTTTGGATATGTTATACATACATAAGTTGAGTATATGTCCACAAATTTTGAACCGCTAAAATGCACGAATGATTTGTTGTGAATTTTAAGAGGTGCTTTGATTCTAAATTAGGTTTATAATTGATTTTGGTGGAAAATTCTAGAATTGAGTGGGCCCCACTTGTGGTTGGTGAAGAAATGTGCTGAATTTTATTTCAAATGTGGTGGTGGCAATAGTAGCGGTGTAAAGCCATCAGTAAAGGTCAAGTCTGCTTTCTACGCAAGCTAACATTTTCCTATAAATAGAGGGCTAAGTTAGAATTGAAAATCACACCGTAAACAAAGTTTTCTCTTTCTCTCTATATTATCGAGCGATTTTGTGAGTATTTAGATACTTTGAGAGTTGCTGTTCAAGATAAGTTTCATTCAAAGATCACTTCCGACCTTTCCTTCCGGCACCGATTCTTCGAGGTAAGGGATATTATTTTTTCTCAAATGATATTATTTCTTCAATATCATTATGTCAAATATCGATCCAAACTTTTATCAAATTTGAACTTTTTCATGCTCTGGGTTACTATTCATGAGTTACTATTCACGAGTTACTATTCATGAGTTACTATTCACGAAGTTACTATTCACGAGTACTATTCATGAAGCGTGAAAATGTTTTTTTTGTGGAATTTCTATCTTTTGGTGTCTGAGTTACTATTCACGATACTCAAGACTATTCACGATACTAAGACTATTCACGAATACTTAAGACTATTCACCTAAAAATGAAAATTTTTCTTTTTCGTCTAAAAATATCTATTTTGGATACTAGCTTGATTGATCCATGTTTTGATCATTCTCAATTTTACACCACTATGATTATTTTTGAGGTATTTTTGATATGGATAAAACCAAGTACTTAATCCTTAATCCTTGTCATTTTGTTTCAATCGGATTCGCTTTTTTAAAAATATTTTTCATCATCCTCGCCTTAAATGATGATATTATTGAATATCTTCGGCTGTAGTGCAAAGATGAATGATTTCAAGAATATCTTCGGCCCAGAGTAGAAAGATGAACAGTGTTTAAATGAATACGACTGATCGATGAATATCTTTGGCCTTTAGTGCAAAAGATGAACAAAGTTGAGATGAATATGACCGATTGATGAATATCTTTTTGGCTTTAGTGCAAAGATGAAATGTGTGTTTAAATGAATACGACCGATCGATGAATATCTTTATTTTAGTGCAAAGATGAACAGTGTTGAGATGAATACGACCGATTGATGAATATCTTCGCCCAGAGTAAAAAGATGAATATTTGATTTGAGATGAATATCGATTGATGTTACAGGATAAAATATTGATGATGGACCGTTAAATTCATAGATTATAGTAGATTTCATTCTCTACGAACTCTTCTATGAATTATTATTTCACGCGAATATTGATCCGAAACTTGTTGTTTATCAGTATTCTATCGATTTTTCCTCGCTGAGACTAACGATAATTTGTTGTATATTATCTTAGTCATAACATTCTTTATCGGGCTAGTTGAGCTCACCCTTTTCCTTGTTGTTCCATTTTTCTTCTCGTGAGGCGAGAATGTAATGAGTACTAGCTCTGGGTATGGAATGAAGGTTCTAGAGAGAGTTGTTTAGTAGTCCTCACCATTATTGTAAAATAATGTATCAATAAATGTGATGAGGATTTATTTGAGTATAAATATTGTCTAGAAGATAATATTTGTATTTAAACTCACGCTTTATTGTTGTGATAATAAAGTCAGAAGTTGTTTGTTTCGTACTACGTATTTGGCGACTCTCGAAATGGGTTGATGGAATGGACCTATTTTGGCTGGATCCCCCGTTGAAATCCTCTGCTCGCTTAATCGGATGTGTAGCTTCTTATGAAACTTCCGATTGCTAATCTAAATTGGAAGGACGTTGATATTATGTGTTTCAGCTTTTAATACGTCTTTTATTAACAGAATTAATATTTTTATAAATAAATTTAATAGTTCCACAAGATCATCTCTCACATGAGATAGACACTATTTACTATTCGTACGAAGAGGAACTTGTCGACCTATTAAATTTAATTGTGGAAATATCAATTTAATTAGATACAATTATGGAATTTGTGATATTTGGTATAGGAACATTAATTGCTTCATTTTATAAAGAACCATAATTAAAGATATTTATCCTTCTATTCAATTCTTTTGATTGTTGTTAATGATATTCAGGCTTAATAAATTTATAATTTTTGATGACTACTTAAAAATATTTATAAAAAAAAAAGTGTAATAATTTTGATATTTTTATTTATAATTAATTTTGAAATTATGCATACTTGGTATTATTTTTGAAATCGATTATATACATACAATGTATTGTTACATATGCGATAAATTTATATCGATTAATTATAAATATCGAGATATGTGAATACATGAAATAGAAAAAATTAAGAATAATTATACTCTAATTTATTCTATGTTATTGCTTAAATTTTCACCTAAGTAGTTATAAATTTATCTGGCATATAAATTATATATATATATATATATATATATATATATATAGAAAGGATCGAGAATAGAATTTTAAATAGCAGAATGTCTTAAATAATAGAATTTTATCAAAGCGACGTAGTTTTGATAAGACGCGCATGAGCATTTTTTTGTAATATCGCGGTGGCATGGTATTTACAAAATATATCGCTGCTTATCATCAAAACTACGTCGTTGATAAAAGCTTTTATTATTTAAAGAGCTTAAAGATGCCTTTGAAGATATATATATATATATATATATATATATATATATATATATATAGAAAAGAAAGAAAGAAAAGGAAGAAGAAAGCTTTTAAGTTAAGTTTGGAAACAAATGGTGGACCACTATAATTGCTGGTCCATTTACTTCATTCATTCTTAATCGGTGGAGAGTAGGTGGAGTTTTGATTACAATCTCCAGTCCTGGTGTCAGTCCAGCCCCAAAAACTAGAAAATGGCGCTTTATATTTTCTAGCATTACACCACCATTATTCTATTTTTAGCTCTTATAAGTAATTATATATATATATATATATATGTATGTATATATATATATATATGTATGTATTTACTTAATAAAATAAAATTGTCATGTTAGAAATGTACGTAACTTTTATTTCGGGACAAACAGTAGTATTATAAAAAGATATATGGCACCGTCTTATTTAGGAGAGCAGATTTTTTGTCTTTAAATTCTCTGTATTCTAGTGTCTCTCCACTTAAATTTTGACACCTAATCTCTTACTTAACACTAATTAATTTTAAAATTAAATAAAAGAACATGTGTCAAAATTTAAGTGGTAGGACACAGGCGAGACAGGAAATTTGGGGACAGAGGATCTGCTCTCCTTATTTAGACAGTCTTGTTGGGAATTAAGTTGAAGCAAACCACACAATAAAATAAAGAGAAATAAAATAACACGATATTTAACGTGAAAAAACTTTAAAGAAAAAAATCATCCTCCAAATCTCCACTATATCAATATAATGGGTTTATAATAATCCTCTCAACTCTCAAGTTTTACGCCTTAAAACTTGAGGTTCTACGATACCACCACAACTTTTTACACAGACTAAACGTTACAAAACCTAACCGCTCACAATACAACTTTTTTGTATGGAATTTAAAAGTTGCAAAAATCGTCTCCCTCACACAAACACAAAACACAAAATACACTCTCTCTCTCAACTTTTAGGATGTTATACATGATTTTTGATTATGCTACACTTTAACAATTAAATAAAAAATTCTATTTATAGAGTACAAACAAACCTGCTCTTCCTATTCAAAATAGGACGCCAACATATAATAAATATTCTATTAAAAATTGGAGGAGTAACCCAACCAATATAAATAAATTTTCTTTAGAGTTCTCATATTATTTCCACTTAATTTTAATATGGCATCAATATAAAGATTAACAATTGCTCTAATCCCTCTCATTTCAATGCAGTGTGAACATTTTGCCAATGCTTTGACAAAGTCGTCGTGCAATCCTACAGATATTACAGAATGAAGGAACGAGTACATATATATTAGGTTTTACCAAGGCTTTTATGGAATTATAACCAAATGGATACAAGTTTGTAGCAGTAACTTTTCAAACAAAAAACTAATTATAAATTAAATAAACTGTGTTTGAAATAAATAATTAATTATAAACAAAAAATAAATTTTCAGATGCGTTTAAAATTCTTTAAGTACCAATATTGTTTGGTAGAGTGATTATTTTATGGGATTCACGCACGTTTCTAATTAAATGATTGCCAATATTTGTTCAATTGAAATCAATTTAAATGTCAAAATTCAGAATTACCATGTAGGATTTTTTATTTTTTTTTAATTCTTGTATAAAATTTTCAGTGTACATTGAACATCGAAAGCTATTCCAAACAATTGTTCAATTAAGATAAACAAAAGTAGTTTGTGCAAGGTGTTTAATTTTTTGAGGGCCCACAATATTCTTGTGTTCGATCCTTAGCCAGCAGAGATTTCTTAAGGAAATTAACATCAGGATCGAGACAAAGTAGGTCACAGATAATTTCCCAACACATTTAAGCCCCCATTGTTTAACCATATGGGAATCAATCATATAACTATATATATAAGCAAATATACCTTTTAGTCTCAAGTACCATGTAGCTTTTTTCACAGTCCAGAAGGACAATTGCTAGGCCACTTTTGCCGTTTCCTGTTATCGGGTTGATTAGTATTTAGTTAAAACTATATATTTACTTAGATGCTTAATTATTGGATTAATATCTTTTTTGTGTCTTAAGCACATATGATAGAACTAAAAGCATGCAGCTAGTCACACTTAAAAGTGAACTCCTTAAAAGTGTTCCAAACAATGAACTTAATCATGTTTGGAAAATCCTTTTAGCTCTCTTTGAAGAGTCAAACACATTTTATAAGGCAAATCAACATATTATTAGCTAGATTGTTATAAGACAGTAGGTAGAAAATTAAAAGGTATCATTATGTTTTATTGTCGTGAAAAATGATAAACTATATTCGGTCTAGCTCCATGCTCAGCTCAACCATAATTCATTATCCATGCGACAACAATTTCCAGTGAGAATCATGACACTAATTGAGATATGTAGGTTTGAGTTTCATCTTCATCCTCATTGTAATGAAGATTTGTTAGGATATACTTGTGCGAATTTATAAATAAACCAACCGTAAGAAATAATTTCATACCAGTTAGGTAATGTAAGACATATTTTATTAGATCGTAAGACATAGTTCCACACTAGTTGTAAAGTTAGCTAACGTAAGACATAGTTTCATATCAGTTGCAAAGGCAACTTACACAATGAGAGGTGGTATAGGCTTTAACTAATTCCTACCTTTGGATATCAAGTTTTTTTAAGGCGAGAAACATAAACAGAGCGACTTGTAAAAACAGGTCTATCTAGAGGTCAAATAAAATAATCATAGATGCAATGAGGTCAAGATAGTGTCACGCGAGGTCGTCAATTTTACAAAAGACATGTGTATCGGTGCGAATTCCAAATTAAATCGTAATTAAGGGATAGTCAAATATCAGTCGCAAATTAAGACAACTTGATGTGAAGTGGATGATAGAAGGATAGTCTCACATACTTCACAATTGATATAAGCCTTTGGCTTTACCCTGAATTGCTAGTTTTTTTAAGGCGGACGACAAAAATGGTTAAAGTTGGTATCATATACCCTAATTGGAACCTTGCCAATATGAGAAAAGGTACATTTAGTTTACTCATTAAACCCTAATCTTTCATTGTTTTTTTTTTTGTTTGAATGGTAGTGATATCCTTGGTCAACTTACGTGTCAACGGAGACTATATCAATTTCCGGCCGATCTTAAGGATGCACCCCCACATCTCTAGTGCATTCAAGAGAGATCCCAAGATTAAAACTTAAAAAGTCAAGAAAGATCGAGAGCAAACATTTTTGACCACCAGACCAACCTCTAAGGGTTTAATCTTTCATTGTAGACAGTGTCGATCTATTTATAGTTCAAAATTTTGTACTAATTCTCACAGAACAGGAAGTGATAGCCCAATACAAGAAAAGATGAAAAAGTAGGTAGAGTACACATGACTAATATAAACGAGGATGATGAAGTAATGAAAGAAGCTCAATAAACAAGTAGTTTGATTAAGGACAAGAGAAGCCCATGTAAATCATTTGGTCACATGCATGGCTTAGGACATCATCGATCCTTTACTGATCATCTGAACATGCTCATTGAGTCTCCTCTTAAAATAGAATATAAACCTAGCTAGGCTTTCAAAACAATCCCTCCTTCCTTTTTAAATATCCATCCGACACAAATGATAGCATTACACTTCCCGGAGACTCTCTAGCAACTACTTAAGAATATGTACAACAAGTCTCAAAGAGAGAACTTTATCATTCAAATAAGAGATATTGAAGCTCAAGCAACTATTAATTTCTTCTTCTTCTCCAAAGTTTAAGTACTTATCTTCCATGAAGCTCTTTAATCGTTTTCGAAGGATTTTAATGGGGTTCAATTTTTCTTTCCCTTCTTCTAGAAGCCGGTCTCATGGAACGGCTGGGTCGGCTCCGAGGCGGCGATCATGTGACAGGCCTGATCCTCCAAAAACTTCATGCAGCTCATCATCATATTACTCATCTAATTCTCACTATAATGAATCAATTGCTGATTGTATTGAGTTCTTCAATAAGTCTTCCCAAGATGCTACATTTGATGCTAGGAAATCTGATGTTATATATGGTGTGTGATCAATTATATGTTATATATGTTCTTTGTCCGTTTAAGCTCTTGAAGTAGTACTCGTCTGCTGTATCACTTTCATGTTTTCTATTTATTCATATATAGTTAGTTTGTAATTATAAATAAAAATTACTTTAATTTGAGTGCATGCATATACATAAGTTAATTGAGACGTATATATATGAAATGAGATCGCTGATTTGAATTCGGGTATGTACAACCAGTTTTAAGTATGTGTACAGTTTCTTTTAGTATTCAATATATTAATTATCATAATTGTTAGAAGTGTAGAACTTAAGTAGGAACAAATTTAATTTTCTTTGAGTACGTAATTCTTGTGTACAAATATAGAGTAATATCAAGTGCGTCATACGAAAATCGTAATATTCTTTTAAGGAAAAAAAATAAGTTGATGCAAGTCTAGGGCAGTGAAGAATTTATTTAATTAAAGTATATAAGGGCTAAGTTGGGTGCATGCTGCTTGCTTGTGAACTGAATTAATGACATTATTCTAAAATAGGATTGGCATCTCTTACAGCTGAAACCAAAATGATTGCTTCTCCAGTAAAGCTAGCTTAAGTTCTTCATCAAATACTATTGGTGTAGCTTTATAATATTTTTAAGGGAATTGTTAAATCCTCAAACACTTTTTGTTATTTTTACAATAAAAGTGTCGTTGTAGATGTATAGCGACGCTGAAAATTTTAGCTATAAGATCTATAGTGACACTTTTATTATAAAAATAACATTTTTTATTATGAATTTAACAGTTACCTATTTTTAATTATATATATATAATGTGATTGCTCAAACTTTTATTCCCTCTCCACCTGCTAAAGGAGCGTGGCCAGTGTCTCACATGCATTCTGACCTCACAAAATACTTGTTTTGATGTCTAAGCAAAAAAATACCCTTTCTTTCTTTTTGTATTCTCCACACACACACACACACACACACACACACACACACACATATTATGGGCAATGAAATCGCCTCTTGTTAGTTAGAGTTTCGTATTGGTTGAGGAAGAGAGAAATCTACAAAAAACACGAAATTTGTTGATTGATTGAAGAAGGGAGAATGACAGATGGACTATTACTCCAATGACGTGTGGCAGAACTCCTAGAATTCGGAAACCGTGTCTTCTTGAGTTCTTCCACTCCTAGAATCCGGTTGAGTGTTGAGAGAGAATGTCCAAGTCCTTCGATCTTCCAAGAGTCCAAGTCCTGCGTATGAAGAGAGGTCCCCCTTCCTAATGGAATGGAAGGGGTATTTATAGGGTTTTTCTGAAAAGTAGTCATGTGTCAGGCACATGCTTTCAGGAAAATTTCAGAAATACCCTTTAATCCTCACAGTAATGCCCAGATCGTCATGTCCTTCTATCCACCAATCGAATCCCTCAATCAATTTCTAAAACGAGCTGCCTCCACGAACCTTCTGCCTAGGGACCCGTGGAGGCTTCTCTCAGATCTCGCTTATTTATTTCTGGCTTTTCAGTCTTCATTCCATTAGGTTATGCGAACTGTGTGACGCCCCCAAAATAGGTATACATCACCTATTCTGAGTTGTCAATACATGGTACAGAAACAAATACAACTTTATTATTACAACAGTAAATCTGTGAGTTTGAATACAAATATTATCTTCTATAATATCTATACTCAAATAAATCCTCATCACATTTATTGATACATTATTTTACAAAATGGTGAGGACTACTAAACAATTCTTTCTAAAACCTTCATTCCATACCCCGACTACGTACTCACTATATTCTCGCCTCACGAGAAGAAAAATGGAACAAAAAGGAAAGGGTGAGCTCAACTAGCCCAAGAAAGAATATTATGACTAAGATAATATACAACAAATTATCGTTAGTCTTCAACAGAAAAATCTAATAGAATACAATAGACAACAAATTTTAAATCAATATTCATAGTGGAAAATAATAATTCATTAGAAGAGTTAAGTAGAGAATGCAAACTACTATCTTCTATGTATGAATTTAAAAGTTTATCGCTCTATCTTTTATCCCCTGTAACATCAATCAAGATACATCTGAATCAAATATTCATCTTTGCACTACAAAGCCAAAGATATTCATCATTAATCATGTTCATCTAAACACTGCTCATCTTTGCACCACTGCCCAAAGATATTCTTCAGAATCATTCATCTTTGCACTATGTTAAAAAGATATTCAATAATATCATCATTTAAGATCGAGGATGATGAAAATATTTTTAAAGAAACGAATCCAAAGGAAACAAAATGACAAGGATTAAGGATTAAGGATTCGTACTTTGTTTTTTATCCATGTCCAAAAATACCTCAAAAATAATCATAATGGTGTAAAATTCAAGAATGAATCAAAACATGGATACAATCAAAGCTAGTATCCGTAATAGATATTTTGGACAAAATGAAGAAATTTTATTTTTCTATTGAATAATTATCGATATCGTGAATAGTGCCGTATACGTGAATAGTAACTCAGACACCAAAAGATAGAAATTCCACAAAAAAAACATCTTCACGCTTACTTAATAAGTACTCATGAATAAGAATCGTGAATAAGAACTCATGAATAATGTAACTCATGAATAAGAACTCTCATGAATAAGTAACTCCCATACATGAAAAAGTTTTAAATTTGATAAAAGTTCCAACCAATATTTCAAAGATAATGATATTGAAGAAATAATATCATTTGAGAAGAAAATAACATCCCTTACCTCGAAAAAGATTAGTACTTCTACTTGAATAACTGCATATAGTCAAAGGGAACTTGCACTGCCTAACAATACTCAAAGTATACTCAAAATACTCACAAGAATACGCCGATAATATAGAGAGAAAAACTTCGCTTTAAAGTGTGATTTTCAATTCTAACCTAAGACCCTATTTATAGGAAAATGCTTAGAATACCAAAGCGTAAAATTTAATATAATATTAATATATATATTAAGATTTCTACGCCCACCTTCCTAGATCTGATCTCAGCTCATTATGCACATGTTGTAGCCCACAAAACAAACAAAAAACGTTTTATTATTTAAAATATTTTAAACTTCCAAAATCAATTATTTTGAGCTTGAACTTCAATAATTCATAATAAATAGCCCTTCTATCAGAAAATTCGAATCTCGCGAGTTTTATAGGAAATTCAATTCTCTACAACTTTACAGAAGAAAGTTTTTCCAAATTCCAAACAGAAATTTACCAAATCCACAAACGGGATTTTATGTTTATAATCAAATTTCGATCAATAAATGGGGTCCAATCGACATGTTTAACATGTTTTAAACATTTATTGCAACAAAAATACTCTTCCTCCTCAGTATACTCATATATCCCACATTCGTTGTAAAAAATATCACCATTATTATATTATTAAAATATAATAATATATTTAAAAGAATTTTCAATTTTCAACAATTGTCACATTAAAATTTTTCTCCATCTATATCCACATAAAATCAATATTTTCCTCATCATATGAATCAATAATTAATTATTCACAAATAATATTACGTAATCACAATATTGACAAAAGTGCGGTTCCCCAAAGAAAGAGGGGCTTTCCAATAAGAATTTCTTCTTCACCTAGCAATTAGGTGACCAAACCTCCTGTTAGACGAACTTTCTAGACATTTCCAATAATGTTATCTAATAATATTATTCAGATAATATGAATTATTGCTTCGATAATGAAAAATACCGTGTAATGACAATTATTGGAACAATGTTAATATAAAATATCAACGAAGAATTATTAACTCAATAAAATACCTTGAGCGATTAATTATCGTGTAACCATTATTGAGTAGTGCCTTCTTCACGTAAGAATCAACAATTGGTGCAATACCGGTGCTCTTGTGTTTTTAACAACTAATGGTATTTTAACAAAGATTATTGATAACAACTACGCCAATTATTTTTAAACCACTTATATTTGTCGCTTTCTTCATCCAATCGCTTTCCGGTTATGGGGCCCACACACATGGTCATTTGCTTGTGAGTAAATTTAATATTCTGAAGCGATGACGAATATTCCACGACCAAACGAATATTCTCCCCTACAACAATGAATATTTTATAACCACTTGCTTATTTTGAAGTATTTATGATTTTACCCCTAACTATCCACATTAATCACATCAACCCTTACTATTTCAAAATAATAAATAGAGAAAATTAAATTTCATTAATAATAAGTTGGGGTCTTACAACCTCCTCCTTATGAAATTTCGTCCTCCGAAATTGACGTACGACTGTGTGTTTGAAAGGTGAGGATACCTCGCTTTCATTTTCGCTTCCAATTCCTGTGTCATTTCCTCTATAAAGATGATTCCTCCACAAAACTTTAACTTGTGGTATGACCTTTTCGCGTAGGACATGCTCCTTCCTATCCAAGATCTTGACAGTACCTCCTCATACGTTAAGTCTTCACTTATTTCGTCCTGGTTCTAATTTATAACGTGGTTCGGGTCTTTCACATATTTACTTAAGTACGATATATGTGAACACATTATGAACACGAGACATACTTAGAGGTAACGCAAGTCTATAGGCTACATTTCTACTTCTCAAAGAATTTGAAATGGACCAATAAATCGTGGATTGAGCTTTTCTCTTTCCCAATCTTGTAACTCCTTCCATGGAGCAACTCGCAATAATACATGATCCCCTACACTAAATTCCACATCCTTTCGATGAAGATCCGTATAACTCTTTTGTCGATCTTATGCCGCTTTGTATACGTTGTCGAATCATTTGGATCTTTTCCGTAGTCATACGTACCAACTTCGGTCCCAACAATGTTGCTTCACCCACCTCATCCCAACATATTGAGAACGACATTTTCGGCCATATAATGCTTCAATGGAGCCACACCTATACTTGTCTAATAACTTTGTTGTTGTAGGAGAATTCCACCAATGGTAATACTTATCCCAACCGCTTGAAGTCTAGGACACGAGTCTTAATAAATCTTCAAGAGTTTGAATAGTCCTTCTGATTGTCCGTCTGCTTGAGGATGGTATCGCGAATCAATCAGTCAACTGCCGCTCATAGCTTTTGCAAGCTAACCCAAAATCTTAAGTGAATCTTGGGTCACGATCCAAACTATGGATACTTGGCATGCCATGCAACCTCACAATCTCATTCACGTATATACAAGCAAGACGTTCAAGGAATAAGTCTCCCGTGACGGCAAGAAATGAAAGCGGAGACTTGGTTAATCTATCAACAATAACCCAAATAACATTGATGCCTTGAGAAACCGTAGGAAGACCCGTAACGAAATCCATGGTAATGTGTTCCCACTTCCATTTTGGAATCTCAAGTGGTTGTGAATCGGACCCTTAGGTACTGATGCTCCGCCTTTACACGCTGACAAGTTAAACACATTGAGATAAACTTTGCAATCTCTCTCTTCATATTGTTCCACCAAAATGTATGTCAAGATCACGATACATTTTAGTACTTCCGTGATGGATTGCAAAATGGTGTGACGCCCCAAAATAGGTATACACAACACCCATTCGAGTCGCCAAATACATGGTACAAAAAAGCAAACTCAACTTCAATAATACAAATGTCGTGTGAAATACGACAATATATACTGTGAGTTTAAATATAATATTGTCTTCTAGACAATATCCACATGCAAATAAATCCCCATCATAATTATTGATTCATTATTTTACAAAAATGGTGAGGACTACTAAACAACTCTCTCTGAACCTTCATTCCATACCCCGACTAAAGACTTCGCCACATTCTCGCCTCCTGAGAAGAAAAAATGGAACAACAAGGAAAAGGGTGAGCTCAACTAGCCCAGTAAAGAATATTATGACTAAGATAATATACAACAAATTATCGTTAGTCTTCAACAGGGAAAAATCTGATAGAATACAATAGACAACAAGTTTTGGATCAATATTCGCGTAAGGAAATAATAATTCATAGAAGAGTTACGTAGAGAATGAAATCTACTATAATCTATGAATTTAATAAATTCCATCATCAATATTTTATCCTGTAACATCAATCAATATACATCCGAATCAAATATTCATCTTTGCACTACAGCCAAAGATATTCATCACCGTCATGTTCATTTAAACACTGCTCATCTTTGCACTACGTGCCAAAAGATATTAATCAATCGATCGTATTTCATCTCAACACTGCTCATCTTTGCACTACGTGCCAAAGATATTCTTCAAAATCATTCATCTTCTTACTACAAGCCAAAGATATTCAATAATATCATCATTTAAGACTCGAGGATGATGAAAATATTTTTAAAAAAACGAATCCAAAGGAAACAAAATGACAAGGATTAAGGATTAAGGATTCGTACTTGGTTTTATCCACGCCCAAAAATACCTCAAAAATAATCATAGTGGTGTAAAATTCAAGAATGATCAAAACATGGATACAATCGAGTTAGTATCCGAATAGATATTTTGACAAAAAAGAAGAAATTTTATTTTTTAGGTGAATAGTGTCAGATATCGTGAATAAGGCGATATCGTGAATAGTAACTCAGACACCAAAAGATAGAAATTCCACAAAAACATCTTCACGCTTCATGAATAGTACTTAATGAATAAGAACTCGTGAATAAGAACTCGCTGAATAAGAACTCGTGAATAAGAACTCATGAATAGTAACTCATGAATAGTAACCCGATATGAAAAAGTTCCAAATTTGATAAAACTTCATATCAACATTTCAAAGATAATGATATTGAAGAAATAATATCATTACGAAAAAAAATAATATCCTTTACCTCGAAAAGATCAAGATCTTAAATTTGAAAACAGGATATAAAGCTATGACTTGACTTGCAGACCAGTATAGCAATACTCAAAGTATACTCAAAATACTCACAAGAATACGCTCGATAATATAGAGAGAAAACTTCAGCTTTTAGTGTGATTTTCAATTCTAACCTAAGCACCCTATTTATAGGAAATTGCTTGTAACACCAAAGCGTAAAATTTAATAAATTAATATATATATATATCAAATTCATACGCCAACCTTAGAATTCAGATCCTAGCATTTCCCACATGCCACCTTCTAGAAAGAAATGATAAAAACGTTTTCATAAAATAAATAATTAAAACTTACAAAATTAATTATTTGAAGCTTGAAACTTCAATAATTCATAATAAATAGCCCTTTCATCAGAAAAATTGAATCTCGTGAGTTTTATAGGAAATTCAATTCTCTACAACTTTGCAGAAGAAAGTCTTTCCAAATTCCAAATAGAAATTGACCGTAATCCACAAGCAAGGCGATTTTACGTTTATAATCAAATTTCATCCATAAATGGGGTCCAATTTAGCATGTTTAACATGTTTTAAATATTTATTGCAACAAAATACTCTTCCTCCTCAGATACTCATATATCCCACATTCGTTGTAAAAATATCACCGTTAATATATTATTAAAATAATATATTTAAATGAATTATTTTATCGAAAAAGATAAAATATTAATTTTCAACAATTGTCATTTTAAAATTTTCTCCATCTATATCCACATAAAATCAATATTTTCCTCATCATATAAATCAATAATTAATTATTCACAAATAATATTACGTAATCACAATATTGACAACCGTGCGCCTTCTGTGAAAGAGGGGCTTTCCAATAAGAATTTCTTCTTCTTGGCGCCGCAATTAGGTGACCAAACCTCTCCTTAGAGATGTAACTTTCTAGACATTGCCAATAATGTTATCTAATAATATTATTCGAGATAATATGAATTATTGCTTCGATAAAGAAAAATATCGTGTAATGACAATTATTGAAAACAAAGAATAGAAAGAATTATTAACTCAATAAAATAAAATCGAATAATAATTACTGTAACCATTATTGAGTAGTGCCTTCTACGTAAGAATCAATAATTGGTGCAATACTGGTGCAACTTCTTCAACAACAACGCGTATTAGTGTGTTTTAACCACCGTATTCCAACAAATAAAGATTAATTGTAATAACTACGCCTTATTTAAAAATAACTTATATTTATCGCTTTTCTTTATCCAATCGCTTTTTATATGGGGCCCACACATGGTCGCATTTTAGCGTCATCATTTAATATTCTTCGACAAGCATTTAATATTCCACAACCAAACGAATATTCCCCACGATAATGAATATTTTATAACCAACTTGCTTAATTTGAAATATTTGCATATTTAACCCTTAACTATCCACATTAATCAAATCAACCCTTACTATTTCAAAATAATAAATAAAGGAAATTCCTTTTTATTTAAAAAATTTCGGGGTCTTACTGACCTCCCTCCTTATGAAATTTAGTCCTCGAAATTGACGTCTTTTTGTTTCAAAAAAGGTGAGGATACCTCGCTTTCATTTCCGCTTTCAATTCCCAGTCATTTCCTCTATAGTATGATTCCTCCACAAAACTTTAACTTGTGGTATAACCTTTCTTACAAGTAGGACATGTTCTTCCTATCCAAAATCTTGACAGTTTCCTCCTCATACGTTAAGTTGTTCTATTATCTCGTCCTGGGGTTCTAACTCTATAACGTGGTTCGGGTCTTTCACATATTTATGAAGTATGAGATATGAAAACACATTATGAACACGAGACATACTCTGAGGTAACGTGAAGTCTATAGGCTACATTTCCTACTTTCGGTCAAGAATTTGAAATGGACCGATAAATCATGGATTGAGCTTTCCTCTCTCCCAAATCTTGTAACTCTCTTCCATGGAGCAACTTCATAACAATACATGATCCCCTACATTAAATTCCACGTCCTTTCGATGAAGATCCGTAAACTCTTTTATCGATCTTGTGCTTGGTTTGTATCGTTGTCGAATCATTTGGATCTTTTCGAGAGTGAGTAATACGTACTAACTTTCGGGTCCCAACAATGTTGCTTCACCCACCTCATCCCAACATATTTGTGAGACCCCGATTTTTTATCAATAAAGATTTAAATTTGGTCAAATAATTTTTAATATTATGGTGTGAATTTGAGATAATATTATAGTTGTGGGTAGTATTTATAAATTTTGCAAAGTATGCAAGTGGTTATATTATATTCGATTGGTCGGGAATATTTGGTTTAGCAGGGAATATTCGCATAACTACTCAATCATTGGTGGACCCCACAATGTAATTATTGTTTGATTGAGAAAACGAGAAAAATATTTTATTGAAATAACGGCGGAAGTTTTACTGAGTGGTTATTGTTGAACTACTAGGTAGTAAAAAGTACAGTAATACGTGTGGTTGCATAAGAAGTATTACCAGTATTGATTATCGATGCTTATGTGAGAAGTCACTCGGTTTGATTCCATTATTGTCGATTAATAATATGAATTATTATAGTGATAATGACGTTTTGTTTTATTCGGATTATTAACGTAATAAAATGTAAACATCTTTTATATAAAATAGAATACTTTATTAAAGTTATTCTATAAATAGAATATATTATATTTTATTATGCATAGTGTTACATAGTGTTTTTGCATATTATTGCATAGTAAAATGTTTTTATATAAATAGAATATATTATATTTTATTTAAAAGATTTTTCTTTAAATATGGATAGTTTGATTAAAGTAAATCAATCTGACCGCTCATGGATTAGTTATTATGATTCCATTTTTCTATAAATAGAAGCTCATTCCTTCATTATTTTCTATAGAATTCATTGAAACTTTTTGAGAGAAATTATAGAGAGGTTTATATAGAGAAAATTATAGAAAGAAGAAGAGTATTTTGCTACTTCACTACTTAATATTCGGTTCTTTTACTAGTAAGGGTGTTATTCTTTCTTCTTGAAGATAACTTGTTATTCCATTCATTATTATTACATTAAATAACTATTAAAAGTGGTATACCCTATACATAACCTGTTATTAGATATACTTGGTGAAATCCTTATTTATTCCATTGCTTATTATTATGGGGAATAACTTTTGATACGCTGGATATATACCTATACTGGTGACATTCTTCTATTATCGTCATTTGGAACATCCTCATCTGCATGTGTTTTACACCTACCGGGTTCCGCTTTTATTATTCTGTTGGAACATCCTGCATAAATTGTTTTACAATTTGACTAGTTTATCTTTATCATTCTTCATTGGAATATCCTATCTGTAAATGTTTTATACTGGATCTGGTTCCATCTTTATTATTCTGTTGGAACATCACGTCAGCTGTAATTTCACCGACTTTTCGTTCCGTATTATTATTGATACATTGGAATAACTCGCTCTATGTCTGTACCGCATGCACGTGGTGATTTTTTTTTGTTATTCCATTCTTTATTATACCCGATTGGTTAAAACTTTGATTCTATACTCCATGAAATTAGTAGAATATCCTTGATATTTGCGGCTTCATCCAAAGATCTTTTCATGGAAATATTCTTATCTTCATTCTTGAATTTTACTCTCTAAAACAATTATCATGTCGACAATTTGGACGTTAATAATTCATGGATTAAATAATTCTTGAACTTGTTTTATTGAATTATTATGTCATTGTCATCATCCTCATGATTTATATTATGTTATCTTTGGGTCTTACGTGCATAGATGAACTTAGTATGATTATGACCGTGGATCATTCGATAATAATCATGACTTGATATAAATGATGTGACAAAAGTCCTCGGTGGGCACATAATGCAAATGATGGATAGTTTTTGGTATGATTATGACCGAATACATTCGGTATAGTCAGTGTGCATTGATAATTTGATGAAAATCCTTATACCGTGAATACAGGGGATGATTAGATGTGGTGGTTTATTTATTGTCGAGTCTTAGCAATAAAATTGATGAAAACCTTTTAAAACCTAAAAGATAGTAGACTTTATTCTCTACTGGACTCTTTTAATGGGTTGCTTATTCGGCTATGAAATATTAATTGTCTATTGTATTTTATCGCTTTAACATTTGTTGAAGGCTAATGATAATTTATTACGCATTATCTTAGTCATAATATTTCTTCTTTTAAGCTAGTTGAGCTCACCTTTTCTTTCAATTGTTCTCTTGGGTAATGAGAACATAGGCGGACGAAGTCGGGGAACGAAGTAATGGTCCGGAGAGGATAGCATTAGTAGTCCTCCTATTTCGTGAAAAAAGTGTGATAATAGTTGTAATGAGGACTCCTTTTGAGTTTGTATAATATCTAGTAGACAATATTTGTATTCAAACTCACGCTTTATGTCGTATTGTACTGCGGCGCTTAGGTTAATAAGTTGTATTTGAATTTATGTACCATGTAAGTGGCGACCCAAGATGGGTGGCGTATACCTAATTTTGGGGCGTCACGGGTTGGTATCGAGCTTAGGGATATGATCCCCGGCCGAGATGTGAGATAAGAACTAGGAGGGAGAGGCGGGAATTCCTTCGCTAGTATGACCTACCTAAATTTATTTGGTATTTAATTGGTCGATCGAGTATAGGGATAATATGTGATATGTTAATTAACCCTTGTTTTGTGGCGGTGTTTAAGAATGACATCCGAAAATCTTTGAGATAAGCAATGAAGCACATGAGAGTGTTGATTCACTCAAACAAAAGGTAACGACCAACAACACGATAATAATCATCTTTGGTGGCAACGACTATCGAACAATGATAACCATCGTGGGGAAATTATCATGTTGAGAATGGTAACCACTTCGATGGTAATCATGCAAAAGATAATAGAAGTGGAAATTGCAAGAAGAAGGTCATTTAGCCCAATTTTGTTGTGCACCAAAGTCAAGTCTAAATGGGGCGGTAGCACCAAAGGTGGATATGGACAAAACAAAGTCGTTGGTTTTAGGAAGTGCATTTTCATGACTTCTCAAAAAGCGAGTAAACCGAACGAAGTTAGCACGGGTTAGTTAATTATAAATTACGTAAGTCTATACCTTATAAGATACCGGTTCTACCCATTATTTTATCTCTCTTTGCTTTGCGTTCAACGTTTAAATTTGACTCAGGAGAAGTTAGACTTTGACTTATTGGTTGAAACTTCGTTAGTAGGAGCCTTCATACTATTTACTATTTTTAAATCTTGTTTGATTCAAATAAACACTTTCACGTTACATTCGTCGATCTTATCTTTTGAAAATACTTGCCTTTGATGTGATTTTAGGAATCAATTGGTTAACTACTCATCATGCTTTTCAGTGGGTTGTTAGCTTTATATTCATAACCAACTTATTGTAGCGATTCAAGTAACCAAACTACTAAAGTCAATTATTGTCATATCAAGCCATAAGTAAAGAGCCCCGAACCTTTCGTTGTTGACTTCCTTGTATGGAATGCACCAAAGCCGGACTTTCTGTAGGCGACATCGTGAATGAAGATGGCAAGTTTATAGGTATCATTGTGAGGGCTATCTAGGTTAAGGGATAGAAGTCACAGTTGGTATCAATATAACGTACTATCCAAGTCTTGGATAAGAGTAGGAGTTTTGAATGATATTTCTATCATTAATAAATTTCTTGACGTATTCTTGAAGATTTCCTAGCCTACCCTAGAGCGTGAAATCGAATTTTATATTAACCCCAATACAAAAACCCATTTCTTAAACCCTCAAATATTTCTTCAACTAAAATGAGCAGGTTTACGTGGTTTATGATGAAAGTCATAATAAAAGCATTGGAATAATGAAAATCATGGGTATTCGTGGTATTAGTAAGTTTTATGATGAGTTATGTTGGTTAGTATGTAAAAACATGAAAGTTTCTTAGAAATCACAAAGAGTTGAAAATCGATTTTGGTGAAAACGTAACATGAAATTCAATTGACCATATCTCTTATTATATTTTGAATTTTGAATGTGGTCAAGTCCTAGAGTTAGATCTATGAGTTACCTAACTAATCCAAGTGGAATTACTGGAAAAGGTGTTGTAGATTTTGTGTGGACTGATTTTAGCAAAGGAGGCCAAAGCTGTAAATTTCAAAAATGCTACTGCCTAGAAACTTTAAGGGCTGTTTCAGGCCACTTAAATTATGAGAAAAATTCTGGCCTTTTGGGACATGAAGTTATATGGTATAAAGTATCTCCTGTCCAAAAATGAGCTCATTCTCGACTTAAAATGAGCAAGTTATGACTATTTCAATATTTAGGTTTTTCCGATTTAAAAATTATAACCGGAGTTCTATAACTCCAGATGACCATGAAATTTAAACTAGAAGCTCACGTTAACATGTGTAGGTCCTGCCAAGATTTGGGAATTTTGGAGTTAAACTTGAGGTAGCTAATTTCTTAAGGAATTAATTAGAAATTGATTTTTGAAAAATAGTAAATGAATTTTAAAATTCCGAAAAATATATTTTCATTATGGGACTATATTATACTAAATCCCAGAAAAGAAATATTTTTTGGGACTGATTTGGTATTTTCATGAAAATAGTTTAATTACGAACATATGAGTTAAATATGTTATGTGAAGTAACAAAAGTTGAAAATAGGATATTATGGCTAGAGAATCTTATATAGAGTATATGCATATTTTTTGAGAGATTTGATAATTGGTGATGATATCTTATGAGTATGGCATTTTGAATGATTAAATGCATTATATGGTAAAGCGTAAACAATTGAGATAAATTGTTTATAAATTTAAGAAGTGATTAAAATATTGTTATAATATTAATGTTATTAGATTATGAGATTATTAAGTGATTGATAACATGGGGATATTCTTGAATCTCGGATAAATTATATTATAAATGTTTAATATTTATCCTTTATCTCATTTGATTGATTCTTTATATCATTATCCTCGCTGCTTATATTACGTTGAAAGTCATCTCGTGGCTTTTGTGGTGCGTAGATGGACTTGGTATGATTATGACTGTGGATTGTTCGGTATAATCATAACCGTAAATGAATACACGATTATCTTTGGTAGTGAGTACGAGGATAATTGTGGTCGTGATACTAATGAATACACGATTATCTTTGGTAGTAGTCATGGATAATTGTGGTCGTGATACTAATGAATACACAATTATCTTTGGTAGTAGTGCATGGATAATTGTGGTCGTGATACTAATGAATACACAATTATCTTTGGCCGTAGTGCATGGATAATTTGTGGTCGTGATACTAATGAATACACAATTATCTTTGGTCGTAGTGCATGGATAATTTGTGGTCGTGATACTAATGAATACACGATTATCTTTGGCCGTAGTGCATGGATAATTTGTGGTCGTGATACTAATGAATACAAGATTATCTTTGGCCGTAGTGCATGGATAATTGTGGTCGTGATACTAATGAATACACAGTTATCTTTGGCCGTAGTGCATGGATAATTTGTGGTCGTGATACTAATGAATACACAATTATCTTTGGCCGTAGTGCTTGGATAATTTGTGGTCGTGATACTAATGAATACACAATTATCTTTGGCCGTAGTGCATGGATAATTTGTGGTCGTGATACTAATGAATATCCTCCTCACAGAAGTGCGTGGATGATTCGATGATATGGATTAATTATTGAAATGAGTCTCAAAGAATGAAATATTAATTCTGGATGTGGTAAAAGTCATCTTTGTCAGTAGTGCATTGATAGACTTGGTATGATTATGACCAAAGTTATTCGGTATAATCATGATCAGTATTGAAAACACGAATATCCTTGCCGATTGGTGCATGGATAATTCGTTAGTCGTGATACTATTAAGTCAAAGTCCTCAAGATTATTGGTTTTACGCTTATATATCTTTGGCCCAGTAGTGCGAAGATGAATTGTTAATAAATATCTTTGGCTGTAATGCAAAGATGAATTGTTAATGAATATCTTTGGTGGATTGCAAAGATGAACTTAATATTTTCAACGATAAAGGTATTCAAGGTATCCTCACCTCTTTATCATACTGTGTACGCATTTAAATTTCGAGGCGAAATTCCATAAGGAGGGAGATTGTGAGACCCCGGATTTTATCAATAAAGATTTAAATTTGGTCGAAATAATTTTTAATATTATGGTGTGAATTTGAGATAATATTATAGTTGTGGGTAGTATTTATAAATTTTGCAAAAGTATGCAAGTGGTTATATTATATTCGATTGGCTCTGGGAATATCTTGGTTTAGCGGGAATATTAAATAACTACAAATCAATCATTGGTTGACCTTACATGTAATTATTGTCGGATTGAGAAACGACAAAATATTTTATTGAAATAATTACGGAAGTTTTACCGTGTTTCTTTGTTGAACTACTTCGGTAGTAAAAATACAAATATATCGTGTGGTTGCAAGAATGACACGCAGATTGATTATTGATGCTTATGTGAGAAGTCACTCGGTTTGATTCCATTATTGTCGATTAATAATATGAATTATTATAGTGATAATGACGCTTTTGTTTTATTCGCATTATTAACGTAATAAAAAATGTAAAACATCTTTTATATAAAATAGAATACTTTATTAAAGTTATTACATGATTTAATCTCAAAATAGGTCCATTCCATCCAACCCATTCTCGAGTCGCCAAAAACATGATGCAGAAACAACTACAACTTTATTATCACAACAATAAAATCGTGAGTTTAAATACAAATATTATCTTCTAGACAATATTTATACTCAAATAAATCCTCATCACATTTATTGATACATTATTTTACAATAATGGTGAGGACTACTAAACAACTCTCTCTAGAACCTTCATTCCATACCCCGACTAGTACTCGCTTACATTCTCGCCTCCCGAGAAGAAAAATGGAACAACAAGGAAAAGGGTGAGCTCACTAGCCCGAGAAAGAATGTTATGACTAAGATAATATACAACAAATTATCGTTAGTCTCAACAGGAAAAATCGATGAAATACAATGACAACAAGTTTCGGATCAATATTCGCGGTGAAATAATAATTCATAGAAGAGTTACGTAGAGAATGAAATCTACTATAATCTATGAATTCAACGATCCATCATCAATATTTTATCCACAGTAACATCAATCAATATTCTTCTCAAATCAAATATTCATCTTTACACTACAGGCCAAAGATATTCATCAATCGGTCATGTTCATCTCAACACTGCTCATCTTTTTGCACTAAAAGGCCAAAGATATTCATCGATCATCGTGTTCATTTAAACACTGCTTCATCTTTTTGCACTACAGGCCAAAGATATTCTTCAAATCATTCATCTTTTGCTCACGGCCAAAGATATTCAATAATATCATCATTTAAGACCGAGGATGATGAAAATATTTTTAAAGAACGAATCCGGTGAAACAAAATGACAAGGATTAAGGATTAAGGATTAGTACTTTGTTTTATCCATGTCCAAAGAATACCTCAAAAATAATCATAGTGGTGTAAAATTCAAGAATGATCAAAACATAGATACAATCAAAGCTAGTATCCGAATAGATATTTTAGGCGAAAAGAAAAATTTTCATTTTTCGGTGAATAAATCTTTGTATTAAATGAATAGTCATGATATCGTGAATAGTCTTATATCGTGAATAAGAACTCAAACACCCAAAGATAGAAATTCCACAAAAAAAACATCTTCACGCTTCATGAATAGTATTCGTGAATAGTAACTTCGTGAATAGTAACTCATGAATAGTAACTTCGTGAATAGTAACTCATGAATAGTAACCCGACATGAAAAAGTTCCAAATTTGATAAAAAGTACCAACCGATATTTGAAAGTAATGATATTGAAGAATTAATATCATTTGAGAAGAAAATAACATCCCTTACCTCAAAGAATCGATTACTTTAAGGAAAGGTCGGAAGTGATCTTTGAATGAAACTTATCTTTGAGCAACAACTCTCAAAGTATCTAAATACTCACAAAATACGCTTTCGATAATATAGAGAGAGAAAAGAGAAATCTTTGTTTACAGTGTGATTTTCAATTCTAACTTAGCCCTCTATTTATAGGAAAATATTAGCCAAAAGCAGACTTGACTTTGCTTTACACGATGGCTTTACCCCTTTACTATTGCCACCCACCATATTTGAAATAAAATTCAGCACATTTCTTCACCAACCACAAGTGGGGCCCACTCAATTCTAGAATTTTCCACCAAAATCAATTATAAACCTAATTTCCTAATCACCACCTCTTAAAATTCATAACAAATCATTCGTTCATTTTTAACGGTTCAAAATTTGTGGACATATACTCAACTTATGTATGTATAACATATCCAAAATTACAACGATCCAAATCGTGTCGGATTAAAAATTATAACCCCTTTAATATATCTCAAAAACCCCCGATTTGATTTTTAATACCTCGATCCGATAAAATACCGATAAAACACCTCAACATTAATTCCTTCATTAATAACCATAAAATAAATCCATCATTTATATTCATATAAATAAATATTTCCTTATCATATGAATCAATAATTAATTATTCACAAATAATATTACGAAATCACATTTATAATAACGAAAATTATTCCCAGAAGAGGGGGCTTTCAATAAGGATCTCTCCTTCTTTATGGCCGCAATTAGGTGACCAAACCTCTCCTTGAGGCGGAACTTTCTAGACATTGCCAATAATGTTATCTAATAATATTATTCAAATAATATGAATTATTGATCCGATAATGGGAAATCTTTATGCGGTGTAATTATTGAACAACAATAATATAAAATATCAATAAAGCAATTATTGAATCAATAAAATAAAATATTGAACAATAACTACTCGTGAAAATTATTGAGTAGTGCCTTCTTACGTAAGGAACAATAATTCAACAATCATGCAATACCGTAGTATCTTCTTTATGCTGACCACGCGTATTCATCGTATTTTAACCAATTTGGTATTCCAATACCTTTAATTCAGTAATAACTCTGCCAAGTTATTTTTAACCAACTTATATTTGTCGTTTTCTTCATCCATCGCTTTCCGTTATGGGGGCCCACACATGGGTTGCGCGTCGGCATTAAATGCGAATATTCCCGACAAAGCGATCTGAATATTCCACGACCAAACGAATATTCCCACAACAATGAATATTTTATAACCACTTGCTTATTTTGAAATATTTATGCATTTTACCCATAACTAACCACATTAATCAAATCCACCCTTACTATTTCAAAATAATAAATAAAGGAAATTCCATTATATTTAAAAAAATTAGGGTCTTACAACCTCCCTCCTTATGAAATTTCGTCCTCGAAATTGGCGTGACGCATACTGGTGTTTCAAAAGATGAGAATACCTGCTTTCATTTTCGTTTCCAATTCCCGGTCATTTCCTCTATAGCATGGTTTCTCCACAAAACCTTAACTTGTGGTATAACCTTGGTGCATAGGACATATGCTCTTTCCATCCAATATCTTGGCAGTACCTCCTCATCGTTAAGTCTTGGCTATCTCGTCCGGTTCTAACTTCAATGTAGCGTAGTTCGGTCGTAACATCGATCGTGAAAAGCGTTATGAACACGCGTCATACTTTGGTAAAAGCGAGTCTATAGGCCGCGATTCTATTCGATCGAAATTTCAAATGGATTAATAAATCGAAGGTTTGAGCTTTCCTCACCTCACCGATTCTCGCTTTTGAAATAACAACTTCTTGCACCTCCTTCTTCAAATTCATCATTTCGATTGTGTAGCATGAGCGACTTTAACTTTATCGATTAAAAGTCGATTATACTTTCGTATATCATCACGTATCTTTCGTATATCATCACGTGGGTACCTAGAGTTTTCATCTCCATCTCTATTATTTGTATATTATCTGAAATGAGTCTTTGACAATATCGTACTTCGTGCTTGTATACGATCTTCTACTCACCACGTCGGCTACCACGTTAAACTTTTCCAAGATGGCATGGTGAACATATCTTTGAAATGAGTCTCTCTCTGAGTTCTTCAAAGCTCTTACCACATTCCTTGCTCCATTTGAATTTTGTATCTCTATGAGTCATTTCGTTAATGGAATAGCGATTCGAGAATATCCTTCAACGAATCTTCGATAATAACCAACTAAGCCTGAAAGCTACGATATTTGATTCTGATTTAGGTTGTTCTCAATCGTGACTCGTATCCCAACCTTGGATAAACGTTCTGATGACACTGTCGGTTTACTATATCCTTGCAATAAGGCGTCCCTCTCAGAGAGTGCAAAGCTTTAGGTGAATTCCACAAAGGAAGTCACAAGATAAAGGCTCGGTACCAAATTCTATAGTTGAATTTTAACTCCACGAAGTTCAATAGGAGCCATTTGATGTGAGATTTTAGAAATGAGTTTTGTGTCGGGTTCAAAGTCGATACAAAATTTAATATCGAACTTTGGAAGTAAGCGAAAATTCTTCGTAGAAATCGTTAGAAAAATCAATAACAACAGAATATTATTCAAATCGGCGTGTCTTTATTCAAATCCATAACATGGACTAAGAAAACTTGACATCCGTAATAAACGAATGACTTCATGGCTTGATATGAAAATATTTGACTACAATGGTTTGATTGCTTGAATTGAATAACGGGTTGCTTAGGAATATGAAAACTAACAACCTTACAAAAGCAATCAATTTTGGCGTGATGAGTAGTTAACCAATCAATCCCCAAAAGCAAGTATCTTTAAAGAGATAAGGTCAACAGGTAAGGTAATGGTGCCAACTTGAATCAAACAAGATTTTTTAAACAATGGATGTAATGAAAGTTTCTCTAACTGATTCTCCATAAATAGGTCAACGCTCTAATTTCTCCGTAGTCAAGTTCAAACGTTGGCGCAAAGCAAGAGAGATAAAAGAATGGGTAGAACCGATATCTAGTAAGGTATAAACTTAGCAAGAATTTATAATTAACTAACCCGTGTTAACTTCGTTCGGGTTCTCGTATTTTGACCAAGTCACGACAAACGCTCTTCCGAGGAATCGTTGACTTTGACTTTTCTTGGACATCCTTTTGAGTCACCATTCATACCGGATCGGGTTTCGATATCGCATGATCTCGGCGATATGTCCTCCTCTTTCCACAATTATAGCATACCTTAAACTTGTTGGGCAGCGGTTTGATATGTCCCTCTTTCCGCATTTATAACATACGATAGATGGTCTTTCTCCTCCTTGGAACCAGATTTGCCACTTAAGTACTTGACGTCTTCACATGGTCGTTGTTGAATCTCCTCTTTTAAAATCTCCTCCCAACTCGCTTCTTCTATTTTCATGGCCACGATTACCACCGAGTGGTTACCGCCTTTGTCCGTATTCTTCTTTCTCCATTGGTTATCGTTATTACGATGATCGCTATCTTTGGTATGATCCCGGTTATGGTCCCTCGGTTGAACGTGCTCGTTATCTCGCCTAATAATTGAGCCTCATTTACAACATCCTGAATAAAGAAAATTTATGAGAAATGAGATAATCGACGTATCACGGTTTCAAACCTCTCGAAACATCCGCGTCATACGTTCCTCATTCTCCACCAAATGTGGTGCGAACTGGATAACTCATGAACTTCGCCTCGTCTTTGGGACACCGCTATGTTATTCTCGCCCAATCTAATAAACTCCACTTCCTTCATACGATGAATACTTTCGGGGAAGTACTTGTCATTGAACTGCTTCAAACGTCTCCCATGACATGCCGAGTGCAAATTGAATGGTGCGCTTCACGATTCCCACCAATGTCTGCCTCGCCACGGAACATAAAAGTAGCGAATGGAACTTTCTGTTCGCCGTTCATCCCAAGACATCGAATATCTTGGTAATTTGCTTTGACCCATGTTTCATGGCGATCGGATCTCGCTTTCCCCGCAATTCGGTGGTCCCAACTCTTTGGAATCGCCATTTGTGACCACCCGTGAATTACTATCATCTCTCCCACAGATTTTGAACACGAGTCTCCCTCGTGCGATTTTGCATGAATCGCAAAAGCTTCTAAACATCCCCTCGTTCATCATCTCGCTTCCGGTTGGTGTTATTCACGGGAGGTACATTGCCGACTGTATTGAACGTTCTCCTCGTTGTTAAGTACTGTGCATCTCCACGGTCTCATTTACACCACTATTAATATTCTCGATTCGACATTCTCGATTCTTTAATATAAAACAAGGGTTAATTAAGAAATCAATCACATAATATCCCTATATCTTGACCGGTAACAAATAAGCTTAGGTAGGACACACTTTAGCGAAGGATTTACTCGCTCTCCCTCTAGTTTTATTCCCGATCTCCGCGAGATCATATCCCTAAGCTCGACGATACCAATGTGTGGCGACCCCAAAATAGGTCCATTCCATCCAACCCATTCTGAGTCGCCAAAAACATGGTGTACGAAACAACTACAACTTTATTATCACAACAATAAAGCTGTGAGTTTAAATACAAATATTATCTTCTAGACAATATTTATACTCAAATAAATCCTCATCACATTTATTGATACATTATTTTACAATAATGGTGAGGACTACTAAACAACTCTCTCAGAACCTTCATTCCATACCCCACTAGACTGCACATTCTCCTCACGAGAAGAAAAAATGGAACAACAAGGAAAAGGGTGAGCTCAACTAGCCCAAAAAGAATGTTATGACTAAGATAATATACAACAAATTATCGTTAGTCTCCAACAGGAAAAAATCGATAGAATACAATGTAGACTAACAAGTTTCGATCAATATTCGCAGGTGAAAATAATAATTCATAGAAGAGTTACGTAGAGAATGAAATCTACTATAATCTATGAATTCAATAGTCCATCATCAATATTTTATCCTCAGTAACATCAATCAATATTCTTCTCAAATCAAATATTCATCTTTACACTACGAAGCCAAAGATATTCATCAATCGGTCATGTTCATCTCAACACTGTTCATCTTTTGCACTAAAGGCCAAAGATATTCATCAATCGATCATGTTCATTTAAACACCGCTTTCATCTTTGCACTACGGAGCCAAAGATATTCTTCGAAATCATTCATCTTTTGCACTACAGGCCAAAGATATTCAATAATATCATCATTTAAGGCCGAGGATGATGAAAAATATTTTAAAGAACGAATCCGATTGAAACAAAATGACAAGGATTAAGGATTAAGGATTAGGTACTTTGTTTTTTTATCCATGTCCAAAGAATACCTCAAAAATAATCATAGTGGTGTAAAATTCAAGAATGATCAAAACATGAATCTGATCAAAGCTAGTATCCGAATAGATATTTTAGACGAAAAGAAAATTTTCATTTTTTATGAATAATCTTTAGATTCGTGAATAGTGTCGTATATCGTGAATAGTCTTAGATATCGTGAATAAGTAACTCACACCCAAAGATAGAAATTCCACAAAAAACATCTTCACGCTTACTGAATAGTATTAAAGTGAATAGTAACTCGTGAATAGTAACTCATGAATAAGAACTTTCGTGAATAAGTAACTCATGAATAGTAACCCCACATGAAAAAAGTTCCAAATTTGATAAAAGTACCAACAATATTTCAAAGATAATGATATTGAAGAATTAATATCATTTGAGAAGAAAATAACATCCCTTACCTCAAAGAATCAAAGATTTCCTAAGGAAAGGCCTAAGTGATCTTTGAATGAAACTTATCTTCGAGCAATGAACTCTCAAAGTATCTAAATACTCACAAAATACGCTCAATAATATAGAGAGAGAAAGAGAAATCTTTGTTTTACGTGTGATTTTCAATTCTAACTTAGCCCTCTATTTATAGGAAAATGTTAGCCGTAAAGCGGACTTGACTGCCTTACGATGGCTTTACCTCTACTATTGCCACCACCCATATTTGAAATAAAATTCAGCACATTTCTTCACCAACCACAAGTGGGGCCCACTCAATTCTAGAATTTTCCACCAAAATCAATTATAAACCTAATTTCGAATCACCACCTCTTAAAATTCATAACAAATCATTCGTTTCATTTTAACGGTTCAAAATTTGTGGACATATACTCAACTTATGTATGTATAACATATCCAAAATTACAACGATCCAACGGTGGGATTAAAATTATAACCCCATGATATATCTCAAAACCCCCGATTTGATTTTAATACCTCCAATCCGATAAAATCTTGATAAAACACCTCAACATTAATTCCTTCATTAATAACCACATAAATAAATCCATCATTTATATTCATATAAAATAAATATTTCCTTATCATATGAATCAATAATTAATTATTCACAAATAATATTACGAATCACATTTATAACAATCCAGTTGTTCCCGGAAGAGGGGCTTTCCAATAAGGATCTCTCACTTCTTTGGCGGCGCAATTAGGTGACCAAACCTCTCAGAGCGTAACTTTCTAGACATTGCCAATAATGTTATCTAATAATATTATTCAAATAATATGAATTATTGATGCGATAATGGGAAATCTCATGCGTTGGCAATTATTGAACAACAATAATATAAAATATCAACGCAAAGATTATTGAATCAATAAAATAAAATATTGAACAATAACTCTGTGAAAATTATTGAGTAGTGCCTTCTTTACGTAAGGAACAATAATTCAACAATATGCATGCAATCTGGTGTCTTTCTTGTGCGACCCAGACGTTATTCTTTGTATTTTAACCATAGGGTATTCAATGATCTTAACGGTAACAACTACGCTGCTTATTTTTAACCAACTTATATTTATCGTTTTCTTCATCCAATCGCTTTTCCGTTATGGGGCCCACATGGCTTATGCTTACCGTCGTACGAATATTCCCCAGACAAAGATGCAATATTCCACGACCAAACGAATATTCCCAAACAATGATGAATATTTTATAACCACTTTATTTTTTGAAATATTTGCGCATTTTACCCATAACTAACCACATTAATCAAATCCACCCTTACTATTTCAAAATAATAAATAAAGGAAATTCCATTATATTTAAAAAAAATTTGGGTCTTACATATTACTATAAATAGAATATATTATATTTTATTATGCATAGTGTTTGCGTAGTGTTTTGCGTAGTGTTTTGTATAGTATTGCATAGTGTTTGCATAGTAAAATGTTTTATATAAATAGAATATATTATATTTTATTTAAAAGATTTTTCTTTAAATATGGACCGTCAGTTAAAGTAAATCAATCTGGATAGTTCATGGATTAATTCTTATGCATTCCATTTTCCTATAAATAAAGCTCATTCCTTCATTATTTTCTTACAATTCATTGAAACTCTAGAGAGAAAATTATAGAGAAGCTATAGAGAAAATTATAGAAAGAAGAAGAGTAGTATTCTTTACTTCACTACTTCTATATTAGGTTCTTTTTTTCACGGTAAGGGGTGTTATTCTTTCTTCTTGAAGAGAACTTACATTATTCCATTCATTATTATTACATTGGAATAACTTTGTAAAAAGTGGCATACCCTATACATAACACATGTCTGGCGGTATATACCTATACTTGGTGAAATCCTTATGTTATTCCATTGCTTATTATTACATTGGAATAACTTTGTATCTGCTGATTTACCTATACTTGGTGACATTCTTCATTATTACATTGGAACATCACATCATGTGTTTTACAGGACACAGTTCCGCTTTTTATTATTACATTGGAACATCACATGCATGTGTTTTACAGGACACGGTTCCGCTTTATCGATTCTGTTGGAATATCTATCCGTGTGTTTTTACAGGATCGGGTTCCATCTTTATTATTACATTGGAACATCCAGCGATTGTGAATTTCACGACACAGTTCCGTTATTATTATTACATTTGGAATAACTTTGTCTGTCTGGCATCGCATGCATGGTGATTTTTTTTGTTATTCCATTCTTTATTATACCCAGTTAGTTAAAACTTTGACTTCATACTCCATGAAATTAGTAGAATATCCTTGATATTTGCGTTTCATCGATATCTTTTCATGGAAATATTCTTGATCATTCTTGAATTTTACTCTGAAAGCGATGTCGTATTGACAATTTGGGCGTTAATAATTCATGGATTAAATAATTCTTGAACTTGTTTTATTGAATTATTATGTCATTGTCATCATCCTCATGTTATATTATGTTATCTTTGGCTTACGTGCATAGATGAACTTAGTATGATTATGACCGAGGATCATTCGGTATAATCATGACTTGATATAAATGATGTGACAAAAGTCCTCGGTGGCTTTAGTAATGCGATGATGGATAGTTTTGGTATGATTATGACCAGGGGTGATTCGGTATAGTCATGACCATTGATAATTTGATGAAAATCCTTGGCCAAGTGAATACGGGGATGATTAGATGTGGTGGTTTATTTATTAAAATTTGAGTCTCGTGATAAAAATTGATGAAAACCTTTTAAAACCTAAAAGATAGTAGACTTTATTCTCTACTTGACTCTTTTAATGGGTTCTTATTCATTGCATTAAAGCGGTTTATCTATTGTATTTTATCGGTTTAACATTTGTTGAAGGCGAATGATAATTTATTTTGCATTATCTTAGTCATAAT
Organism: Panax quinquefolius; assembly: GCA_020205615.1. Taxonomy (NCBI): domain Eukaryota; kingdom Viridiplantae; phylum Streptophyta; class Magnoliopsida; order Apiales; family Araliaceae; genus Panax; species Panax quinquefolius. Next base: position 105,073,098 of record CM035174.1, on the reverse strand, counting down.
ATTTCTTCTTTGGGCTAGTTGAGCTCACCTTTTCTTTCACTTTGTTCTCTTCGAAATGAGAACATAGGCCGGAGACGAGTCGGGGAGCAAGTAATGGTCGGAGGATAGCATTAGTAGTCCTCCTAATACAGCGAAAAAGTGTGATAATAGTTGTAATGAGGACTCCTTTTGAGTTTGTATAATATCTAGTAGACAATATTTGTATTCAAACTCACGGTTTATGTCGTATTGTACTGACAGCGATTAGGTTAATAAGTTGTATTTGAATTTATGTACCATATAAGTGGCGACCCAAGATGGGTGGCGATACACAATTTTAGGGGCGTCACAATATTGAAGAAACGACATTTTCGTCCATATAATGCTTGAATGGAACCATGCCTATATTTGTTTAATAACTATTGTTGTATGAGAATTCCACCAATGGCAATACTTATCCCAACTTCCTTTGAAATCTAGGACACACGAGTTTTAATATATCTTGAAGAGTTGAGTAGTCCTTTTCGATTGCCCATCCGTTTGAGGATGGTATGCCCAGATAAATCAAATTCGTGCCATAGCTTTCACCCAAAAATCATGAAGTGAATCTTGGGTCACGATCTAAAACTATGGATCTTGGCATGCCATACAATCTCACAATCGCATTTACGTCATATACGAGAAAAACGTTCAAGGAATAAGTCTCTCGTGTCGGTAAGAAATGAGCGGACTTGGTTAATCTATCAACAATAACCCAAATAGCATTGATGCCTTGAGAAACCGCAGGAAGACCCGTGCCGAAATCCATAGTAATGTGTTCCCACTTCCATTCCTAATCTCAAGTGGTTGCAGGCGGACCCTTAGGTACAAGATGCTCCGCCTTTACACGTTAGCAAGTTAAACATGAGATAAACTTTGCAATCTCTCTCTTCATATTGTTCCACCAAAATGTATGTGAAGATCACGATACATTTTAGTACTTCCAGGATGGATTGCAAATGGCGTATTGTGTGCCTCCATCATAATCTTGTACTTCAAATCAGAGTCGTTAGGAACACAAAGTCTAGAGTGGACTCGAAGTATCAATTCTCGCTTCCGGAATAGCTCCTTCTTGTACTTTCTTCTTCATACGCATCAACTCCGGGTCGGTGGCTTGAGCAACCTTAACTTTTCTATTAAAGTTGGCTCTGTCGTATACTTGACATCATCGCTTTCGTTCCGCATATAATCTTCTACTCACCGCGTCATTACCACGTTCGCTTTTTCGGGATGGCATGATCGAAACATGTCTTTGAAATGAGTCTCCTCTTGAGTTCTTGAAGCTCTTCCCACATTCCTTGCTCCATTCAAATTTTGTATCTCTACGAGTCAAAATTTGCGTTAATGGAATAGCGATTGAGAATATCCTTCAACGAATCTCCGATAATAACCAACTAAGCTTGAAAAGCTACGTCTTTCGATAAGCGACTTTGCTTGCTCTCAACTGTGACTCATATCCCAATCTTGGATAAGCGTCACAATGACACCTATCGATTTACTATCGCACGAATATGACGTCCCTACGAGAGTACGGCTTAGGTGAATTCCACAAAGGAAGTCACAAAATAAAGGCTCGGTACCAAATTCTATAGTTGAATTTTAACTCACGAAGTTCAATAGGAGCCATTCGATATGAGATTTTAGAAATGAGTTTTGTCTGGGTTCAAAGTCGATACAAAATTTAATATCGAGGCTTTGGGAATAAGCGAAGAATTCTTGAAATCGTCGTCGAAAAATCAATAACAACGAGAATATTATTCAAATCGGCGTGTCTTTATTCAAATCCATAACATGGACTAAGAAAACTTGACATCCGTAATAAGCGAATGACTTCATGGCGATATGAAAATGTTTGACTACAATGGTTTGATTGCTTGAATTGAATAACAGAGTTGCTTAGGAATATGAAAACTAACAACCTTACAAAAGCAATCAATTTGGCATGATGAGTAGTTAACCTTAAAATCACATCAAAAGCAAATATCTTTATAGAAATAAGGTTAACGGTAATGTGATAGTGCCACTTGAATCAAGCAAGATTTCTAAACAACGGATGTAATGAAAGTTTCTCTAACGGATTCTCCATAAATAGGTCAAAGTCTAATTTCTCCGTAAATCGAGTTCAAGCGTTGGCGCAAACAAGAGAGATAAAAGAATGGGTAGAACCAATATTTAGTAAGGTATATACTTTGCAAAATTTATAATTAACTAACCCGTGCTAACCGTTAGGGTTCCTCGCATTTTGACCGATCCACAACAAACGCTCTTCCGGAATCGTTGACTTTGACTTTTCTGGGACATCCTTTTGAGTCACCATTCACGCTGGATTGGGTTTTCGATATCGTCTGATCTCGGCGATATGTCCTTCTTTTCCACAATTATAGCATACCTTGGAAGGCTTTGAAACGGTTTGACCTTATATGTCCCTCCTCCACATCTGTAGCATCTAATCGGCGATCGTTCTCTTCCCCAGAATTTGTTGATGGTCTTGATGTTCTTTAGCCGACGTCTTCCGTCGTCGTTAAATTTTCTCTTTTAGATTGGACATCTCTTTCCATAATATCAACGCGTCGTGCGACTTTTACCCATGCATCACTCATTCTCACTCGTTCGATTATTTCTTCTTTCATTTCGATTCGACTTTATCATCTTATACTCTCGCCAAGAGTTGCTTACATTCAAGCATCACGTATAGTCGGGTAACCTGAAGCTTGAATCGTTGCATCCTTTTGCTCCACATTTTTCTCCGCAATTCTTTAGCTTTGCTTTCTAACTCATGAATACGATTTTGCAATTCTATATTTTGATCATAAAATACCTCTAATAAACTCTCTTGGTAATTACTCTTCTTCCTCTTCTTCCTCACTCTCATTTGTTACCTCTGCGATTATCTACGGGGTCTGACTATCGATTCTTCACTCACCACACATGGATATCTCTAATTCCTTCTTTGACATCACATTATCACTGATTTGGCGATTAGAGGTGTCTCCAAGATCTCATTCACTCCATTGTTAACGTTCTCAAAGCAGACCATTCTTAAAACTATCATAAAAAGCAAGGGTTAATTAAATAAATTAAGAAATCACATAATACCCTATAATATGACCAACCAACAAGTAAGCTTAGGTAGGACACCTTTCGCGAAGGATTTACTCGTCTCTCCCTCCTAGTTCTATTCCCCGATCTCACCGGAGAGATCATATCCCTAAACTTCATGATACCAATTGTGACTCTGGACACCAACTTGTATCAAGACCTCACATTGATACCTATCGGTTTGCCCACTAGAATAGCAGGCGTCCCCTACGAGAGTCCGCGGTGCATCCCTATCAACGAAGTCACCGCGTGAGGGCTCGGGGCTCTTTACTTATAGCTTCGATACCAATTGTGGCGCCCCAAAAATAGGTATACACAACACCCATTCTGAGTCGCCAAATACGTGGTACAAAAAAGCAAACTACAACTTCAATAATACAAATGTAGGTGTGAAATACGACAATATATCTTAATGAGTTTAAATATAATATTGTCTTACAGACAATATCCACATAAAATAAATCCCCATCATAATTATTGATTCATTATTTTACAAAAATGGTGAGGACTACTAAACAACTCTCTCTAGAACCTTTATTCCATTACCCACTAGTACTGCTACATTCTAGCCTCACGAGAAGAAAAAATGGAACAACAAGGAAAAGGGTGAGCTCAACTAGCCCGATAAAGAATATTATGACTAAGATAATATCTGACAAATTATCGTTAGTCTTCACGAGGAAAAATCGATAGAATCTGATAGAATGACAAGTTTTGGATCAATATTCGCGGTGAAATAATAATTCATAGAAGAGTTACGTGAGAGAATGAAATCTACTATAATCTATGAATTTAACGGTCCATCATCAATATTTTATCCACTGTAACATCAATCGATATACATACGGAATCAAATATTCATCTTTGCACTTTCTGAATGAAAGATATTCATCGATTAGTCATGTATTCATTTAAACACTGTTCATCTTTGCACTCTGAGGCCAAAGATATTAATCAATCGATCGTGTTCATCTCAACACATTCATCTTTTGCACTCTCTGAGCCAAAGATATTCTTGAAAATCATTCATCTTTGCTACTGGGCCAAAGATATTCAATAATATCATCATTTAAGGCGAGGATGATGAAAATATTTTTAAAGAAGCGAATCCGGTGAAACAAAATGACAAGGATTAAGGATTAAGTTAGTACTTGGTTTTATCCACGCCCAAAAATACCTCAAAAATAATCATAGTGGTGTAAAATTCAAGAATGATCAAAACATGGATCTGATCGGAGTTAGTATCCGAATAGATATTTTGGACAAAAGAAGAAATTTTATTTTTCGGTGAATAGTGCAAAGTATCGTGAATAGTGTGAATTATATCGTGAATAAGTAACTCAGACACCAAAAGATAGAAATTCCACAAAAACATCTTCACGACTTAATAGTATAATAGTAACTTCGTGAATAGTAACTCATGAATAGTAACTTCGTGAATAGTAACTCGTGAATAGTAACCCATGAATAGTAACCCAGACATAAAAAGTTCCAAATTTGATAAAAACTTCAGATCAACATTTCAAATTATAATGATATTGAAGAAATAATATCATTCTGAAAAAAATAATATCCACTTACCTCGAAAGATCGATCTTACAAATGAAACAGGATATAGGCTATGACTTGGACTTGCCTAGTATAGCAATACTCAAAGTATACTCAAAATACTCACAAGAATAAACTCGATAATATAGAGAGAAAAAACTTGAGTTTAAATTGTGATTTTCAATTCTAACCTAAGCACCTATTTATAGGAAATTCTTTAGAACACTAAAGCGAAAAATTTAATAAATTAATATATATATATATATATATATATCAAATTCATACGCCAACCTTAGAATTCAGATCCTAGCATTTCCCTCATGCCACCTTCTAGAAAGAAATGATAAAAAAACGTTTTCATAAAATAAATAATTAAAACTTACAAAAATTAATTATTTGAGCTTGAACTTCAATAATTCATAATAAATAGCCCTTTCATCAGAAAATTCAAATCTCGCGAGTTTTTATAGGAAATTCAATTCTCTACAACTTTGCGGAAGAAAGTCTTTCCAAATTCCAAATAGAAATTGGCCAAAATCCACAAGCAGAAGCGATTTTACAAAGTTATAATCAAATTTAGATCGATAAATGGGGTCCAAGAGCATGTTTAACATGTTTTAAACATTTATTGCAACAAAAATACTCTTCCTCCTCGTATACTCATATATCCCACATTAGTTTGTAAAAATATCACCAGTTAATATATTATTAAAATAATATATTTAAATGAATTATTTTATCGAAAAAAGATAAAATATTAATTTTCAACAATTGTCATTTAAAAATTTTCTCCATCTATATCCACATAAAATCAATATTTTCCTCATCATATAAATTAATAATTAATTATTCACAAATAATATTACGAATCACAATATTGTGACAGGCGGTTCACAGAAAGAGGGGCTTTCGATAAGAATTTCTTCTTCTTGGCGCGCAATTAGGTGACCAAACCTCTCCTTGAGGCGAACTTTCTAGACATTGCCAATAATGTTATCTAATAATATTATTAGGATAATATGAATTATTGCTTCGATAAAGAAAATCTTGTGTAATGACAATTATTGAAACAACAAATGAAAATATATCGATGATTATTAACTTCGATAAAATCTTGAGCGATAATTCTTTGTAACCATTATTGAGTAGTGCCTTCTTACGTAAGAATCAATAATTGGTGCAATCTGGTATCTTCGCTTTCAACAACGGCGTATTAGTGTGTTTTAACCACCGGGTATTCAATGATATTAATTGGTAATAACTACTGGCAGTTATTTAAAAACAACTTATATTTATCGTTTTCTTCATCCAATCGCTTTCCGTTATTAGGCCCACACATGGGCTGTGTAGGCTGTCGTACGAATATTCCCAAAGCGATCGAATATTCCGCGACCAACGAATATTCTGACGATAATGAATATTTTATAACCACTTGCTTAATTTGAAATATTTGCATATTTAACCCTTAACTATCCACATTAATCAAATCAACCCTTACTATTTCAAAATAATAAATAAAGGAAATTCCTTTTATTTAAAAATTTAGGTCTTCTGAATGGTGTATTGTGTTTTGCACCTCCATCGTAATCTTGTACTTCAAATCAGTCGTTAGGAACCTGAAGTCTAGAGTGGACTCAAGTATTCCTTCTTCATCGATTCTCGCTTAGGAATAGCTCCTTCTTGTACTTTCTTCTTCATCGCATCATTTCAAGAATTCGGTGGCTTGAGCGACCTTAACTTTTCTATTAAAGTTGGCTCTGTCGTATACTTGACATCATCATGCTTTCGTTCCGCATATGATCTTCTACTCAACGTAGCGTCGGCTACCGTTAAGCCTTTCCGGGATGGTATTGAATAGTGTGGTGCGTAGTCTTTCAATAGCTTCGAGCCAATGTCATTGCCGCATGTTGAGTTCTTTTTAGTGAAGAAATATTTAAGGCTTTTATGGTGCGAATATATCTCCACTTTCTCCCCGTATAGATAGTGCCTCCATATCTTTAAGCGCAGCATTGCTTTGCAACTCTAGATCATGGTAGGATAATTCCTCTCATACTCTTTTTAAGTTGTCGCGAGGCATAGGCTTCCCGCGTTGCATGACTTTCCCACGTAGATAACAAATCCATCAAGACCGGATGGTATTGTTAGAAACAGTCTTGCGAAATAAGTCTCCTCTTAAGCTCTTGGAAACTCTTCTCGCGTTCTTCGCTCCAAGCGAATTTTATATCCTTAGGAGTTAAATTTGAGTTAATGGACTAGCGATTAGAAAACCCTTCCACGAATCTCCGATAATAACCACTAAGCCCAAAAGCTTCGTGCTTGATCCACAAACTTGGTTGCTCCCAACTTTGTATTGCTTCAATCTTGGCGGATCCACGGATACTCCATGTTTTGACACCGTGCCCAAAATGCTACTTCTCGAAGCGAACTTCGCATTTCTTCAATTTGGCATATAGTTGGTTTTCACGAAGCCTTTGGAGTACCGAACGAAATGGTGCTCATGGTCTTCACGACTTTTGGAATATATAAGGATGTCATCAATAAAGACAACAACAAAGCCCGATCCAAATATTCCTTGAATACTTGGTTCATCATATCCATGATAGCCGAGGAGCATTAGTCGATCCAAGAAGACATGACTAAGAATTCATAATGCCCGTCTGGGGAGTTCTAAAGGCGGTCTTTGGAATATCCTCGATTCTAATCTTGGTGATGATATCGAATGAAGATCGATTTTTGAAAAAAATTGTGCCCCTACCTGGCTGGTCAAACAAGTCATCAATCTGAGGTAGAGGATACCTATTCTTGATGGTGACATGGTTCGATTCAGATAGTCGATACAAAAGTCGCATACTCCAAGTCTTTCTTCTTTACAAATAAAAAAGCAGGAGCACCCCGAGGAGATGTCTTGGGGCGAATGAAACCGATGTCCAACAATTCTGTAGTTGGACCTTTAACTCCTGAAGTTCAATAGGAGCCATTCGATATGGGGTTTTAGAAATGGGCTTTGTGCGGGTTGAGATCGATAAAGAATTGAACTTCACGTTACGGGGTAGACCAGGAAGTTCTTGAAATCGTCGGAAAGTCGATAACAACAGAATATTATTCAAATTTGGCGTGTCTTTATTCAAATCCATAACATGGGCTAAGAAAAGCTTGACATCCGTTTTTAATAAGCGAATAGCTTTATGATTAGATATGAGCGGTGATTGATTTTAATGGTTTAGTTGCTTGAATTAAATACAACGAGTTGGTTAGGAATATGAAAACTAACAAACTTACGAAAATAATCAATTTTGGCATGGTGAGTAGTTAACCAATCAATCCCTAAAATCACATCAAAAGCAAGTATCTTTAAAGAGATAAAATTCAACGGGTAAGGTGATGGTGCCAACTTGAATCAAACAAGATTTATAAGCGATGGATGTGATGAAAGTTTCTCTAACGGAGTTTCCACGAGATAGGTCAAAGTCTAATTTCTCCGAGTCGAGTTTAAGCGTTGAGCACATGCAGGAGAGATAAATGAATGGGTATGCCGGTATCAAGTAAGGTATAAACTTCAAATTTATAAATAGCTTACCGTGATCACCTCGTTTGGGTTCCTCGCATTATGACCAGATCCGAACAAACGTTCTTCCGGAATCGTTGACTTTGACTTTTACAGGACGATCTTTTGAGTCACCGTCCCATGAACTAGGTTTATTCTTCTTATCTGATCTCGAGCGATATGTCCTTCCTTTCCACAATTATAGCATACCTTGAGCTGTTGTGGGCGGTTTGGTGATATGTCCCTCTTTTCGCATTTGTAATATATATGGCCAGGTGGTCGTTCTCCTCCATAGAAACCGATTCTTCACTAAGCATTTGTCGTCTTCACATAATTCATTGTTAAATCTCCTCTTTTAAAATCTCCTCTGACTTTCGCTTCTTCTATTTTCATGGCCATGATTACCACAGTGGTTACCATTTTTGTCCCGTCTGTTTCTTTCTCATTGGTTATCATTATTACATTGACTATTATCTACGGTAAGATCCTGGTTGTGGTCCTCGGTTGGCCATTACTTCGTTATCTCGCTCTAATAATTGAGCCTGTTTACATGTCGAATAGAGAAAATTTATGAGAAATGAGATCTTGGCGTATCTGGGGTTTCAAACCTCTAAAAACATCCAGCGTCATCGTTCCATTCTCCACCAAATGAGTCTGAAACCCTAGATAACTCTGCAAACTTTTCCTCGTCTTGAGAACCCACCGTGTATGTTGTTTTGCTCGATCTAATAAACTCCACTTCCTTCGTATAGCGAACACTTTCGGAAAGTATTTGTCATTAAATAGTTCTGAAAGCGTCTCCCAGACATCTTTGAGTCTTGGTGGATGGAGTGCAGCTGAGACTCCCACCGATGATCTGCCTGCGCCCACGGAACATAAAGGTGGCGAATGGAACCTTCTGTTCTCCGTGCATCCCAAGACATCGAATATCTTGGTAATTTGCTTGACCCGTGTTTCGCCGTGATCGGATCGGCTTTCCCTTAAATTCGGTGGTCCCGACTCTTTGAGCTTGCTTGGTACATGTGACAACTTGGTAATTGCTATCATTTCCTCCTGTATTTTAAACACGAGTCTCCTTATGTCGATTTTGCATGAGCTGCAAAAAAACTTCTAAACATCCCTCGTTCATCATCTGCTTTCGGTGGTGTTGTTCACGGGAGGAACATTGTCGACTGTTTGCACGTTCTCCTCGTTGGTGAGTCTGAGCGTCTCCACGGTCTCATTTCCATTGTTAATATTCTCGATTCGACATTCTCAAATCTTTGTCGTAAAACAAGGGTTAATTAAGAAATCAATATATCACATAATATCCTTATATCTTGACCAACTAAAAATAAAAGCTTAGGTAGGACACACTGGCGAAGGATTTACTCGTCTCTCCCTCTGATTCTATTCCCGATCTCATGGAGATCATATCCTAAGCTACGATACCAAGCTGTGGCGCCCCAAAAATAGGTATACATCACCCATTACGAGTTGTCGATACGTGATACGAAAAGCAACTACAACTTTATTATTACAACGATAAAAGCGTGAGTTTGAATACAAATATTATCTTACAAATGATATCTATACTCAAATAAATCCTCATCACATTTATTGATACATTATTTTACAAAAATGGTGAGGACTACTAAACAATTCTTTCTAAAACCTTCATTCCATACCCCAGGCTAAATACTACGTATATTCTAGCCTCCTCACGAGAAGAAAAATGGAACAAAAAGGAAAAGGGTGAGCTCGACTAGCTCGATAAAGAATATTATGACTAAGATAATATCTGACAAATTATCGTTAGTCTTGACGAGAAAAAATCTAATAGAATCTGATAGACAACAAATTTTAAATCAATATTACATGGTGAAATAATAATTCATTAGAAGAGTTAAGTAGAGAATGCAAACTACTATCTTACATGTATGAATTTAAAAGTTCATTGTCTATCTTTTATCCTGTAACATCAATCGATATACATACGGAATCAAATATTCATCTTTTTGCACTACGAGGCGAAAGATATTCATCGATTATTCGTGTTAAATCTAAACACTGTTCATCTTTTGCACTACTGACGAAAGATATTCTTGAAATCATTCATCTTTTTGCTCTGAGGCCAAAGATATTCAATAATATCATCATTTAAGGCGAGGATGATGAAAAATATTTTTAAAAAAAAGCGAATCCGGTGAAACAAAATAGCGAGGATTAAGGATTAAGGATTAAATACTTTGTTTAATCCATGTCAAAAATACCTCAAAAATAATCATAGTGGTGTAAAATTCAAGAATGATCAAAATATGGATCTGATCAAAGCTAGTATCGAATAGATATTTTAGACGAAAAGAAAATTTTTATTTTTGATGAATAGTCTTCGTGAATAAGTATTAAAGTGAATAATCTAGTATCGTGAATAGTAACTATTAGTATCATCGTGAATAAGTAACTCAGAGCACCAAAGTTACAAATTTGATAAAAACTTCAGATCAATATTTCAACATAATGATATTGAAGAAATAATATCATTACAAAAAAATAATATCCTCCACCTCCTCGAAAGATGAGTCTTACAGTTGAAACTAGGATATAGACTATAACTTGAACTTGCATAGTATAGCAATACTCAAAGTATACTCAAAATACTCACAAGAATAAACTCGATAATATAGAGATAAAACTTGATTTAAATTGTGATTTTCAATTCTAACCTAAGCACCTATTTATAGGAAAATCTTAGAACACACCAAAGCGAAAATTTAATATAATATTATTATTTATAATAAAATTTCCTCGCCTCTTAAATTGAGCTCTAGCATTTCCACATGTTCACCTTCTAGAAAAATGATAAAAACGTTTTTCAATTTAAAATATTTTAAACTTCAAAAATCGAATTATTTGAACTTGAACTTGATAATTCATAATAAATAGCCCTTTTATCGAGAAAATTTGAATCTCGGAGTTTTTATAGGAAATTCAATTCTCTACAACTTTGAGAAGAAAGTTTTCCAAATTCCAAGCAGAAATTGGTAAAGAAATCCTGAAGCGGGAGATTTTACGGTATAATCAAATTTCGATCGATAAATGGGGTCCACCTACATATTTAACATGTTTTAAACATTTATTGCAACAAAATACTCTTCCTTCTCATATATACTCATATATCCCACATTCGTTATAAAAATATCACCATTATTATATTATTAAAATATAATAATATATTTAAATAATTATTTTATCGGAAAAGATAAAATTTCAATTTTCAACAATTGTCACATTAAAAATTTCTCCATCTATATCCATATAAAATCAATATTTTCCTCATCATATGAATCAATAATTAATTATTCACAAATAATATTACGAATCACAATATTGATAACGGTAGGTTCCAGGAAGAGAACTTTCGATAAAATTTCTTCTTCTTTGGCCTTGATTAGGTGACGAAACCTCTCCTTAGAGCGAGAACTTTCTAGACATTGCCAATAATGTTATCTAATAATATTATTAGGATAATATGAATTATTAGCCGATAATAAAAAAATCTTGTGTAATGACATTATTGAAACAACAACAATATAAAATATCAATGACGACATTATTAAATCGATAAAATCTTTGAGCGATAATTCTGTAACCATTATTGAGTAGTGTCTTCTTACGTAAGAATCAATAATTGGTGCAATCTGGTAATCTCTCTTGTGTTTTAACCATAGAGTATTTTAACGATGATTAGCAATAACAACTTCGCCATTATTTTTAAACAACTTATATTTGTCGTTTCTTCATCCATCGCTTTTCCGTTATGGGGCCCACACATGGTGTGATAAATGCGAATATTCCCCGGCCAAATATTCCAACCAACGAATATTCAAAACAATGATGAATATTTTATAACCACTTGCTTATTTTGAAATATTTGCGTATTTTACCCATAACTTTCCACATTAATCAAATCAACCCTTCTTATTTCAAAATAATAAATAGAAAATTAAATTTCATTAATAATAAGTTGGGGTCTTACAACCTCCCTCCTTATGAAATTTCATCCTCGAAATTGGCGTCGTCGTACAGGTGTTTGAAAAGGTGAGGATACCTCTCTTTCATTTTCGTTTCCAATTCCCGGTCATTTCTACATAAAGCATGATTCCTCCATGAACTTTAACTTGTGGTATGACGCTTTCTTAGCGTGGGACATGTTCCTTCTATCCAAGATCTTGTGGTGCCTCCTCGTCGTTAAGTCTTGACTATCTAAATCTGGTTCTAACTCTATAACGTGGTTGGGATCTTTTCACATATTCTGAAAATCTGAGATATATGAAACACATTATGAACCACGAGGACATACTTTTCGGAGAATATATAGATCTATAGAAACTACATTTCTACTCGGTTGAGAAATTTGAAATGGACCAATAAATAAGTGGATTGAGTTTTCCTCTCTTCCCAAATCTTGTAACTCCCTTCCGTGGAGCAACTTCATGACAATACATGATCCCTATACTAAATTCCGTCCTTTCGATGAAGATCCGCGTAACTCTTTTGTTGATCTTGTCTTGGTTTGTATCGTTGTCGAATCATTTGGATCTTTTACGTAGTCATACGTACTGAACTTCGGGTCCCAACAATGTTGCTTCACCCACCTCGTCCCAACTTATCTTTGGAAGCGACACTTTCGTCCATATAATGCTTCAAATGGAGCCACACCTATACTTGCACGATAAGCATTTGTTGTAGGAGAATTCCACTAATGGTAAATACTTATCCCAACTGCCCTTGAAGTCTAGGACACAGAGTCTTAATAAATCTTCAAGAGTTTGAATAGTCCTTTCTGATTGTCCGTCCGTTTGAGGATAGTGTAAGACCCCAACTTATTATTAATGAAATTTAATTTTCTCTATTTATTATTTTGAAATAGTAAGGGTTGATTTGATTAATGTGGATAGTTAGGGGTAAGATCATGAAATATTTCAAAATAAGCAAGTGGTTATAAAATATTCATTGTTGTGGGGAATATTAGTTTGGTGCGTGGAATATTAAATGCTTTGTCGGGGAATATTAAATGCTGACGGTAGCGATATATGTGTGGGCCCATGTGAAAGCGATTGGATGAAGAAAGCAGCGAAATATAAGTTGTTTAAAAATAGCGGCGTAGTTATTATTCACAGATTAATCTTTGTTAAAATACTTAGGTTGGTTAAAACACGATGGTAGCTTGGTATGGCTTGCATTACCAATTATTGATTCTTACGTGAAGGCACTACTCGATAATGGTTACGATAATTCTTATTCGATTTTATTGATTAATAATTAATTCTTTGCGTTGATATTTTATATTTACATTGTTTGATAATTGTCATTACCGCGATATTTTCATTATCGAAGCAATAATTCATATTATCTGAATAATATTATTAGATAACATTATTGGCAATGTCTAGAAAGTTACATACTAAGGAGGTTTGGTCACTAATTGTGCCCGCATGAAAGAAATTCTTATTGAAAAGCCCTCTTTCACAGGAGCGGCACGGTTGTCGATATTGTGATTACATAATATTATTTGTGAATAATTAATTATTGATTCATATGATGAGAAAAATATTGATTTTATGTGGATATAGATGGAAAATTTTTATTGTGACAATTGTTGAAAATTGAAATTTTATCTTTTTACGATAAAATAATTCGTTTAAATATATTATTATATTTTAATAATATAATAATGGTGATATTTTACAACGAATGTAGGATATATATTATATGAGGAGGAAGAGTATTTTATTGCAATAAATGTTTAAAACATGTTAAACATGTCGGTGGACCCCATTTATTGGCTAGAAAATTTGATTATAGCACATAAAATCGCCTTGTTTGTGGATTTGGTCAATTTCTATTTGGAATTTGGAAAAACTTTCTTACGCAAAGTTGTAGAATTTAATTTCCTATAAAACTCTCGAGATTCAATTTTTTGATGAAAGGGCTATTTATTATGAATTATTGAAGTTAGAAGCTCAAAATAATTGATTTTGGAAGTTTAAAATATTTAAAATTAGAAAAACGTTTTTCTTAATTTTTCTAGAATGTGGCATGTGTTTGATGGCTGAAATCAGATTCTAGGCATGTGTAGGAAATTTATATAATTATATTATTAATTTATTAAATTTTTACTTTTGGTGTTACTTTAGCGATTTTCTATAAATAGGGTCTTGGGTTAGAATTGAAAATCACACCGAAACTGAAGTTTCTCTCTCTATATTATCGAAGCGTATTCTTGTGAGTATTTTGAGTATACTTTGAGTATTGCTGATATGGTCTGAGTTCAATTGACTTATATCCGGTGTTCCCAGATTAAAATCTTGATCTTTCGAGTAAGGATGTTATTTTCTTCTCAAATGATATTATTTCTTCAATATCATTATCTTTGAAATATTGGTTGAAACTTTTTATCAAATTTGGAACTTTTCCATGTCAGAGTTACTATTCATGAGAGTTCTTATTCATGAGTTCTTATTCACGAGTTCTTATTCACGATTCTTATTCTTGACCATTATTATTCTTATTAAGTAGGCGTGAAGATATTTTTTGGAAATTTCTATCTTTTGGTGTGAGATACTATTCGCATTATTGCATCGACGATTATTCATGAAAAAATAAAATTTCTTCTTTTTGTCCAAAATATCTATTACGGATCTTAGCTTTGATTGTATCCATGTTTTGATCATTCTTGAATTTTACACATCACTATGATTATTTTTAGGTATGTTTGAACATGGATAAAACAAAGTACGAATCCTTAATCCTTAATCCTTGTCATTTTGTTTCAATTTGGATTCGTTTCTTTAAAAATATTTTTCATCATCCTTAGTCTTAAATGATGATATTATTGAATATCTTTGGCACATAGTGCAAAGATGAATGATTTCTGAAGAATATCTTTGGTAGTAGTCTGCAAAGATGAGCAGTGTTTAGATGAACATGACCAAGGGTGATGAATATCTTTGGCTGTAGTGCAAAGATGAATATTTGATTCGGATGTATATTGATTGATGTTACGAGGATAAAAGATGAGCGATGAACTTTTAAATTCATACATAGAAGATAGTAGTTTGCATTCTCTACTTAACTCTTCTAATGAATTATTATTTTCACGCTGCGAATATTGATTTAAAATTTGTTGTCTATTGTATTCTATTAGATTTTTCCACATTGAAGACTAACGATAATTTGTTGTATATTATCTTAGTCATAATATTCTTTCTTGAGCTAGTTGAGCTCACCCTTTTCCCTTTTGTTCTATTTTTCTTCTCGGGCGAGAGAATATAGCGAGTACATTATGAATCGGGTATGGAATGAAGGTTTTAGAAAGAATTGTTTAGTAGTCCTCACCATTTTTGTAAAATAATATATCAATAAATGTGATGAGGATTTATTTGAAATAGATATTTATCTAGAAGATAATATTTGTATTCAAACTCAGATTTCTTTCTTGTAATAATAAAGTTGTAGTTGTTTACGTACATGCATTGATTGAACTTTCAGGAATAGGTGATGTATAAATGTATAGAAGATCACGATACATTTTAGTACTTCCGAGATGGATTGCCAAATGGTGTATTGTTATTGCCTCCATCATAATCTTGTACTACAAATCCAGTCGTTAGGACACTGAAGTCTGGAGAGTGGACTCGAAGTATTCATTCTTCATCGATTCTACGCTTGGAATAAGCTCCTTCTTGTATTTTCTTAACCCATCGCATCGGTTTCAAGATTGATGGCTGAAGCGACCTTAACTTTTCTATTAAAAGTTGGCTCTTTGTATACTTGACATCCTCGCTTTTCGTTCCACTGCGTATGATCTTACCTTTCGTACGTCATTACTACCGTTAAACTTTTCGAGATGGTAACTGAATGAATATTGTGGTCGTAGTCTTTCAATGCATTTCGAGCCCAGCGATCATTACTGGTATGTTGGAGTTCTTTTTTAGTGAAGAAAATATTTAAAGGCTTTTTATGGTGAATATATCTCCACTTTCTCCCCCATATAAGATAGTGCCTC